>VZTX01021691.1:8403-92971 GCA_013400915.1 Pardalotus punctatus | reverse complement strand
CTCCATCCCCCCAGCCCCGTTCCCCTCCTCGCAGAGCCGTTCGGTGCCGCTCCGGCTCCCTCTGCTGCCTCCGCGCCGGCTGCTGCCCGAGAGCTGCAGTGACCGCTCCACTCGAACCGACTCCATTTACATTTGACAGGATTTGTTCTTGATAAGTCCACAGAGGCTGCTACTTGTCTCCCTGTTATCTTCCAAGTGCTCTGAAATAACTTTATATCGCAGGTTGCTCTGGGATTTGCTGTTAAAGCAGCAGGGCTGTAATTCTCTCTGTCCTCCTTCTCAATAACGTTTGTCCTTTTCCAGTCTCCTGGGACTTCATCCTTTCACACAGGTTGGCGAAGATACTTGTTAATAACAAGCTTTGGCCAGTTCTCTAAACATTTTATAGAACAAATCATCAGAACCAGACAATTGGAAAAAGTGTTCTCCTCCCTAACCTGACCCGTCTTTCTTTCTGCTCAAGCTCTGCTCCTGGCTCATGCTAATTGTGTTGAGCTGCTGACTGATCTTCCTAACAAAGAGGATGCCTGAACAGTCAGTTATGTAGTGACCCTATTTTCCAGTTGTTCCTGTACCCATAATGGATTTGATAATTCTGGTCTATATCTGATGGTTTTTAGGAGTAAGATATTTTAGATGAGCATTGAAAAGATGGTTTCAGGACTGACAGCTACACCAGACAATGAATTCTGTTGGCGGAGTAGCCTGGTATTTGCAGAAAAGAACAACTTTAAAAATAAACTGGTCAACCAATGCAGCCAGCCAGGCAAGACATGACATAGTGCTCTGAGTCAGATTGTACATACCTACGTTACAGTTTTCTTAGCTTTTTACAGAATATATAAGCAATATTTGCATTATTTATTATCTTTACAACAGAAAATATTATGCTTGCCTAATTAGCTAGTGAGTTTTTGAAATGCTGTCTTTTTATGCATATTAATATTCCAATATGCATAGTTTAAATAATTTTATAGTCAGCTTTCCATAAACAAATTACTAATCTTAGTATTCAATAAGGATTCAAGCTGTCTCCCTCATTTACACTTGCTAAGATTTGAATTGTATTACCAGTCTAATAGCTTATTAGTGTGGCTTAGATAAGCTATATTACAGCTTAACTCTTTATTTTGATGGAGCAGTACTCATCCTCTAGTGGCTTGAAGGAGATTTTACAGAGTTTTTTTATCTGTTCTGATTAAATATTTAGTAAGGAACAAAAACCTCTCTTATTTGCTGAAAGGAAGTTGCATACTTTAAATGTCTCCTATGACAACAGTGATCTTTTTTCTAAATATTGATGAATTCCTTTAAAACCACTAACTATTACTTGCATTTTTCTTTACTAGTATAGGAGTTAATTTAGATGACAAAATTACTGTGTTGAGCCTTTTCTGAACACTGTGTGGACTGTGATTCTTTTATTTCTTGTTTTGGGTCAGGCTGAAATTGCAGAGTGACGAACTGACATTTTCCTCATGTCTCCCTCAGCTTGTGCCTGCTTTACAGCATCTCATGAGTTTTAGTTTCAAATTACACAAGGACTGAGATCTTAATGTCATTTGGGAAATTTCAGAAGGGCCCCACTCATGCAACTGAAGTCAGATTTCAAAAGAATGCCCCTTGTCCTCCCAACCCCACACCAAATAGCAAGCAAAATTAAAGCTACATCCCTTTGAAAATAATTTCTGGAATCACCAAAATTATTACTGTTTAACTTTGTGTTTCATACAGCTTAAAATATATTTATTTAAATTGTTTGCTACATGTTTGCTAAACTTTCTTTTTCCAAGCACATACAGTTTACTGGAATAGAAAGTATTAATATACCTTTGAATGACCCACACTTCAATTTATCAAAATATTGGAGGACACATTTAAACACATAAGTAGCCTACAGAATTCAGTATGAACACTCATCTTGGAAGGAACATGCTCAGGTGTTTCACGTTGGAACTTTTTTTTCTCACCTTCATGGGTTTGTGAGGGCAGTTTTTAACCACAGGAGAAAGGTAGTTTAAGGCTCTGAACAGAGACAGAATTTTTTTAAGTACATTACTTACTGCTCTAGGTGGGTGAGGGGGAAATACTGCTTTATTTTTCTGTGTACCTGAATAATTGCTGTTTTTATCTTGGCATAGACTGGCTCACACCTTGCTCCCTGATAATGTGTGTGGATTTATCTGCTTTTCTACCCAGCTCTTGCATTTATATTTATTTTAACTTGCTCACTTTTATTTAGCTGTTTGAAGCTTGCATGTTTTCTTCTTTTTGGTTGCTAATTTTGCAATAAGAAATGGTGCTAATCATGCTGATTTATGTACCACTGTTGGCAGTGACAATGTGTGTTGTTATTTAATGTCTACTGGACAAGGGAGCTGCGGTACAAGTAGAGAGGTGTTGATACAACTATACCAAAAGAGAGCTGCCAGCCCAGGTAGAGAAACATTCTTCATTGTGGGAATCATAAATTCTTGGGAGTCATAAATCATGCTTTAGGACAAAATCCATAGAGCAGAAGTTAAAGCCTTCTATCAGGGAGCACAAAGCCACCGCGCTGTGAAAATTCGTGATGCCTGTTTTATCAGTGGCAGGCAGTTGAGGAGTGGGCAGCATTTCCCACATCTTTGCCTGTTTGTTTGGTTCACAGCAACTTTTATCAGCCTGTGTGGGTTTTATATATTTTTACAACAATGAAGTAAAATATACACAGTATAGATGTTTCACAAACAAAATGACTCTCAGATATCTAAGAAAGATCTTTCTCTAAAAGTTAACAGAAAGATTTTCTCAATAGCTATCACATCTTTCCTTAGAAAGCTGTACACATCATCTAAACATAGGCACTTTTCAGCAAAGACATGCTTTTTATACTCTTGTAATGTTTTTTATCACCATGTTGTGTGACACCACACCAAATATTACCATCCTTCATAAAATGAGAAAATTTATCATAGGAAAAAACTACATAGGGTAAAATTCTGCATGTTTATACCAAGTTTGAATTAACATTTATGGAGCTTGTTCACGAAGTCTCTCGCAAAAGTGATGATGCAACTGATATAGGTGCAGCTTAAGGTCTTGAAATCCTATGGTGAAGATACAACAAAGTAATTAAAAATTAACATATAGGGCTTGCCATTCACAGTCTTCTGCTCTATATTTAAGCTGTGACTTAGACTTTCAAATAATAATGTGATGTAACTACAATTTCAGTAGAGAAAAAGAAAATTATTCATAAGGTATCATTCATACAGACAGTAATTTTTAGTTAAAGAAACAGAGCAAGTGCAAAGCACAGGATCAGAATTAATTAGTGTCAGAATTACCTTAAATTTTCATCCTAGAATTTAGAGATGTTTCAGTAATTCAAATGTTGTGCTTAATATGGCAGCAATCAGAACAAGTACTTGACCATAAGAACTTCAAGTAAGTAATATAAGCTCAAGAAGAGTTATTTTTATTTCTATGAATTTCAAGGTGTGTATGGCAGAGGACATGACATCTGTGTTCTGATTGACTGGAAACCTTACACATTAGGAGCTGTACAAAGGAGAAAGAAAAGTAAAATGCCAATAGACACCTGACCCTACATCCTTGGTCCCCCCTCATTTAAAAAAAAAAAAAAAAAAAATTTACTTACAGGTTTTAAGGCTTAATGCTTCTTTTTTTTTATTCTTCCTGAGCAGTAAACAAAAAGATAATTCTTTAGTTTGGGTTGTAGACACAAAAGAGCAGTACCTGAGATTCTCAAGGGGCAGCCAGCAGTAAAAAATACCCCAAATAAAGAACTTATTAAATGGTGTATGCACCTATTTTAATAAATGAGGATCCACAAAAGATCTTGACTCCTTTATAGGTTGAATCTTCAGAGTCCCAGTTAATTGAGTGCTGATCATGACTCACCCCTGCTCACCCCTCTCCTGAGGTGGTGATTTATCCTAATTTTACAGCTCAAGCTCCAACCCAGATCCTAAACAACTTAAAGACCTAACCAACAAGTTGGATTCTTCCCTAATATCTACAGAAAGCTGGGGTAAGTACAAAACTCATCCTAAAGTTCTTAAGTACTGATTTACACAATGCTGAGCCTTGCCAGAGAAAACAACGGGGCTCTAATTTCTGTAAAAATTAAGAATAAATATTGTATGTTTATGGGAAAACAATGAATCCAGTATGACTTTACTGTCATGTGAAAAGGCGGGCCACTGTGCAATATGTGGTGTTAACATCAACCGAAATTTAGGGAAAAGTAGACTTGACAGATTCAAGGTATCAGTGGTGTTTGCAGAGGCAGTGGATGTGTGCTGGCATTCCGCACAGTCCGCAGTCAGAGTTAATGACAGCCTGTTAGAGTCTGTATCCACTGTTTCTTAAAACCTTTTCAAACAAAATGGTAATATTGTAAGACAGTTCTGGGGCAATTTTCATGAGGCCTCCCACATAAAAAACCTCTCATTTATTTTATGTTCAGACTAGAAATATGCATAAATTACAGTATCCAGTCTTTATTTGAAGACCACAAGTGATGAAGACTTGAGGTATATTTTTCTCAGAAATCATAATTTTAATCTGAATTATTCTAGTTTTATCACTCACCCATTGGATCTAGTTTTACTGGTTTTCCTCACAGATTAAGGAGCTACATGCCAATAAAATAATTAACAGAGCATTTTTACTTTTTAGGTTATTCTGCTCTAAGTTTAGGCCATTTTTAACATGGTCTTAGATGAGCAGAACATCTTGTGGTTACTGTTTATTAAGACTAATGAGCTATAGCTTGCATGGACATTTAATGGCAGTACAAGTTGGATCTTCACCATTTCTCCTTGTGTAATCACTGCACATACATTTTCTTCGTGCAGTTATCTCCCACTAACAGTTTTTGGTTTCTGAGGAAAGATGTAGTGTGTTTAGTTTACGTGGGCCTGTAAAGATTTTACAAAGAATAAGCCAAAAATTACATGGGCTTTTCCTTATACTGTAAAAATACTCAGAAAGGAATGCCAGAGTGTGCAAAGTCACATGCATGTAATTTACAATAAACAAACAAAGAAATACCTAATGTGAAATGTATTACTAATTCAAATATAAAGGTTCTCAGTTGCTTTTGACAATCATAGCAGGATTGGTACTGTCTGGGAGGTGTTCACTAGGTCAGCAACGGTGTTATTGCAAACATGGCTGAACGACTTGAGCCCTGAATGTCTCTTGGGTCTTGGGAACACAAAATATAAAAATTCTTAATCTGTGCCTTAGTACTACAGTCATTCAGTCTTTGACATCATCAGACAGAAAGCAGTTGAGGACTTGTCAAACCTCAAATCAAAAACCTTAGGGATTGACTTTCATATGCCAATCTGGGCATTGTTTTTTTAGGCTGACAAATACTATATAACATACTAATGAGTAAAATGACTTCTTTTAATTTTAGTTCTGTGTTAATAAATTATATATTCATATTTTATGTTTCTGAAATTATTACAAAATTATAGAAATCTACAGTACTAAAAACAATAAATAGTTTACTTTCATCTCTATGGCTACACCCCAGACATTTTTGTAGTAATACAGCAGTGACAACTATTAATCCCACCTCACTGTCTAGTACAAAAAAAGAGCAACAGCAATTTATTTTTTCTTAATATCTTCTTGCTTAGTTTGTAAGTGGTCATAAAGTTCATACTCTTACCCAGTTTAGCAAGAACAATAATCCAAAATGGGAAATGCAGAATCCTTCACCTGCATTCCACATTCAGCTTTACCGTTCTTTGCTTTTTTTTATGTAAGTGTTAGTGTGTCTGTTAACTTCAAGGAATATGCTCACAAGATTCTTCACAGTAGAGGTACACATATTAAACTCCCCATTTTTGCTCAAGTAATGAGAACTCTAAGTCATAAAAACTCAAAGATACAAGTCAGGTTGTGTCAACATCTAGCACACACACTTCTGGTGTGTGCAAGAGTTACAGATCAGGCAATTTTGCATTAGGTGGTACTTCTAGAAATGAAGCTTTTGCTTTTGGGAGGATGGCTGGTTGGTTTTGCTGAAGACAGTGACCAGATCACTTTAAAATTGCTCCTTTCCTTAGCAATCATCAATTCTGAAAAAAATAAAAAGAAAAAAAAGCACACGCATAAAAGCCAAAGGAACTGAGTTACTGATATTTGTAAGTTTACTGAAGATTTTTATATAAAGACACATAAATTATGAACTTGAAAACCAAAGTGCTATCTTTGCACGCAGAGCAAGGGATAGTTCAAATGGTGTCTGGCTTTCCACTGTCACATGATTTTTTTTTCTACTCTCCATAGTCAAAAAGGCAAGATATTAAGTACTTCTTATAACAAAAAAAACCAAAAACCAAATTAAAAACAAACAAAAACAAACAGACAAACAAAAAACCCCAAACAAACAAACAAACACATAAAAACAAAAAAAAAGCATATTTCAGAAATAATCTCTGTCATCCATTTGACAGCTGCAGCTCCATGCAGAGGTGCTGTAGCTGAGTCTCTCTGGAAAAGGCACACTTTAGAAAAGCAGTGGCACAGCACATCCCCCTGCTGCGTGCAGCCTGTCAGCAAATGGAGAGTACCTAATCCCTGAGCCTCTGGAGGGGAAAGGCAAGCACTTAACAAAGCTCCAACAAATGAAAAATGAGGCAAGCTCTGTAGAGAAGTGCTTAACTTGAATTTTTCAGTAAATTTCATAAATAGCCCTGGCCAAGTAAGAAGATTACATTGAACTGAGATTAATTTTACTATAAAAATTGAATGAGAGGTGCGGATTCGCCCTTTGGAAAGCTGATTTGCTGATATGGTGTAATACAAAGCAAATACGGTCTAGATTTCTTAACACCTTTTAAAACTCTATGATGATAACATGAAGTATAAAAGACATTATTATATAATATATATTATTCTGATCTTCACATTAATTCAGGTGTGAAGAGATGCATTTTCATGATTAAGAATGAAATAAGTACACCTTCTAAAAGAAATAGAAAAAGCTGTATCATCTTTGATAAGTGCTTAAATTGACAACTAGCTAACTGGAATTGCCTTATTCCATTTGAGAATTATTGAAAAGCTGAAATTATTGCCATTAAATTTAAGATTTTAATTTATTTTCTCACATAAGATTAAAAAGTCTCTAGAAGCTGGTAATTTTTATTTCTAGTTCCAGATTGGGTAAGAGTTCTAAGACACTCTTCTTGTAACCAATTTCTATTTAATGCTGTGCATAGAAAGGACAAGAAAACCTCCCCACTTTTTCTTACCATTAAAGCACAAGAGAGGGCAAAGTCAGGCACTACAGAAAAAGAGCCCATCATGAAGGGCATAATGAGACAATTCCAACCATCACAACAAGCCATAACCATCCACAGCAGTTGTCATTTATCATTTCTGAGACAAATGTTGTGACAAAGAAGCTTTTTAAACATTTTTAAGGTGCCTGAGGCAACCTGAGAATACATTCAAGTGTGAGATGAAGAACAGGAGAGGAAACACCAGATTTTTTTTGGAGCATTGGAAGACAATAACTATATAATTAAGGGGGAGGGGGGGGGGAAGGGAGCTAAGATGTACATAGAGAAAAGAGGTGATTAACACAAGCAAAAGCTGCAGTCTCTGTATCTGTCCCCTGAATGGGAATAAGCAAAGCTGTCTTTACTAGCAAAAAAAATGAAAACTTAAACAATTGCCAGTTACATAATGGATCTGATACAACCACTGAATGATGTATGTGGATAGGAGAGGACCTGCTAAGCACAAAGCATCAGCACATTCAGATCCAGTGTGCATGCAAGAATCTATTTTTGAGGCTAGGGTGACAGGGAGGATGGCTGTATCTAAAAAAAAAAAAAAGAAAAAGAAAATGAAAAAAAGAAAAGTAAATCTCTTGGAAGAATCTTAACAGATATGAAACATCTGGACATTGCTATTACATCAGGATTGGAATTTAGTCAGAAATAGTCTGCTTCAGCACAGAAGGATAGATTTAAATCATTAGTATGAAAGGAGCAGTTGAATGTGTTTTAGTACAAGACTACTGGAAAAAAACTGAGGGAAGAAAAAGAGGAAACCAAGAATGGGGACAGCAATTGTAACATATAATGGATGTAGCAACAATATCAAGGATATGAGAAGACAAAAGTGGCACATAGGGATACAATACACAGCTGGTATTGGACAGCCTCTGGCCCTGTTCTAACAGTGCTTCCACATTCAGGAGTTGTAAGGTTCCACCCTGCCTACCTAATGCAACCTGTACATTACTTATGCTCTTACTTTTGAAGGGC
This sequence comes from Pardalotus punctatus, assembly GCA_013400915.1. NCBI lineage: Eukaryota > Metazoa > Chordata > Aves > Passeriformes > Pardalotidae > Pardalotus > Pardalotus punctatus. The sequence goes on along the minus strand of VZTX01021691.1, from coordinate 84,665 downwards.
TGTGTTAGAGATCAGTGCTGCTAGAGGAGAGCAGAGGCTGCTGAGTTACAGGGTCACACCTTTATTAGGGCATGAAGCACCTGTGTTCCTCCTATGACACACTGTCTTTACAGCTTTAACTCCCATCATTGTTTTCTCACTGCCATTCTTAAGACAAGGGTTTTTCTATGAAATTTCATTAACAAAGATTGCTTGGTGGATCAATAAATGCCTCTCACCAAATAACTGATAGGCAAAATGAACTCCTACTTGATTTGAATTGGTAGCTTTTTGCTATACCTTTTTCTGTTTATCCTGTCACAGACATGCAGGATCTATACCAACTAAAAATGAGGCGTCCCACAGCTTTCAACAATATCAAACATTACTGACAGCTGGAGTGATCTCAGAAAATTTGGCATCTGATCCTAAACAGCATCGTACTCTCTGTTCCTTTGCCCATACATTTCTTAGAATCAAGGCTAAATGAATCTGTAACCTGCACAGTGAACTTTTGGTAGAAAATGTATTTTGCAAGTCTGTATCACTAAAGCTTTGCACTAACACAGTAAAGCAGGAGGTGAGTTATATAACATGACCATAAACGTCTTGAGTATCACCATGGACATACACAGCACTGCTGTGGTCACTCACCTATCAGTACTCATTTTTCAAATTCCACATATTCGGACAGAAGCAGAACTTTTTCCTATCCTGTCCACTTCCATTCCTAATTCTACCTATCTTTCCATTTTCAGGCAGTTTTCAGGATGCTATTTTTTGTTAATACCTGCGAAAACTCTTCTTTCTTGAAAATCCTGTATTTGCAATTATGGCATCTCTCCATAATTGCTGTCAAATCATGTTAACTACTTACTCCAGAAGAAATTGGAGATGACCAGCTACTTGCTGGGGCAGAGATGAACACAGAGACGTAACAGTTTCTCATTACAGGTAAGTGCCAATTCATTCAATATTAAAAACAGAATAAGAGGCCAGAAAAACTTTTGAGAATTGAAACTGTTTGGAAAAGTAGAAGTAACTAAGGCCTGTAATTTTCAGCCAGTTGAAACAGAGTCCTCTGAAACAGGGATTATATCCATAACCTGCAGCTGAAACTACAACCCTTGTATGTTTCATTTATTTTATCAGAAAATTTAGAAAACCTCTCTCTGCATATAAATTTCTTGTGTTGAACTTACTGAAATTGATGGGACTGATACAGCACAAAACAGTGCAAGACTAAGATGCATATTAACTTTGTTTGATGCTGTCATCAGTAAGCACCTCCATACAGTTCTGATTTTAAATTCTTAAGAGAGCTTATTTTAGAATTGTAATATATTTTAGTAAAACAAACATATATCCAGTTGGGTCTTAAAAAACCAGGGGGACTGCACAATCGCTCCTCTGGGGATATGCAGCAAAAGAAATAATCCCTTCCCTTGATTCAGCAGCTGTGCTCCCATCACTGCAGTGTGTGATGCTGCTGCCTTCCCTGGTGCCAGGGCACGATGCTGACCAGGGCTCAGCCTTTCCAGCAGAGCTGCTCTCCAGCCAGTTCCTCCCTTTCCCTCTCACTTCTGGTACAGCAGAATTAGCCAGTACTGCTGGCCAGAAATTGGAAATCACCACTCTTAGAACCCAATGTTACTAAAGGTGGAATAATTTTGCTGTTTGATAAGTTTTAAAATTACTTTTTCTCCCCCTTCGAAGAGCATTTATAGTTTTAGTGCCCCAGAACAACGGCCGGTCCTTTGTATATCAAAGAAATATCAAAACCGTGGTAAACCTTTCTGAATGGTTAGCAACATCAACACTTCCAGTATATTAACATGCCAAGCCACAAAGTGAAGGCATAGAGATCTTTTTTTCTGAGAAGCGTAGCACAGACTCTGGGAAACATTGTGGGGGAAAAAAGTAATCAGCTAGGAAATTTTCACTGTTTAGCCAATGTCTCAACAGTTCTGATACATAGAAGTAATAATCTGTAAAAATAGCTGGAAGAAGAGCCTGAGAAATAAAATGCCACCTTCTTAGATTGGCTAACTATTTCTGGATCAGTGCTTGCATCGCCCTGCCTGCCGAAAAGGCTTCTGCACATAAGAAGTCCCAAGAACAGCCAAGCTGCAGTCAGACCAGGCCTATATTTAGCCTAGAACACCTTGGATAGCAGCTAAAGGAACAGTAAAATAATTTGGGAAATAGCTGTTGAGATGGGAACACTGAAGTACATTTAAGTATCTCCAGAGCATGAACCTGCCTTGGCTTTCAGTGTGTAAGAACATCCTGTGTGTGAGCTTACCTTTACAAAGGGAGACCTCCTTCTACCGCTTCCTGTTCTCAGGCAAGAGGGCAGGGTAGCTGCTGTCCCACATTTTTCCCCAAGCTTATCTACTTCTTTTATAGGGTCTTAGCAATAGCCACAGCCTAATCCTAATGGGAGGGGCAGAAGGGGAAACAAGACAGAGACTGACAAGACCAAAAAATAGCCCAACCCACAATACACATGCTGCTTTACCCCAACATGCTTCTTCCAGCTTGACGTGCTCCATGTTCTCCTTAACAATGGGAAAATGTCACAGTACTTAGGAATTCCTTGTGGAGGGTGATTGTGCGAGGGGCTTTCATGTTTCGTGTTATGCCGTTCAGGGTGCTTTGGGGTTTTGCTTCGAGTTTGCATCTTGTAGCATTTTGTTCTTCCCTTTTTACCTCTCTGAACCAGCTTTCCAAAAGCTGCTCCCAAACCAGATTCAGAGTTACCAGGAACTGTAATGTAGTGCCTCAAAAATATTGGATGAGTCTTAACTATTTCCCCTCCACTTAGTTCTCGTTACAGTCCATGATGTCATTAGGGCCCAGATGCACACAGGAGACCCAGGATCTGTTCCTCCCTCTGCCTCCAAAGCAGCTTCATACCTGATCAATACAGGCACAATTCAGCACCAGGGGACAAGGACAAGGTATTCCTCTAGAAGCATCAGTCATTCCTTGAGCCATTTGCTGTCAGTCACAGGGAGCAGAGGATGGAATCTGTTTCCCATCTGCTGTACCAACATTCTGATCAAACACTGCCTGTGCAGCTCATGGTGCTGCACTGGGCTGGGGTGACCACTCCTGCTCTTGGGGCAACCACCTCCCCTCACCTGCAAAAAGCTCCTAAAAACAACACATCAGGAGAGGTACAGCAAGGTGGGAACACAGAGCTGGGAACTTCCTGCAGGAGCACAGGAAGAGGTCACACAGCATTGATGTTTTCTGGTTCAAGCAATCCAGAAACTAGGAAAGTAGGAGATAGGGCAAGCCCTGAAAAGGTTCACCCATCAGCAGATTTTACCTCCCCTTCCAATTCCAGCATTTCCATCATCCATTTCAGCAAGGCTTTTTACTTTTCTCCATTCTGCCAACAGCTGTAGCTATAGAAAAGTGTTGGCTTGGGGGAGGCATTTTCGTATTGAAACCATGGCATTCTCTCATAGCAGGAAGGCCTTCACTTCCTGCCTCTGCAGAGTACAGGCTGCTCAGAGCATGGGAACTGGCATTGCTCATGTGAAGAGAGGTGGGACAGGGCCCAGAAACTCTACAGATGACAGCTCTACCTCCAGCAGGGGCCAAAGAGAAGGCACAAGTGTCACAGGCACTTGGAATTTCACCAGTCCCTTCCCTTAGGTACCCACCTTCTCATCAGAGGAGAGCTCAGTAAGGAAAAGGAGACAGAAGAAAATACACAGTTGAGGGGAAAGAAAGAAGTATCTGGACAATTCAATTATGCAAGCAGTCTGCATATTGAAATTTGAGTATCTGATTAAGTTTGGCAATGGGCATGGGGACTTTACATATATGATTGGAATTAATTCTTGTGCATCTTCCTAGAAAACATGAAGAAGCACTCTAACTAATTCACGTCAGATGGGATACTAAAGTGTTCCCTACACAAGAGATTTTGGTAAAAAGCCGACATCTAACAACAAAAAAAAAATACTGCACAAGTTCAGTAGCAGCTATCAGTGCTTGGATGGCCCTTCCATCCATGAATGATATTTTGACGCTCTTCTTAATACAGAAGGACATGAAACTCATCCAAAACAGTACCTGGTGGTGTTATCTAAAACCAGTTGAACTTACCACGCTAAAAAAATGCACCTATTTTAAAAGATAAGACTTCAGATTGTACCTTTTATTATACCTTATAAAGGTATACAAAGCAGTGCAGTACTAAGATGACTACACACCCCCCGATTGGTCTTAGTGAGCTTTTCCCTTAATCCAAAATTCCTGAAAAGGAGGAATCCTTAAGATCTTGCCCCACCCCTCCACTCGTTCTGAACTACACTTTGATACACCTGTTTGCAGGACAGTACTGCAGTCATGCAAAACTTAACTTTTCAGTTTATTCTTCTAAATTACTATCTTCACCTTTTAAGGCAGACTGCTCTTCTAATGCACTAAAAGCTGCCCTTGGTAGGAAAAAAGAGGTGTCACCCAAAAGGATTTAATTTGCTTTTCAGGCAAACTAAAACCTTAGTCTGTGCTGAAAATGACAGCCAGAACAACCAAAATCACATCACCACAGGTACCTGTTTTTTCCTTCCTTTTTAAACAGGCAACCAACAACTTATTTTCCCACTGAAACAGTTACAGAAAGGCTACATATCAAATCTGAAAGCTCCTCAAAATTTCTAAGTCAATGAAAGCCAGATTCTAGAGGGAGACAACATGGGTAAAAAAAGTATCAATACACATGATATTTTAATACAAAATATTAGCTTTTTTCTTTTTTTTTATACAAGTCAGTTTTCTTTAAAATATAGAACCTTAAAAAATGAACAAATTGCTATCCACACACTATAAACACTTGTTTGTGCTCAGTTTGATCAAGTTATCAGAACAATTTAAACACCAGTCCATAGTTTAAACACTGCCTTGAAGTTGGATGAAAACTATGCCGCACTGTGCGCTACCATTATTGTATGTACAGGGTGAAGCGCCTTCAGTCAGGTTTAATACGGTAATAAAAAACTGTTCAGTTATCAGGTTCTTTGTGCAAGGATTTCACATTCTACTCATGCTCATGACAGGTCTGTATTACATTTCAGTGGCACTGGTCTGAGCAAGCACAGGTAATTCTGTGAATGTTCACTGGAAGAATGTCCATTACATGTTCTGGAAGTACGAGTTCTTCAGCTGGATAAAAGAAAACTTGTTAGTTTAGGGGAAACACTAGCCTGATTAGCCAGAATTTAACAATTTCTAAGCACTGAAAGGAATTTTGATTTCTCAAAGTTGAATAAAAACAATTAACTATCACATTTTCATAAAGATTAACTATGTAGCAGGTACATCTCAGGAATATTTTTAATTGCCCGTTTTTTGAACCCATAGAAAGAAAAAAATTTCCCTCAAAGTTGGAGGTCTTAAAAGGTCTTGTTTTAGTAGTAAATCATCCACAAGTTGCAAGTTGTTAGCCAAGTAGATTTAGGATGATTTACCTGCATTACAGTAATTTACACAATTGAGCTTTAGGCATACAGTACAAAACTATGAACAAAAAGGTGAAGCAAACTTTTTTATTTATATTCAGGTAAAAACATTAACCTGATGAAGTAAATTATTGCAGATTTGAGAAATCAGCACATAAAACAGTTGGACAGAGCATTGCTTACAGGTGCTTTATCTGTGTCAAAAGACAAAGGCTGATCTGCTTGTTCCAAGCTAGCACTGGGGGGAAAGAAAAAAAGAAAAGAAAAAAAAAGGAGAAAAAACTACAAAATTAACCAGGAACTTAGATCAAGAACAGGAAAACTGTTTACTCAAACAGGGAATGAAACAACTAATTTGTCTTTTAAAAAACTTTACATCAATTCGAAATGCTCTGGGCCTTACCACAATACACACTGGCCAGCCCAAGCTGTTGGACTTCAACTACATGAAAGAAATAATTCTTCCTCGCCTCCAGTACGAGGCTTTTGCTGCCTGAATCACTGTGTAAACAGCTCTGGAGCGCTCTGGTAACGACTGTCGCCATTATATCCTACCACTACAGTAAAACTATGCTATAAGAAAGGTTCTACCTAGTTACAAAGGCTGAATTATATTGACAATATATATTTGATTTCAGTAAAATTTAAATTATCTTAATCAGAGAAAGAGGCATGGAGCAGTTAAAATGCCCATGCTAACCAAAACATAACAATTGTTGAATGTTGCACACAAAAAGAACCAAGTGAATTGCACATCAGACAATACATGAGGATGGGTAAAATTAGAGGCAGGTGAGGGTACACAGAACTAGTCTACTAAACTAGATTCGTCAAATACATGGTGTATTTTAATTTCTGTACTTATGTACAAAAGTTGTCTTTGGAGGAAAAACTTCAGACTTAGCTAGATGGATACACACAGCCCAGTATTAAACTGCACAGCGACATTTATTGTTCCAGCCTGGAAAAACATCCCTTTTTAAATTTCACACAGCAAAGCAAGTTAAAAACTTCACTCATCAAATAAATGATAATTTAAACAAGAACTTGCTAAAGAAACCTTGTCACAACAACTTTTAGGGCCTGATCACTTTAAGTCCATAGGGGCTTTTAATGAATATCAACCAAGTGTCTTTGTTTATAATCTGCAAGCCGTTTTTCTACAACAAGAAGGCGTAACACGTTTCCTTGACTCAGGTGATATATTTAGAAAAGAATCATGAGTTTCTCTTTTGCTGTAACAGGCAGACATTGCATTTTTCATTGTGATCAGGAAAGATGGAATGACTGCTGCCCTTCTCTTGCAGCTATCAAGAGTTTTTCACGCATTATCTCAATAGTTGAATAGTCCGGCAATTTGAGATAGTTCACACAAGTCATTACTGAGGGTAAGAAATCATCAGGATTCTCTGTGGACTCAAATGTCTTCCGTACAATCGTCAAGGGAGGATTCAAACTTCGAAAACCTTTGAACGAGAAAAGACATTCAGAAAAAGGTTGCTCCTCTTGAACACCCATAGCTGACTGCAGACATCCCCCACTGACCGAAGCACACATGGCACAACTGACTTCCTCTCCACCTTTAAACATTTAGTATACGGCTTTATAAAGCTGCACAGCAAGCTAAAAATTACATAAAATCCTGTCTGCGGATTAATTTTCAGAGATGAATTTAAAATAAAGGAATAATCTATTTTTGTGCTCTGCATGTGTAAAAATTCTATTCCAATCATAACTGTTTTTAACAGCTGGCTTCGCACACATTTTTTAAGATTCTCAGGAATTATCTGTGACTCTAGTACCTGATTTTCTTTACTCCAGTTAAGATTTTTACACTCTTAACACTCACTTGTGTCTGCACCATCTCTCCATAAAAATGCTCCCAAAATACTTAGAAAAGAAAATCAAGTCTTTCCCCCAAATCCCAAAGAAAGTAAGCAGAGGAACAGATGCATGAATTCTGTTTTGACTTGCAAAGCATTCAGCTGAGAATACAGTAAAATGTGTATTCCACAATTGTTTCTAGCAAAGAAAGCAAATTTCTGTTTACTGCACTGCCTCTTACCTAAATTCAGAAATTCAAAAAGGGAAGAAATTAAGTAAGACTACACTATGCTAGTATTATCTCCTTTCTACAAAGGAGACTGTTGTTTCCAGGTAGCAACACATCATTTCATTGTCATAACTTAATGCACCTCTAGCCAAGAAATACAGCATTAGGAGCTTTCAGTTTTATTTAAATTTCAAACTCTTTTTGCCCTCCAACAGATTTTCTGGCAACAATTTAAACCTAGAGAGTCAACTGAATAAAGTCTCATGAGATTAAGAGAGAATTATTCCTGAAATCTACCCAGCCACTTCTGAAATTAGAAATGTGAAACTAGTATGAACCTCTCAAATACTCAAGTTAGGGAATTTTTTCCTATACTGAAGTAATCATCTTGTTCTGAAATACATCAATAACAGGGATTTCATACACATCAATATGTAATAAGGAAAACCTACCTCCTACAGGCAGTCTGGGGCTGCCTGTCACAAACTGAAGAAACAGTCTTTGCTGCTCACTATCAAAACTACTGAGAATTTCAAAGAGATACTTCACTGCTCGACTGAGGAGGGAAAAGAACCAAGAGAATATTATTTTGTTTATAGTTAAAATAATTGCATCAGATTCAAATTCAGTGCAGTTACGAATATTTTCAAATAGATGTCCTATAGTTCCTTTAGCTTGAATAACAATGTATCAAAGTGATTTAAAGAAAGTATTTTCTACAGTTTTGGGGCTTTTTTTCTTCATTTAACAAGACCAACATGGTATTACCTGTCATGCGTATAACCGTGATCAGGCCTGCAACATTCCATTAAAGTCTTTGCATCCCAAGTGTCTGTCTTGCTGCCACACAAGAGCTGCTCCAACTGTAAAATTACATAACAAGGAATAAAGGCTCCCCTTTAGAACTTGAGGCAGGATGAGTACTGTCTGTTCTCTTACACTATTACAGTAATAATAATATTATTATTACCATGATAACAATGTATTCAATGTAATAAATTAATAATTTAAAATAATTTTAAAATATAGTAAAATAAAATAATTATTAAATAAATAAAAGAATACTATTACAGTACTCTGCTTTCTGGAATGGCTTGGCGCAAAACCAACTCTGTCAGACCAACCAAGCCTTCCAAATTCTTTGGATGCAATTGCTTCAGTCCAATGACAGCCTCATTTCCTAAGTCTGCCTCTGCATGCACTCCACTACAATGTGACAGCTCTTTAAACAAATAACTTACACTGGAGAACCAAAAATGCCTTAACTTTTTTGAAATCTCACAGTTTTTGAAGAAATCTAGAGGAATGTGAAGAATAGTGTTTACACCTGGACTTTAGAAAAGTGGTCTCTTTTTTGAAAGTAAAAAGAGTAATCATTAGACAGAGATGGATCTGTCAAACAGCAGTTCTTTACTTGGCCTTGGGCAAGCAGGAATGACAAGCTACAGAAGCCAAAACATTACAAGTTTCTGACATCCTCCTAGGATACACAAGGAGTTGTAAAGGCCCAATCTCAGTAACGCCAGAGGCACTTAGCTGTTCTGTTTATGAACAAAAGAATTTTGCAAGTTCTTTGTAATAGTTTGGAAATGGCTTGTAAAAAAGTTCAAATGGCCAGACAGCTACCAGCAACAGAACGTGAGACCACAGAGATATACTCCATTGGGGAAAAGCTCCATCTCATACTACTCCTATTGCTTAAGTTTGATCAATTGTATTATTAGCAGATTAGCAACAGACTAGCATCAGTATTTTAAAAATTCCCAGAGGAAGCAAACATCAAACCATGCCAAACAATGGCAAGACAGAAACGAGCATCCTTACACCACAGTACATATACCACAAAATGGAGAAGTGGGTAAAATACTGAATAAATCAGAATAATCTGCCATTTTTATTAGCTTTAAATTTGTTGCAGGAAAAAAAACCATCATAGTACTCTTAGAAAGCAGCACCAACTGAGAGGCATGAAGAATAATCACTACAGCAGCTACAGGTCTCAGCTTTGAGACTCCTACATTCATGGTGCTTTGCAATTGCAAGAGTATCACAAAGGCCTGGCTAACACACTGTGTTTCAGTGTGCTTAATGTGTGTTTTAAAAGTCAAAGGTTTAAGTTTACGAAGATAAACAAACCCCTCTAAGTACAGTCTTCAAATAGACTCCCTAAGGAAGAATAAAACATTCTCTCTTCTAGTCCAGAGAACCATAATTATGATCCCATTCAGTCCACTTAAGAGTGTGAGCATTTTACAAGGAAATTGATATGGTGGTGGTGAGAACAAAGCAAGACCAATTGTCCATATTCTTTACCCCTTCATCTGAATCTCTTCTTACTGTCTGAAGCTTTGTTAAAGAGCTGACCACTTGTTTTATTGTTTTAATAGAAGATCCAGGTAGCATCCACAGCTATCTATAGCTATTCAGAGGTACTGCAATACAAGGAATTAAGAATATCCATACCAACACAGAGAAAGGAAGTAAGATACATAAATTAAAGCACTTCTCAGAAAAGCTGAATACATGCAATTTTAAGGAAAATGGAGCTATTGATAATAAAAGCATTAAATAAATGACTACTGAACTATTAAAGAGAAATCTTTAATAGTTAAATGTGTACAATTTTTGGGACAAGCTCTTTTACTAACATGCCTCAGAAATGCAATGTCAGACTGTCACAAATGCCCCCCAGGTTAAGACTGCCCATACATGCAGATATAAAGGTTATAAGATTATAAAGGAGCAGCAAAAACACTTTCACCAACCTCCTCAGGATAGAAGTACTGAAGATGACTAAGGGGGAAGACCGACTCAAATCCATCTCTGAAGGAGTCAAATTGTCTGGCAACACCTTCATTTAGTGCCCAGAATATAACCAACTGCAGGGAAAGAAAAAAAAACATAAAAATGAAAAAAGCAATCTGAACAAAGGAAGCATGCAGTGATCACTACTGTACAAGAGAGTACAACTGCAGAAGCCAAACTCCAGCAGTCCAGCCATCTGCTCACTGGAGTTACCACAGGGTGCACATTGATTCATAGAGCTGCTCTACAGCATTGCCTCATTCTGCCTTAATTCATAATTTAGATTGCCCTTAACATGAATGTTATGCAGAATTTAAACAACTCATCTGCCTTTGTTGTTAACAAAACAAATAAACAGAATTCGCAATTGCTGGTTAAACTGAACCTATTTAACAGAACAATTTGAAGTAAATCTGAATATTTAGTGGTTATTTTTAGAAGCCTAACCTAGGTGTTCTCTCTCTACACTATTTAAAATGCAGCAACTGAAGCAGAAATCCATAGGACATCATTGGCAGTATTATCTTAATTTCCCCCATGGAAATATATGGGTCTCTATTCTAATATAAAGTTTTTAAAAAGTAACTCTAGCCTGTTTGATATATTAAGTAGCTTAACATGACAAGAATACATAGGAACAAAAGAAGTAACTTCATTTCAAGAAACTGGAATATGGTTAAGAATCAAAATGCAAAAGAGAGCAAGACACTAATCCAGGCTTTTTGAGTGTAGTTTTTCTGTTTTGGTTTGGTTTTGTATCTGTAGTTACCCCTCAACATTAAATTAACTTTCCACCTGGACAGCACATACTGAAACAACAGTGGGGGGAGGAAGGGCATATGACACAAATGAGACCAGAGTTCTTTTAAATAAGTCTCCTGCAGTATTTCTGCACTAAATTACGATATTATATATGGCAGGTTGCAGCCCAAGTTCAGATTCTTATGACAGTCAGTGCTATTGATGATTACACTTGCCTTGGATATCCTCAACTCTAGCAAGAAACAAAGGCTGGTTGTAAAAGATATGTTGTCAACACAGAACTACTAGTTTTAAAATATGTTAAAAGCTCTGGTCTGTGGTGCTGATTAAAGTTATCTATGGATGCATCTGACTATGATTAAAAAGTTCATAGGTCCTGCTGGAGTCCTGAAGCAAGTATTTAACCCTATCCCAGTAACTGAAGAGTTCCTTGCTCCAGAAAGCTCACAGATCCAAAAGCTCATTAGGATCTGCTGCTAAGTTTTCCTACAGAAGAATCAGGCACTGAATTTCAGGTGAGATATATTCCCCTACTTTCACACACAGGTTTTAATACTGAAGAGGAAGGCAGTAAAAGCACCAGGAGCACAAAAACCTCCTCTACAATACAGAATATTCTATAGCTATTCTAACTGCAGAGTTGCTTACCTACACTTGTGATTACTTTCTAGGATCAAAAGGATGTGGCATCATTAAGCTGCACTGTATTCTCGCAGATTCAAAGAGAAGATCAAACTACTAGGCAAAAAACTACACTACTGAAACTTTCTGTTCACAAATTTAGAACAAGCAAGTTGGCCTCTTTCTAGTACACAGGGAAAAAAGGGGAAAAAAAGACAAAAGAAAAGATGGAGAATAAAGTCTTTCACTATATTGGAAATTGAAGTAGTTCTTTCTGATAAAGGCAGCTCCTGTGGGAACTGTCCTTGGGGGGGGAAAAGGGAGGCAGAGGATAGAATGACATGATGGCAGGAGAGGCATGAAAAGCAACAGTAGGATACTCCAGCTTTATAAACTATTTCTCATGTTAATCCTCACACAAGATTTTAACAAAAGTGACATGTTCAAGAGCAGGGCAGCTGACGCACAGGGAGCTGTACAGGGCAGCTGATAAATACATTGTTTCTAAAATGCAATTCATCATACTTGCAATAGAGAACACACTACTCCTCTCTGAAATTTTTTCAATTTTTTTCACATCAAATCTGTAAAGCTATAATGACAAGGATAGGGAAAAACTGCACAGAGGTCCTTTAAGAAAATAATTCCAAAAGTTTTTTAAAAGGAGGAGAAAAAGTCTTCTGTCATAATCTCCTTTTCCTTTACAATGCCTGAAGCCTGTAACAGGACAACTACAGGACACCTGAGCCATCTGTAAGCCTTTTTCAGTGTATCAGATATCAGAATTAATTAGGGAAGGAAAAAAAAGACTGCAAACTGTATGAAAATCAGAATTGAATGCAAAATTGCTCAGTAAAAAGAGACTGCAAATTCTGTTTCTAATGAATTGTGGTAGTTCATATTGCCCCTCTGTTGGGTCTGTAAAGAGCTTTATATCCAAATATATTTAATTTTGTAAGTGATTCCTGACTAGTGGAATTTCCTTTAAACAAGTAAATACATGAGAACTAGATAGGTAACAGCTGGGAACTGTAAGGTGAATAGTAACTGCTCAATATTCAGTTGCAAGGATTATGGAACAGCTTTGCAAAGTTCACAGTTGATAGGCAACACCTTCCATGACCCTTATCGAATTGTTTCTACCAAAACATCAGATATGTTTCTTATCAGTGCTTCAAAACTTAACAGTCCTCAGAGTGAACCTGGCAGTACACTAACCTGTCAGGAATGCATTACTTAGTGACTGGAATACAGCAATCCTCCTCCATCCCCCTCATGACTTCATGTGTAACACTGCATTCTTCCTGTCTTTCCTCATCTCTTTTCCTGGCTGTTTTTAACTGATTCCCTTTATCCCTTTCTTAGACAGAAACAGCTTCCTACCTTTGTTCAGCAGCATCAACCTTTTGTTTCACTGTGCCTTATGACATCAGAATGAATCAATACACAAGTGTACTGTCAATTTATTATGGCAATGTTTTGTGATCTTTTCCTTATACATTCTTTTTAAGGTTTGTGGTTTTTTCAGACACGTTTGGAGCTCTTTGGTTGATTGGCTTGGTTTTCCTTGGGTTTTCTGTTGATTTGGCTTTGGTTGTTTGGATCAAAAACTAATGCTTTAATTTTGACTCACAACTGCTGATGTTTTAAGTCTGAGTGCAAAAAAATTACATTATTATTACAGTCATTCAAATGCCACTGGGTAGCAGATACTAGATCACTATTGCTGAAGAATTTGCTAAATCAATATTCCTAAAAAAATCACTATCATAAGCAGATGTGGAGACTTGTTAAAATATTCTGAAATTCCACAGCTCAGATGAGTCCACTTACAACACTTCTCCAAAAAGCCAAACTTCTGATGACTTTGTTACATGTAAACCAGACGTTTTGTACTACACAATTTTCAAGTCAGGTGCAATACGATTTTAACAGTTTTTATGTAGTAATAAACTAGTACAGAAGAGAAGCGATCAGTAGGAAAATTATTGCCATGCCTAGTTTGTGAGAATGAACTGAAATATATATAGAAACAAACTACCTGGGAGCAAGAAAAAAAGAGGATTTTAGTCATAGGTTGGCTTTTACATACTCTGAGATACTCCTCTAAATTGTGGATAGTGACTGGTGTATCTTTTCCCCCTTTCTTCAGTTCTATATTGGGAAACCCAGGAAGTGTGAAGTCCAGCCCCAGATCTTCCACTGAGCAGCCATTCATAGTCAGAGCCTCCAATGCATACTGTAGACTTTCTTTGGTCTAAAAAATTGGAAGTGAAAACCAATGAGAACAATTCATTCAAATAAATGTATCCAAAAGTTATGACTTCTAAAGCAGCTTTGACTAAGCAGACATTTCTCTAAGACTATTACCATTAAAAAACTGTTACAGTACTCCTTGCTATCCTTCTTTAATTTTCATACATAACAGTAAACCAAGACAAAGCAGATAAACAAGTTTAATGGATAAACTGGAAAGATCACAGGAGTACACTTTTTCTAGCAGTTTTGGAATTAAGTAATATGCCAGAAGACAAACTATCTAGAAAATACTACTGCAATAAAAGGAAATGTGAAATATGCTAAGGGTCAGAGGGTGTTTTTTCCTTATAACAGTTAATGGCATTCATATTTGGCATGCATACTGACATTTTTTCAGCTTTCATCCACCAGGTTTCAGGATTTTCAAACTCTTGGGAAATTAAAAGCGGTGACCAAGGAGAGAGAGTGAGACAATGAGGTAAAGAGGAACAAAGACCCAAAAGCTTGCATTAATTTCACTAGTAACAAAGCAGATGTATTAAGAGTATAAATTAGGTTATTACTTCCTACCATCTATTAACATTGGATGCTAGAAAAAGCATGCATGCCAAAGATCTTTTATCACTACTGCCACAGTGAATTGTGATATTTTCAGCTAAGCACAGATATCCTTGAAAAATTAAAGACATTTCTGTATGTCTGAAAGAACCTGTATGCTCATGCATAATGAGATTCCATCAGTTCTGCATACAGCTCTTCAGTGAAGAGGAAGAAAAAACCCTACACAAAAGGTATTTCTACAAAAATTGGAAAATTTGACTAAACCAGCTAGTAAAAAGGCAAACCTTTTGACTGTTCAAGAACCAAGGATAGATTCTTTTTCCTCTAATATTTATGTTGGTTAGTCTTTTTAAAGTGAACCAAAAGAGAAGTCAGGCAAACATCTGGCCATTTTAGACATTTCTAAACCATGTTTAATCACACAGAAGATCTCATAATGAATTTCTCATGCTAGGCTTTACAAGAAGACAGTTTTGTAATTACTAGGCACTGATCTAAAAACATTTTTTGTATGAGAACAAAGTAATTATCACTATTACAATCAGTATTAAGTCCTATAATACATTCTAAATTATTGCTACTTCATAAAATCCAAATGTGTAATGATGCACTCTTCCATTCTTAGGGTTACTTTCCCACCTGAGTTTTATCCTGTTCAAGTCTTTTCTTTTGTCTTACAATATCTTCAAGGTGATATATTGATTTGGCTACAACTGGATCAATACTGAACAAGTCATGCGATGTCAACGAAGTCTCCTGTCGTAGCATCCACTTATAAAAAGGAAGTCCAAGAGGAAGGTCCACCTGGAAACCAAAGCACTGAACTGTTTAGTACCAAACAATCTTCCAAAAGTGTATCTTCAACTGTTTCAGCCCTTGACTAGATCTAGAAGACTATCTCATGGCTCTGGCACACACCAGAACACTATGTCAGAGTGGTTTTGCCTCAGAAATTTACAGTCAAGAAAACACAAGTGACTGCCTAGTGCATACATATTGAAGCAATCAGCAAGCTAGCAACTGGAGTAACAATAAGCCCCAAACATTCCTGAAAGAAGACTGCAGAAAGATGGCAACACATAGCAAATAACGAGTTTTCCTTGTTACACTATGGTCTCAAAAGCCACTGTAAAGTTCTTCAAATCTATTACCCTTTCCCCCCACAAAAGTTCAGGTGCACGGCTGTCCTCTTCCCCGGCCCACCCCCAGACTGCCCTTACTTCTGAGTTGAAAGTAATACTAACTCTTAATGCTTTTATCCCTCAACAGTCAGAACTAGTGTTTGAGCCCTTCAGAATGGATTTTCTATTTTATTCTCACCAGTCTGAAGTCCATGATTGCCTTGGCCATTAGTTTTCCCAGAAAGCGGAACTTCATTTTAACTTTTGCAATGTGAGCTGGCTTGGCTGTTCTACCAAAAGGAAGTGCAAAAAGGCCTTGAAGGTTATGAATGTACTTGGTACCTTCCTGGCTTCCTGTTGAGGAAGAAAGAAAAAGAAAGGAAAGAGTTCAGTACTTACTCTGCTGGTTTCTTTCAAGATGCAAGTGGCGTTCAGACAACCTTAACCTAAGCTTCTTATTAAAAAAACCAAAGCAAACCAACCACACTCGAAAACCCCAACAAAACTCACAAAGATAATCACACACTATCATCAGGCACATTATCTGACCACAAACTGAGTTGCTCTTTATGTAACTGAAGTCAACTTGGAATCATTTCAGTATTAATCAATATTTATAGATCAGGTAGTACAGTAATTACCTTTTGGATTGGCTAAAGTCACTTCTTCTCCCCTCCAAAGGCCTAAGTCTGCTCTCTGTAGTTCCTGAGATACAAGTGCATAGAACTCTAGTGTAGGGCCTAGGCCTGTGCCAACCTTCAGGGGACAAGGGTGAGGAGAAAGGAGGGGGAATGAGATAAATAAGTAAATATATTAGTCCATTATGTCAGTGGGAATATAAAAATCTTTACTTAGGCTGTGCAATATAATACATTATTTGCTATAAATAAGACTGCATTGCAAAAAGCATCTAGAGAACCTAACTACAGGAACATTTACAGTATGACAGAGGCAGCTTAGAAAGACCACATATCAGAGGAAATAACAGTCGAGTAAAAGTATTAACTACCTAATGATCATATTAAACACACACAGCTATTTGCTTCAGAGTCAGAAAAAAATGTGCTCTGCCAAATAAGATTGATTATGAAATTTAGATCAGAAAGAGCTTCTCCTAGCAACTAAAATTCACAGCCAAGTGGATTACAGATAATTAAAGGATAAAATTCTTTATCATCAGCAATGTGAAAGACAAAGAGTCTGACCAAGCCATTTTAAGAAAGCTATTTTGTATTAATGTTAAGTAAAAAGGGGTTAAATTAGACTGTATTGATATTACTTACTTCATTCTCATACTGGATTTCCAACATGGCTCTTGAACTGCCTAGATCCTGCATCACAGATTCTGCCTGTTTCAACAGCTCATCTCTGTTCACAGTGCGCTACACATTAGAGAAGTTTTAAGTAAGGAAATTATAGCTTTAAGTCCCAGCTCCCAAGGCAGTTACAACACGAAAAAAATCAGTTATGCATGTTTTTCAACCCCATGCCAATAGTTCCACTGTTCAACAACTTGTAAGCTTATACTTTGATATAATTCTTGCTTCTACATGAAAACTATTTAGAATTAATGTGTTCAACATAAAATGAAAGACCAATGCATTACATTTATATCACTATAACTAATACGTACTATTCTTGCCAAGAATATGACAGTAGGATTAGGATATAGAAACAAGTACTGTCATGTGATGTATGCCTCAAAGTAGTATGTAGAGAACAAAATAAAAATGCTGAAAGCCAAACAAATATCCCAAGAGTACTGGGATTCCTACATGTGGGCAGTTATATGTTTTTGAACTTGGTTCTCATGTCTTTGGCTGTTTTTCCCCACAGGTATTAAAGATCATAAAACATATCAAGAGATCTTATTTTAAGGTAGTATCTCTCCAAATTCAAGGCAGACATCCAAGACTCCCTTAAATTTAACACAGTCAGAGCTTAGTTTTATTATGCTGTGACAAGTGATTTACCCTCCCCAAATACAAGGACAGTATTTTTGTTTACTAAGGGTCTAAATCATGTTGCTTGAATTCTTCTGAGAATCAAGCAAAACAGAGGTCTACAAGCCAATATATAGCTATATCACTAATGCTGCCTGAGTTCACTCTTGGGGCTGAATTTCAGGAATTCGGTCAGAGCCCTGCGGAGCCCCAGGCAGGCCGAGGGTGCCCCCTGCTGCCCTCCTGCGGCCGGCCCTGAGAAGACACTGCAGGAATAAACCCTCCTCCCCCCCTTCCCTACACCACCAAACCCACAAGCTTCACAAATTAATCTTGCTCACAGTGATATTCTTTGAGAAACAGAAAAACAAACAGATCCTTCATTCCATTTTAAACAAGATGTACTTACTTTTTTCCTGTCCAGTCGCGGTGCCACTCTGCTGTCCTGAGAATCCGACTGATTGATTTCTGGATTCGTATCCAGCAGCCTTTGCATGGCTCGATCGCGATCAAAGGCCGTTACATAAAACAGCATTTGGCGGGTATCAAATGGAAAGAAAAATGGGCTGTAAAGAGCATTGGATTAGTCAGCTGTGTGTCAAGCAGCATCTCTGAGCAGCATTCAGTTTAAAACGCAATAGAAATGTAGTATGTCTGAAATTCATGCTTTACTACACACTGTGGTGAAAGCAGCTTCAAAGGAAGCCCTCCAGAACACACTTTAGTTTTAGTTACAATGCTTAGGAGCAAGAGTCTAGAGAAATGCAATATATGAAGGAGAAACAAAAAGTTCCCAGGAACTCCTAACTCTTCTTGAAAAGTAACTCCAAACACTTGAATGCCTTGGCTGTGCAAAGCTTACATCAGAAAACAAAATTCCTTGTTCACTACTGTTCAACAATGAATAAATCTAACAGATCAAAGATTTTAAGGTCAAGATCCCCTATTTGGCAGCAGGAAGACGTGAGAACCTGCCTATAGCAGCACCAGTATTCTACCTTCCACCCTTTGCAAAAAATACTCAATCTCTGTAAGGCTATCAGAGAAATTTATTTTAATTTATTACTTCCACTATTCTCAAAGGCCTGTGTATGTTAACAGTGTGGTCCTCCATTGCCATTAAGTGAAAAGGCAGTTTTACTGAACAAATACTGCTACAGATGTTTAAGAAAACACATTCAAGCTTGTCATCTGTTACCTGGAACACTTATGAAGGAAGTTAGGGATCTTACTTTTAAAATGAAAAGCCACAGAGTTTCTTTAGAGTATCTATTTCCACAGTCAGTTGTCACCAATATTGCTGCAATGATCATGCTTGACAAATCCAAGACTGTCAATTCTGATTTCTCATTCTTTCAAGCCCAAGAGCTCTACAGCTTGTACTCTGTATCAAGATACTACAAAGTACTATGTATATAGCTTTATAAAAATTATTTTGATTCTTTTATCTGTAATGATAAATGTATCTTCCTTTGTACCATACTGAATATGCCAAGATAAATACAGTGATATGGTAAGAATGCCATTAAGCAGTTTAACAGGAGAGAAAACATCACCTGAATAATCAAAACTTCAATGGAAAACCTTCAGACTCCTCAGAAACTCCTGTAAGAAGTGGTCTAAACTTGGCAGCTAGTCTACCCCTCAGAATGT
This sequence comes from Pardalotus punctatus, assembly GCA_013400915.1. Classification (NCBI taxonomy): domain Eukaryota; kingdom Metazoa; phylum Chordata; class Aves; order Passeriformes; family Pardalotidae; genus Pardalotus; species Pardalotus punctatus. Next base: position 65,428 of record VZTX01021691.1, on the reverse strand, counting down.
GATTTAAGCTATGCAATACAGGTGCAAACATCCATCCAAGTGTCACCATGTAACAGATTTCTGTGACTACGTTTTGCACTCTCCCCTCCTGTAAGGTACCATGCACCTGGGCTGCCCAGCCAAGATTCCTGCTGCACTGAAATTAGACACACTATACAGCGAATCACTCATACCATGTTTTTCCAAGTTCTGTCAGCCAAGTCGGGATGTTTCCTGTCATAATTACCAAAGGATCCTGAAGCTGCCTGTTTGCTTTTGCCGTCAATTTACTGTTGATAAACTCCGAGGTTGGAATTATCTCCTTGCAGACTGCATTCTGATTTAAATAAAAGCAATGTATCTCTAGTTAGAGAACTGCTCAAAGAAATAGCAACTCTTTGTTAAAGGAGGTTTTTAATGCTTCTAAATTTGCTTATTATGGAAAGTAAAAAAATTTTGATTGCTGTTTTGTTCATCCACATTCTAAGACATGAAGTAAGGACACAGTAGATTTTTACTACTCATTTTCTGTGCAGGAATAATGTTGGTCTTTGAATTTAAGGAAGAAGAAAGCATGGGACTGTGTTCAACACACCATGAAGGAAACATGACTAACTGTAAGAAATTACAGCCTTCATCTTATCAGGAATTAGAGAAACATGTAGGGGAAGATGCCAGTATTTGCATTATTCTTTCTTCTTGAGGGGACAGACAGGAGCAAAAGGTTATTGAAAACATTACAGATGGTTCTGCCCTGAACCAAGCATCAAAGTGATTTAAAAAGTGCTCTACTCACATCATACAAGTAATACCAGTATCGACTGATAGCATGTAAAACTCTCAAAAGAAGAATAACATCTAATGAGGGGTCTTCAAATGTTATATTTTCAGGTGGAGTAGATATGAGGTAAATTTCCAGAGGATTTAATACCGAAGGGCATACACCATCTAGCAAGAAAAAACAGTATGTTAGAAAAACAATTCAATTAGAAGTTTTCCCATGATTTGATTATTAGGAGCCTAGGTAGTATTAGTCATGGCTTAAGTCATTCACTTAACTACAACAGTTTAGTTAAACAACTCAGTAAATATCTTACTTTCAGTTTTAATATACAGATTAATATATGCTTACTATTTTTATACTATGCTTGCATTTATAATGCCTGTAAACATTGTGGAAGTTCTGAAAGGATAGACAGGACATCTAACACATTAACAAGGTAGCACACTCACCATGCCACAACTCATCATGTTTTTTAGAATTTCTAGGGGAGGTTTTCGTGGGAGCAGTTTGTGCTCTTCCTCTTTTACCACCAACACAATCCTTATTGCCATCTTCATCCTCTCGCACAGGTTTGTACCTAAAAAGTAAATGGAAGTCAAAAACATCCTTCTGAAATGCTAACTTACAGGGGAAAAAAAGCACTTTTAAAGGTGTTAGTTCTTGGATTACCAGAACTTTACTTGAATGACAGTTAAAAGCAGAAATACAAGAACACTGCACTCGGATATGATCCAGCTTCAGAAGCAAAGTATTTCACAGGGGAGTTAAAAATGGGGACCCTTCTGCTCCATGAACTGGAAGGAGGGAAGGTGAAAGTATAAACAAAACCCTGAAGTGATTAAGGTTAAAGTTAGGTTAGGTTTTGGGGTTTTTTGTTGTTGATTTGTGGTTTTTTATCTGCTTGCTTTTTTCTTTAGCACAGTTAAATGGTAGAAAGAGACTGCTGAACATTAAGATGTTTAGCATAGTTGTGTGTCAATGCTTCTTGCAAAGTACAGCCAGAGAATAAACTCACCTTCACAGCAATCAACTAAGAAAATCTGTATGTGCATTCTACAAATAATGGTCAACTTCATTCTCTACTGTTTGTGGTTAGTGACCTAACACTAAATGGTTTCTCCCCATCTAGCAGGCATCATTTAAAATTCTCCATTTATTGTTCACCAGCTTTACTCACAAGCTAGAAAGAACATTAGAAGCTAGCAATGAATTCTTACTGAGTTTTAGAGTATCTCAAGCACATCAGGAAATTAAAAGCTCCACAGTACTGGAAGGTAAAAAAAAAAGACAGCTATATTCCAATTTTTTTTAATGTATATACATCTAGGAAACTGGAGAAGCTGCTCTCTAGGTAACTTACCAAATGGTGTGCGTTTTTGTCCAAATCCCAGCTCTTCCCAATGGGTTGCTTTCATCATCTGTGGACTCCCTCTCTTCCTCAGCTTGCAAGCTGTACTGCCTGACTGCCTGATACACAGTCATGTTGTACGGCAGTAAATGATCTCCAATGTAAAACTGCAGTCTATGTCTCACATTCCCTGAATTTAAGAATTGAGCAGCCTGAATAAAAAAACCAAAAACCATACAAGTTAGGAAACTTGTTGCATAGCTTTTCTTTAAGCCACTCTGCACATGCTTCCTCCCCTTAACTCCCAGAACAAAAGCTTACCAAAGATTCATCTATTTCTTCATCTGACCCATCATCATCACTATCTTCATCATCTTCTCTAACTCTTCCATAGCCTGAGGCAGGAAAGAAAGACATCCTCGTTTGCTTTTTTCCATTAAATGTAACAATGCTTTGATACTCTGACTGCTATAACTTCTAAAACTTTAAAACAGTTCCAAAATGCATCAGTTAAAAACAGTAAGATTCAGAATTGCTAAAACAAATTTCAGTATCAACAGCTGGCATCAAAACTGCCAAGCTACAGCCAGTGTGACAGTAAAGCAGTAATACTTCTCTTAGTATTTTCACTGAACTGACTCCAACAGGAAAAACCTCCCTTAAGAGCCAAGATACATTTATAGGTATCTTCCACTTGTCTTCAGCATAATCACCATAGATTTTCACAGACTCTACACTGACAGTAGGAACTATTCCAAAAAGGAAAACACAAGAGACAGTATAATATATAAATACCTCTAACTACAAGGTATCTTTCAATGGCTTGTACCAAAGCCAGAGGATCAATCTTCACAGGTCCACCTTTCCATTGTTTCACATTAGCACAGTCTGGATGTCTTTGCAGTTGGCATTTTAACTGATGTGTATTGAAGAATTTTAAAGCTTGGGATCCTCTGTTAAGAGAAAAACTCAAAATAATTTGTGAAAAAAGTTGCTACACAAAGAATCTAATACCCATAATTGCATAAAAAATGCATTAAAATAGGCTTATACATGCATTTACAATTTCAATTGTTCAGAGTATTATTTGTCAGACTATTTATCAAAAAATAAGTTACTATGGCTTGGATAAATAGATTAAACGTTTTCTTCTACAAGAACACCAGAATCCAAGTAGGACAAAATCTGGAAACTCTTAGAATTGAGAGTAAGCCCAGCCTGAGGTCTGACTGCAATATGGCCTATAGTGACCATCTTTGAAAGCTGAAGTTGTTCAGTGGTCAGCGGATGGCACAGGATTTGTAGAGCTGCGTTTACATGCAGCGCACCAAGGATCAGAAATGGGCACGGGAAATGCAAGTATTCAGTTACATGCTTTTTTTCAATAAGGACCTAAAGAGAAAACCTGAAAGCTCTTCTTTTTTCTTCCTTGCCTAGGTTGTACACGCATTTCACCTCGCCAAACTATCAATACTCCAGCTAGCAGGTTTTATACAACAAGCCTCTTATCTTGCACTGCTGCTATTTCCAGGTGCTCGTAAAAGACTACCAAAACTTAATGCCTCAAAATCCTCATTGACATAATCCACAGTAAAACTAGCAGTCAAACAATGCTACCAGCAGTCAGGCTCCTCACGTTTGATTTTCTATCAAAAAGAACAGCAGGATTTTGCTTCTATGATTAGCAGCTTTTTTATTTTGGTACTTATCCTACTTTTTACAAAAATAATGTATATAAGGAGGCATTTTGAGATTAGAGTGCATATTCTTGCAAAAGCCAGTATAGAAACACTAATTTCTTCTAAAAAGAAATCTGTGTAATGTGTTCGTTCCCACTGATTTTAAGTTTCACAAAACACAAGTACTGAATATTAGTTACATTTACGCTACAGTGTGGGGCTCCCATACATCTAATATAATGGATGTTGTGTCACCATTAAGTGACAAAAACTCCTCCACACTACCTTACTACCTAAGACGTAGACCAACTTTGGCATTTCTAAATTTAAAGAAGAGTTTTCAAAGCTCCTCCTCTCAAGCTGAGCTTTAAACCAGTACCAAGAAATACTTTCAGAACTTACACACAATTTGTACTGAAAAAGACTTACTCTTACACAATGAATAAAAACTAGTCTTGATTTACTGAAGTATAGAAAAGGAACTGTAGAAACAGGTCTTTAGTCACTCAGATTTGTTACTTAAAACACAACTGACAAGTTGGATTCCAAATTTATTCTGTATCTTAAGACTCAGGGCAGGTCTACAGCTATTTTAAACTCTATTGACAGCCAAGACTCAGCACTTAATCCACTATCATCCTAGAGAACAGAACCTATAGCACTTGTAACACACTCTCTGCAATTTAATTACTCGGCTCAAAACCAGTGTCCAAGCAATAAATAGATTGTTTCTTTTGAGTGTTAGTTACATGGGGACAAGGAAGACATGTGGATTTTTAAAGGGTAAATTCAGAGATTGCATTTAAAGTTACTCTACCAACCCAAATTTAAGTGAGACAAGTGCCAAGATGGTAAGTAAACATTTGGTAAAATATTCCACCTTCCACTGAATAAAAAAGCCAACTGTGTCATTGCTTTTGTCTTTAACAGGGTTAGAAGTTTCTATTACCTCCTCTTGTAATTGTACTTCTACTTGTCCTTTCAGTGTTGTTTGAAACAAGTTTTGGAAAATAAAAGCTTCCCAAAAGACTGTTACCTGAGCATTAATCCTTACCTGCTCCCTGTTCCATTTCCACTAGGGAAGTCATGCACTTTAACAGGAAATTGTTCCATCTGACTGAGGCAGTTGTTCATTTTATGGACTAATGCCAACAAAGGTGCATTTTCTAATGGCTCTAATCTTCCAAGGGGCTCTTCTCCAGGAAGCTGAAATATAGTCCAGTCTTTTAGTTACCTGCTTGAATTAAACCATCTTAAACAATTTATACCATAAATTAAGAATCACTGTTCTCACTGAAAGCAGCAGAAGTATCAGGATGACTAAATGACACAAGCTTATGAAAGACCTGTTTCAAAGAATGTACTTTTCTCTGCTGGTTTCACTTGAACAGCCCTACAGACTTTAAGCATTCCCCTTTAACCATGAGCAATAGGCTTTCCCAAAGTTTGTTATCTACCTTCCTCTCTTCCACTTCAAATTTCTTCCTTTAAAAACAGAACACTAGTTTCTTGCAGTATTAAGTCCTAAGTGGTAAGATTACTATCCAAACTCCGTATCAACAACTTAAAAGACAGAAACAACTTTTAAGCTGTTCAAGACTCAGACAATTGGGCATTTTGGCATTTTTTCCACTGCTGTGTGGAACTTTCTGAAATTACAGGGTACTCAAAAAAGTTCTGTAATTACAGGGTACTCATGGCTTATAGAGATATTGAACAACGTGAAAGTTGTGGTGTTACACGACTTAGACAAACAAAACATTCTTTCTGTATTCCACCTTTAAAATAAGTCAATACAGAACCTCCCAGATGGTTTTTTGAAAAAGAAAATTTGAGAGAAAGACAACTAAGAATGCCAAAAAAATAAACAAGAAAACTTACTGGAGAAGAAAAAAATACATGAAGAAATCTTTTCAATCTGATATCCCTGCTAACAGCATCTTTTTCACTTTTAGATGTCAAATAAAGCAGCAGTTGTTTAACAAACCCACTATGCTGGATTTCAAATGAGGAGACGTCAGATTCCGAGACAATGCTACGGATTTCTACAAGGCACTCTGTTCCACCATCCACCTGAAAAACAGGAAGGTAGTATTTTACTACCCAGGTATTAAGGGCTTAAGAAATGCTATTTTTCCTTCTATTGCATGGAACAGCTCTAAGGGGAGGGGGGAAAAGGGGAAGTCTGGGGTGTATAGTAACTCAATACAAGCAGCAACACAGGGCAAATAATCTGAGGATAAGCTCTTCTCTATTCAAGAGGAGACATTACAGGCAACATCTATCTACATTTTCCCTACTTTAAGAGAAACACAAGGTCCATTTCTCATGCAAGGTAAAGAGAAGCTCTGAGCAGGGGTGCTTTTTTTTTAAAAAAAAAAAAAAAAAAAAACAAAAACCCCCCCAACAACTCAGACTGGTATATATTTTACGTGACATCTGTGTGGGAGAGAAGAGGAGAGAAAGTTTCGCATTTTAATGATTGCTTAGATCAAAGCACAGAACATAGCTCAGCTCTTGTGCTACTTTTGAAGTCACATGTTTAGACTACCTATCAAGGACCACAACTGTCTGAAAAGCAAGGCTGAAGCTCTTGACAATGCTATCAGATCCACCCCAATTTGTATTTTTTTATCATTTTAACAAAATGCTGCTTCCCTCTTCTACTCCCCCCAGCCTCAAAGTTCTTACTACAAACTGTATTGTTCTTTAAGAAAAAAGTCAAAAGTCAATCCTTAACACTTAGCTGTAGAACTTTTCAATTTGAAATAAAATGCTATGCAAATGACACATTGCTAGGACTGGTCTCTTATCATAAGTGATGCGTGTCAGAGCTTACATGCTCATTCTAAAAAATTGCACCAAGTCATAATGACTCATAAGTCAAGAAATGATGCCCCATTCCAAGTAAGTTTGCCACTTCTAACCTGGAGGTTGAGTTGTTCAGTTGCAGTGCAAAGTCTCTGTAATACATTTAGTGCAGGATTGCTTCCATCCATGTTTTCAGAACTAAAATAATGTTCTACAAATTTATGGGCTTGCTCCTTAATCCAGCCCTTAATTTTTTCTCTGTAAAGAAACACACAAAAGGCATTTAGCCACAGTTAGCATTTACATACATTAATATTACAAGTAAATACAGCCTGAGCACAATTTTCTCCACATTTAAAGAGCAGTCATGGAAAACCCTTTGCTTTTACTCCAGCACAGTCAAGTTTTTTCTCTACAGATCACTTCTTGCATAATTTTTCTCAGTTCTCTGATTTTTCCCCACCATGCAACTTAGTATATTTAAGATGTTATTTTCTCTAGCTTAATTCCTTGATTCTTTTTCCAGAATTGCTGTAACTGTGGTTAAGCTCAAACCTTTTTGTAGGTGCTACTTAATCACCTGATCACAGTCAGCATCATGTTACAAGTACTGGGATTTTTTTTGTGTGCATACCTGTTATTGGAAATGGTATCCTTGGAAGCAGCCCTTGCAAGACCACTTACTCCTGCTGTTCGTGCTGGTTCAATATTATTACTGTTGGACTGTGTGCTTAATCTTCCCCATGTTTTAGGATTTAAACTTGCCAAGAAAGAAGATTTAGGAGACTGAGTAGTTGTAGGGCTTTTAGCTGGAGGAAGAAAAAATTTAAGAGAATCAACAGGTTTATTACAGGTAGCTCCTTTTGCAGTTTATACACTTAATTTAAAACGAGATAAAAGTCTGATACTTTAAGAATTATTTACCTTGATTGTCTACTTTGTCATCATCTCTTGGAGGGGAGTATTTTGGTCTCCTTGGCCCTCGTTTTGGCAGTCTTTTTCTCTTCAGAACATCACTCAGTCGTCTGCCCAAGTTAAAAATAAAGTAACTTATTTCCACCCATGAACATATTCATGCACACACCCATCCCTCAACTAAAGATGCATCTGCCAACTACTTCCCTGAGAATGAAAAAACAGGTTCAATCCCATTACAAGGATATTCTCTGCTCTGGGAGAAGGGGCCTCAACTCTGTAATTGTCAGGACACAGTGACTACTTGGTCCAGAAAGAAGGGGTTTTGCTGGCTGCCATCTTTCCATTATGAGCCACCAAATGCAGCCAGAAGTGACACTAAATAGAGGCTTCTCATAATTTTCATGCTTTATATTTGTGTAACCATCTGTTCGTTCATTTATTTGAATACATTTAAAAAGAAAAAAAAAAAATCCACAAACCTCTACTGAACAAACACCAACCAACACTGGATATTTGACATGCCTCCCCTACAAAAGCCCAGAAAACACTTTTCCAACAATTTGTGGCATTTCTACTCGTCAATCACTATACTTCACAAGTTCACATATTTCAATTCTCGTTTAAAGTGACAAATATTTGACCTTTAAAATAAAAGCAAACTATAATTTATTCCTACCCTGTATTTTAACTCTACAAGTGTTCAAAATGACTGACTTTCAACAAAACTTAAGGATGATTCTTTTTTCTCCAGTCTCCAGCAGAAAGCAACCATGCACCGTAGCTCTAAAAGAATCACCATCCTCAACAGTTAGATGAGACTACAGCTGTTGCTCCTAGCACTCTCCCAAAACAGAAAATTATTTAATATAATTAAAACATAACTATCAGGTAACGAGTTTGTCTTTTTTTTCTTTTAAACATTTAATATAAAATGAATCAAAACTACCTGTTGGAAAGTTCAACACCACTCTAATTCAGTTCCTTAGAGGAAAATACCACAGCACACTGCAGATAACATGGGCAGCCCACATCACTCTAGACTTTCTTTTTTAAAAAACAAGATAAAAAACCCCCAAAAGACAAAGCCCCACAAGGAAGGACCAAAGGCAGAGCGAACAGATGATTTTTCAGAAAGGGCACTTACCCCTGTGGGCTCAGATCCAAGGAATCCTCCCGGCTGTGCTGCAAGCTGGGAGAGCCCAGATCTGCAGCTGCATTGCTGGCAGCAGTGGCTGTCCCGGTACTTATCGTCGTAGTGGTGCCCAGGGTCCCTGATCCATTAGTGCATACTTTTGGTGGGCTTGTGAGCAAAGCCTCAGACTCCGCCAAGTTTTTCACCTGGTGCATCACCCCTTGGAGAAAGAAGAAATCTTTGTTTGGTGGATTGGTCTGGGGTGGGGGGAAAGGAGGGGGGTCTAGAGATGTGGTGGCAGGAACAAATGTTTGAAAATGTAGAACTGACTGTTATGTGAACCTCTGCTTTGACTACGGCAGTATTTGCTCACCCCACCCATCAATACTAAATTTTAAAAGCAGTTCAATCTTTTCTTCAAAAAGTTAACCTACATAGTTTAAAAATAAAAAATTAAAGCAATATGAACAGCAGCTAAAGAAACTCCAAGCACAAAAACTAGTGCAAAGGCTTCCGATCAAAGATCCATCAGTTTTCTCCAGTAAAACTTCCCAAGTAATTTCAGTGAGCCATCTTCAACCTAAGTGAGTTCACTAGTATCTAGCAAGCCTGTACAAACTTGCTTCAGACTCTGAAAACACAAGCTGGGCTCCTCCAGAGTCTGGGTCAGCTCCTCTCTAGTAATATGAGAACAGCTTGAGCAGATTTGCCTTTATTATTCAAGAACAATATTCAATTTTTACAGCTCAGGGAGAGCAGAGAGAGGAGGTAGAAGATATGGATTCTCCACACACATATTTTGAAAATACTACACAAAGAGGTGAAGAGGAAAAAAAAAAAAGAAACCACAATTTACCTTCTCTTCTGAAGTAAACACTAAAAATATCAGGTAACTTTTGCATTAAAATCTCTGCCATCTGCAGGGCTCCAACTACTATCTTAAGGTCTTGACTCGACAGCATGGAGGCAATATGACTAAAACAGATAATTTATTAGAATTAGCTTTGTCATTTTTTTTGTTGGATTTTTCTTTTTAAATCAAGTCAGTTATGTTGCATATATAGCACTGGAGACTGAAACCAAACAAATTTCATAGTGCATTTATAAAAGCTATAAATAAAAGGACCGAAACAGTTCTCTTCCCACCTGTATCACTTTTACCAAGTTTCAACATGGCATAAAGGAGAGAGTCTCCTATAAACACAGTGTGGTGGAACTCGATACTGTCTTCACAAAACTATTTAGTTTATTTTCTATTTGCACCCTTTTATGCAGATCCCCAATTTTATGTGTAACATGTAGGAGAGGTTTCAGGAATAAAACTTTAGTTGAATGCTATGCATGTCTGTTATCATTCACATTGTATTACCACAAAAGTTATCTTGCCCTCAAAGGAGTTCATAGGCAAGTTTTAGAAATCAGAAAACCAATAAAGGGTAATATTAGATGCTACTTGTACACACAGCCAGAGGCCACCTAAGTTTCTAGTAAGAATGCCTAGCATTGGCAATTACTGCAAAATCCATGATGCAAAAAAACTCCTGCAGAGCTGGCAGCCTCAGCTTTTGGAAAATGAAACTTTAAAAGTATCCTTTTCCTTCTAAAAAAGACGATTCAAAAAGTAATCACAAGTTTGAGCTGTAAGCTCAAAATAAATTTCACTCGCAGCAGTTAACGAACCCACCTTGAAACAGCATGGTTTTTCAGCACATCCTTCAGAAGTTCAGCATCAGCAAAATAAATTATCCTAAGAATTGCTCTAAGGCACTTGTGTCTAACAGCAGGTCCAGCTGAAGAACTATATACTTCATAAAGAACACCAAACAGTGTTTTGATAAAGGATTTTGCCAGTTCTGGGTCCTCTTTCATTAATTGTGCTCGAGCATCATCCTTCTTCAATTCTGAATGTCCACCTGTGAGAAAGCATGCAACAAGTCACTGTACACATCTTTGCATCTCTGCTCTGATGATTACTTTCTTCTGCTAAAACTGATTTAATTCAGCTCTTGAATTGGAAAGACAAAATTCAAGAACAAGAAGTCAAAGTGAAGAAGTAGGTACAAAACCTCCTCTTTCAAGGAGCTCAAATTTATTTCTTCAGTTTTCTTACTTATTTATGCATAATAGTAAGAAGGCCTCACAGAGCCTTGGTTAAATAAAAGACCTATATGAATAAAACTGTTTCAGAAATCCCAAGCTAGCAACACCCCCAATTCCCTCCCAATTCAATACATTTTCAAGTCCCAGGAGGATTTTACACGTTAAAAAGCATACATGTCAACAGAACGAGTTTTGTTATGAAGCTTTCATCATTCATGTAAATCAGAATAGTTTGATGTTCCACAGAAGCCACAAGAAATTTAATAGTTAAGCAGTAAACTGCTGCACAACCCAGCATAAATTAGCCAGAGCTAGAGAGCCCAGGTGTTTCCTGAGCTGTACTTACTAGTGTTTGTATTGGCTAAAGGGTTTGGTTTTCGCTGAATGGCACGGGCTGTTCCAGTATCCTCATTTATTTGCTGCATAGAGTTAAAATCAATAGTATAGACACGCCCAAGCGTAGACAGGCTGATCTCATCCTCACCAACCTGATGAGCTGCCTAAAACCAAGGAAGAGTTTAAAGTTAAGAAATACCTAACAAACAGAAAGCTAAATGAAAGGTGAGGAGAGGGGTAACACAGTAGGAGAAACAATGACTGACAGAAATACAGTGAGAACAGTGATTAAGAGATTTGCTATGGCTGAATACCAAAGCAGTGTAATATTACAGCAGGATGCTCGAGGAAACTTGCGTTTCTCACTCAGAAAGATCAAGAGGGATATTTGCAAAGACAGAGAAAGCACTCAATTCCCTATACAACCGCACGCAGATTTGAAAAGCATCACCACACAAACGTGTGGAATTACTACCTCTATTATTCGACTATCAATCCTGTTATAGGGATGCCAGAGACCCCTGTCATCTCGCCATTGCCATATTGCACCATCTGTATTTTGTGCATTTCCTTTCTTTAGCATAGTATCAACAGCAAAGATTCCCTCTTTTGGCAGGCAAGGCATCAGTTCACTGTAAAGAACATTAAAACAGTATTTTACTAGAAGTATACAATGAAGTCCATCTAAGCTGAAAACTGTTTGCCTTATTTTAGTGAAGTTAAGGATTTTAACATACCAACAGACCCAAAACCTAGGGCTGCAAGACTTACCAGATAAGAGAAGTAAGTTCATAAAGTTCTTGAGGACTTCTTGGAACAAGGTCAATTTGTTCTTGACAACTCCCATTTGAGGCTCCACAAAGGAGGAAGTGAAGCGTTTCTGCAATATCTACAAAAATTATTAATCGTGAGACTGCCTGTATCAGACACAGACTCCATTTTCTGTTGGACACTACACAGAAGAGACAGCTACTGCCCAACAAAAGCCATCTCTTTGAATACCAACAGATGTGTTTGTTCTCAGGTCTGGGGTTTGTGGCTTTTTTGGGTTTGTGCTTTTTCCTTTAAGGGATAACTAGGGGAGAAATACCTCTCAATATACAAGACATGGAAGAAAACAGGGAAACATAAAGGGCAGTTGAAGTGTAAGTCAATTTATGAGATGGAACACAGAAAAAAGGTGACAACTAAGACAGCTATGGAGCAGTTACTTTTGTTAATGTTTTCTCCTAGAGAAAGTACTTAAAGCACATGGTTACCCCACATGATAAAACTAAGAAAAGAACTATTCAACTTGGCTTGGAATGAGAATAGTTTGTGTAGCCAATACAGCCTCAAAATTAGGTGACCACTGCAGTGACAACACTTAGAACTAGGAAAGGGATAAAAACCCCTCTAGATAAAAGCTTTCAAGAAGTTTAACTAAACCTTTTATCCCACGGGAAGCACAGTAAGAGAAAAATTTAAAGAGCTGAGTATTTATATGATAAAGTGCACAGAGGTCCATTCTGACTGTAGGCATTAACGTGACCAGGCCTCCCAGAACATGCAAGAGTCAAAACTCACTTTGCTTCATAAGCTGGACTGCAAGTGTGGGGCAGTTGGAGCACATCAGGGAGAACATGCGCACCACCATGATGAACATTCCTGAGCTCAGGATAGGAGGTGTCACAACCAAGAGCTGCTGGATATTTGTTAACAAGTCCTTGGAAGCAACCTGCTGCAGCAAGTTCTTCAGGAGGGAACAACAAAATGGGAAACATTAGTCTTTGAAAAGTAAGCCCTCAAGAGAAACAGGGTGGGGGACGGAGAAGGAAACAAAAATGTACCCCCATCCACGCTCTTACCTCCTCATGCTGGAAGTTGTCCACTAGCCGTGCAAAACAGAGACAAGTGCTTTCAACAGACTTTTTGTCCTGTTATAAAAAAGTTTTGTTTAAATTGAAGTATTTTAACTCGCATCAGACCATCCTGTCATTTTGAGGCATTCATAAAATTTCACCAAAAGGGCCAGTCCAATCAGACTTTAAACATTACAGCTCTGACTTTTAAATTCACTGACAGTCTAAACTGACCTCCTGATACAGCTGTGCTTCCTACATATTCCCTGGGAAATGCCACTCCCATGCAACACAAATACCTTCACGGACCTCTAGAGATGGATAAATAAATTTATCTCTAACATCCTTTTTTGATTCTGCAAGGAGGAAACAATAGGGGAAAGAGCTACAAAAAGCCAAAGTAACAGGAGATATAGGTAATAAGCAGGAGGAAAAGCTACTGTTCTACAGACTACATGAAGCCTGATTTTGGTATTATGCAGCATAGCCAACACAGTAAATCTAAAGACAAAAGTAAAGACTGCTCTCAAAATAGCTCTAGTTAAAAGTTCAATGAAACGCTCAAAAAAGTTCATCTGAGCATAATAAAACACTAATTGGAAGGGTAGCTTAGCACTGGAAGAGGTAGCCTGAGAGATACTTTAAAAAAATTTAAAAAAAAAAATAAAAAAATCAGCTGGACATGCTCCTGGGCACTCTGCTCTAGCTGACCTTGCAGGGGAGGTAGGACTAGATAACTGAGAGCTCTCTTCCAACCTCAACTATTCTGTTAAGAGCTAACTCAATTTTTTTTCCAGAAAATTTCCACCTCAATTTCTTGGAATCTTACTTTGGTGGGTTGTAGCTTCTCTTCAGAGAGCAGGAGTCAGTACTTGTCCCTACCACTGGTGAGAATGGTGCTTCCTGTTTCTAAAGTACAATCTAAAGCTGGCATTTGAACTTCTTGGAAGCTGCCTCAAAGATTCAAGTAGTCTTTCAGCAAGATGATTTAGGCAAAATTAAGACTAGCACAAGAATACATAAAACCATTACCTGAAAACCTCTGTTGAGTTGCATTTGTTAACAAACAAATTATTTCTCCCTTTTCATCTTTTTAACAGGGCCACCTACCAAGCAGATCACCAAAAATCTCTTTTGGTGCACCACACATTGCAAGTGCTCATTTATGAACACAGCAGCATTGCAGGATATAGACAGCCCTTATGAGCCCCTTGATTTCAGATTCATCATTTCAAACTATTGTGCAAGAGCAGAACCTTTTTAAAATGCCATAAACTCTACAGAAAAGTAGGGTTTTAGCACAAAAAACCCACAAAAACTGAAGTCGTTCTGAGTTTAAAGTGGGCGAGAACCTTGCAACCCATTTGTTAAGAAAAAATAAAACCAGTAATGCTACTGCACTTTCTCTTAACTGATGTTCTTGTTCTCACAAGTGGTTCTACAAAACCACTATTTACTCATGCTTTAAGTTAAAGTACCTTATTTGTCTTGTTTTATAAAATGTCATGTTTACAGAAAACACAGAAGGTCCATATGTAAATTGGGATAACACAACTTGACAGTACAGAAACTTAAAGTCAATTATCACCTTGCAAAGGCAAATAATACACAGCAAAGAACCAGGTACCTGGAGGCATCTTTAAACTACTTTCAGATCAAAATCCAAATGTTCATTTTTTAACAGCTTCTTACCTGATGGGTTAATCTTTGTGTTAGCAGTGGCAAAGAGTCTGCCACAAAGTGAAACTCATCAGGTGTTATACTCTGGCAGCAGTTGGCAGCGATAGCTAGTGCATTCCTTTGTGCATTTATACTGAAGAATTCCAGATACAGCAAACAGTCTGCCAACCCACCCTATAATAAAACAAACAAATAATTTCACTCTCAGTACTGCTAAAGTCACAGTAAGTTGTTCTCTTCTTTCATCTTCACAGGAGATCACCAAGATGTAAGAACTGGTAGAGGTAAAAATTAATTTTATTTTTACTTACTGCCTGCAGAATGGCTTTACTGTGCCTGCGTGACAACATCTCCAGGGCTGTAAGCGCCTGCTCTGCCACATCAATGCACTGGATAACTTGCAGCTACAAGAAAACAAAAAAGCTTGTAGATCAATTTCTAAACCAATTTGCAAGAATAATCATCTTGATTAACACTTGGACATATAGCCTCTACTAGGACACGTACGCTAATGAAGCCAGCCCTGACCAAGCCTGCCAGTTTAAGGCTACCTCAGCCATGGAGCAACTCCAAGAGACAACAACTCATATAATGACACCATTTTTATGTTTGCAACACCAATCCAACAAAAAGTTCTCAGTGAATCAGAGAGCACTTTTCAGTAAGGGTGGGAGCAAAGATTAAGCCTGGCTTTAGAAGCATCTCATGCATTTTGTATTTTCTTGTAAGCCATGAAAGAAGCCACCATCTTAATAGCACTTCCTAAAGTTAAAACATAAAATCCCCTCATACTACTTTATCACTGTTTTTATTTCATTTTACCTTTTCCAAGAAGACAGGAATTGCATCTACCACTACAGCAGATGATCTGGGAAGTGCTTCCATCATGTATGTTAAGGCCCGACATGCATGATTCATCTATTAAATATACAGATATTTGTTTTTAAGTTCAGATGACATTTTTATGCTTCAAAAGTTTTTTAAATATTACAAAATACTTACAATGTCAAAGTTGTGCTCCATCTGCAGCAGCGTTATCTGTTTAAAACAAAAGTATTGTTTGTTTAGAAAAATGTATTTAGATATCATAAAAAGGGTACAAATCACTACTGTAGCTTTTGACTCAGGATTTTGAATGTTGGTAAGAGTTCAAAAAGAACCACTGCCTATTCTTGCACTATTAAAATATTAATAGGACAATCAACATTTCGCAAAACATTCTCCCAAAACCAAATAATAAGATGCAAGTGGGTGGATGTGTGTCTGTGTAAGTAAAACAATATAAATAAGATTTAATTTAAGCAAGATATTGAGTGAAATATTACATCCTCCAATAGAAATTTGAGATTAAATCTTTACCAAAGCTGGTACAACACTCTTGACTGGAAATCCTCCTAATGTTTCTTCATTTCCCATAACCAACAGCTGGCACATCTCAATCACTGCCTGTAGCTGCTGACTTTCATCAGTGGCTTGGAGACCTTGTAAAAGCTGTTGAGCTTTAGAACCTAGATATCCAGAAAAAAAATTAGGAAAGAAGGTATTAGAAAGTGTTCAAGAGAACTGTTATGCTATACTTCTGCCAGAATGGAAGACCAGAGATAGTTTGTTTTCCTCTGTATTTGTAGTTTCATTTCCTTTCTCTGTCATAAAAAGGGGGAATAGGGAAGGGAGACAAAATCTCACTCTTGGCTGCCTTTCCAGTGCAGACTGGTCAGCACAAGGAGTCCGCCACACTGCTCACCACAGCCATCTTGCCAACCTACAGCAGGTGCCAGAACCCAAACCATCCCACCTTTGTGCAGCAAAGGACTTGGCAACACCCCCCAGATAAAACAGCACATGGAGCACCCATGAGACCCCATCCTCTTCTTGGCATGCAGTGTAACAGGCTGCCTTTGGCTCTCCTGGGAAGCCAAACAGACTCGGACTAGAAGGTACGCATCTTATCCAGCTGCATAGTGCAGGCCTGGTGGTCTAAGGACCCATGTTCTCACTGACACAATGCCTGAAGGAAACTAATTCTGTCTGAAACCTAAGACGCTTTCAAAACTAAAGCCAACATAACTTAGAATTGACATCTACTAATTGTTTTAAAGCTAGCTTAAGCATTTGTTTAAAGCTAGCAAAAAAACTCAAGGGGGTTGGAGAGGTCTTTTGTTAAGCAGCCCATCATGCAAAAGAAAAAGATAAGGAAGGGGTGAAAAGGCAAGAACCCTCCCTTCCCCACCTAGAAGGGAACATTAAGATGCCCCAAAAGAGGAAAGCAAAGAAATACAGCTAAGGCAAATTTCTGTTCCTTATAGGAAGACAAGCAAATTAAAATTGTTGACCAGTGGTCTAGCACTATCATGACATACAAGTCTCCAACATGTAAAATATAATATTAAACTATGATGCTAATACAAATATTAGATTTACTATTGGCTGAATTCTACTAGTCTGGAAGTGGAAAGAATTAAGTCAAATTAGACAAACTTTGCTTACTAGCTCCACTTCCAATTGTCCTGTGGAAGAGCTGCGACATCCGAGGACCAAGAGGGCCAAACAGGTGAGGAGGAAGACCCCTAGCCTCTAATAGAGCTAAAAGCAAACAGAGGATAACAGCCATTGTCAAAGCTTCTATGTATATTTTTAAAAGCTTAAATTCCGTGACGTTATCATTTAAGACTACTAGAATTTTGATACTTTAAGAGTTAAGATTAGATGACTGCAGCTACCTCGATTTCAAAAAACACCGAAAGATGACCTTTAAGGAACAAGTAACTAATTTTTGTTTATATCAGAGCATTATGGTCCTTTACGAAGTCACCCGCTGATTTTCCACAGTTGTGTGTTTCACAAAAGTAATCTCGTCTATTGAACTGCTATAAGCCTAGAGCCAGAACAGCAGATACATCAGCTGTTAATTTCAAATCTGAACTCAAATTACGTAGGATAGGGTAAGTTTATCTTCGTATTTTCAGGACCTGCAGGGACTACTAATCTGAAAAAAAATGACACTGAAAAACAGGTTCACAGCTTTATTTGCTGATGAGCAGGAGAGGGAAGAACTCTGCTAAGTATTAGCAGGTTTCTTTTTTGATTGATTTTCAACACTTTATAGTACTGTTACTTAAGATGAACTAAGTGGGTGATTCTGATTTTTATTGTAGCAACCATAACTACTGCTGACCAACAAAACAATCATTAATAGTGAAAACCAATTTAGCCCAATATTCCTAATGCATACCTATGCTTACTGAGAACTATAAGCAAGTGAACAGACACTGACAGCACTCACTTCCACATGAAATATCCAGATTAACAAAAACCTGTCATTTGCAAGGGAGATCATGATCTCAGGACTCCCTGCAACGTAGTAGCAAAATCATTAGACCAGTTGCAGGACATGCAAACTGAGTTTATACCTGTCATCCTCTCCGGTTTTGAGAGACCAGAGTCCTTTAGCCCAAGCACAAAAGCAAGCATTTCAAGAACATTCAGTTTTTTGGTCAAAGCTTACAGCAACATGGGTATCAATGACAAGCACAAAAAAAAATGTTATCCAGAAGCAGGCAGAGTACAGTAGGCCTAACCTGGCCTCTAAACTTAAAACATGCTTGCAAAGAGTATTTTCATATTTAAGCTTACACACTTAATAGGACTGATTTCTCAGTTCTCTCCCCCCTCACCTCCTCCTAGAAAATCATCAATAGTAGTGTATTACACAACCTTTAAATGAATCAGGACACTATCCCACCCCCCTCCATTCTTGCATCTTTCATGAATTAAGGCTTGTAAATCCCTACTTCAGAGTTACTGTAAGCAAAAACACGTTCACAGCTAATGAAACAAAATACAGCCTTCCCACTGAAGGTCATACAGAATTTGTGCAGGTATGGTTATTCATAGGCTGCTAACAACCAAAAATGATAAATTAATAACTTTTATACCTTGTAGTCTTCCCATCTCAGAATCATCTGACTCACTTTCTCCAGAAGTTGTCATACCTACAGCTCCAGCAACAGAACTAGAAGCTAAAGGGACAACCAGAGATTAATACAAGTTACAGTGCCCTTAAACCCACAAAATTCACATCAAAGAAAGTCTCAACCATCAAAAGCAAGCTCTGCATTTAACACTGCCACCAGCAAACCCCCATACAACTTTCATTTTAAAACAGACTGGTCTAGAGGTCTAGTACTTTCCAAAGGCTGAAGACAATGGCTTTACCAACACCAGATAATGAAAAAAAAAAAAATACAGCTAGATCCATAAAATTAGGTTTTAGACAGATTTACCTGTGTCCTTAATAGATGTATGCTTTTCTCAATTGAGTATTATGCTGTACTTAGTTTCTATTACTTCTTTTTGTACTGATGTAGCCAGCTCTAAGCACAGAATGTTTACTATTTTCTACCATTCAATGTAATTACTGAACAGCTCCTTTGAACTCACTAGTTAGGACCAGATGATAAAATTATCATCTAATAGGACTGTGGCAAGTAACAATATTGAACTTGGTCACAAATTTCTCCAGTACAGACATGCTTGCAGTTTCAACAGAAATTTGCAGAATATTTATGAGTAGTTTACACACAGCTTTTACAGGTAAATGCATGCTTTCTGTATTCTGAACAGCTTGATGTCTTTTCAATTGGTGGTAATTTATGTAGCATCAGCTGAAGTTACTTTTTTTTAAAGTAGTAGAAGCTTGAAAACTAACATCTGGATTACTGGATATAGTTTGGATACTACAAAAAAGCATAACTGAAACATGTACCAAATAGCCAAGAAATCATAATCGAATGTAAGGGTCCCCCTCACCCAAAAACCTTCAGCATTATTTACCATCTTAAATCATTTCTCTTCAGAACTTAACCCATTTGACTATTTTTAAATGCAAAGAAGTTTCTACGAGCAACTATGCAAAAAATTCTTCAGCTGGAATTTCTTCTTACCTGCAGCTCCCTGGGGAGGCTCATCTGTTCGTGCAGCTGAAGAGTTAACTCCATCCTGGTTGTTGTCAGGATCAGCCATCTTCTCCTGTCGGCGAGCTTCAGCTGCTCCTCTTTTGCCCAGGCCAGAGCCTCGCCGACTAAAGGTTCAAAAAAAAGTTTCAGGCCTTATGAACTAAGACAAGAGATTTATTAATGTAAGCCTGCTAAAGACTACATGATGTTTATGGACATCACTACCACAACATCACACAAATGAGCAATTCATGTAAGAATCAGTCTTCACAAAATTATCCAACCCTTCTACACTCCCTGCCCTGCACCATGGCAGTGATTTGTTTACACTAAGGCATCACAGACAGGTCCTTACATTATACCTTTCAAGACCAGGCACTCTACTATAATACAACAGTAAAAATGAGCAAGTTTAAAGCGACTTAGTTTTAAACTGTTTGAGAAGGCCAATGATAGAGTAACCATCTTTAAAGGAAGTTCTGAACTACTGAAAGATAGAAGAGGACTCTTACATTCAGCTTGGTTTTCAGTGTCAGAACAAGTTTGAGAGGATGAGCCTACTTAGATTTTCAGTTTTAAACACTACAGTCTTCATCACTACAAATATATATGCCTGCAAAGTAAACAGTCAAATTCAAATGCCCACTTAACAACAGAATCAAGGCTTCAGAATTGTTTGGGTTTTATTTTTTAATGGTGTGGAAGAGGGAAAAGAGGATGTGCTGGAACTACTAAACATAGTCTAGGCATAAGAACAAAAATAAAGCTTGTTAAGGCTTCCTATGTCTAGTTCCAGAATACATGCAACTACAGAAGTTTATTGCATCACAGGACACATTAACTCTCCCCTCCCATTTAATCTACCAGCTGTTTAAAATTACTAATTCAGGACTACTTCTCTGCACCAGGAAGTACATTAAGTACTTAGATACCGTTCAGATGAAACTGCTGACAAGCTGAGTCAGCTTAACAGTGCACCCTATTAAACCAGACTCCTATATGGTACCATGAAGTCTGACTTTTCAAAACAATCATTTCTTTCACTATTCATGACAGACAGCAGTTCAGCACTACTGTCTGTCTCCTTAAAAACCTCCCTAAGGACAGGATTATTTAAGTTTGTGATACTGGCTTTGGCCATTTCTCTTCCTCCACCTACACAGCTGAGAGACTTACTGGAAATCTGATGGTGACAAATTCTATGTGCCATTCATGACACCAGCACACAGATAATCCAGCAGGCCTGAAAAGCTGCAGCTACTTTTATAATAGCCAAGGAAGAGATAGACAAGGCAAATTTTCATGCATGAAAGTGACATCGATACCAACTCACTGCAGTAATCGGGTTTCGTTTCCCTGAGGTTTACCTGGTGCTAGCACAGGAGCCCGTGGTCTTTTGCCGTGTGCTCCGCCGTAAACTGGGGAGCTCAGCAGGTGGTGATTCACTGCGCTTCTTTGTAGATTTTCTTAGACCTATGCAATATGTAAAGAAGTGAGAGTAAATCAGTCTTTAAATACACAGCAGCTCTACAAAGAAATGAAACTTTTGTGTACAGGAAACTTCCACGTAGAAGAACAGCTTCTACGCAAAAACCACAATAAGCTCACATCAATTTTAGTCAGTTTACACTGAACTGCTCTACCAGTAAAAGAACGGTTCAGGCATTTACTTTTACTCATTATTTTGAATTAAGTAATACTAAACTCAAAGTTTTTATGCAGACACCTTTTCCTAAACTATATACTACAGCTGTGGAAGATCATCTTTCTCATGCTAAACAAGTATCACATTATGGGATACAAGTGCATTATTTCCATGTTCAAACACTTAAAAGACAATGCTTGTGCCTTAAACAAATAAACTGCATTTTGAGAGGGAAGGCAGTGGTGGTTGCAATCTCAAATTTTAGTCAGTTTTATTCACACTAATATGGCTTAAACCATCTTAAATCAGAGCCATGCTCCCTCCAGGAGTCAAGCACTGTCAGTGCGGAGATCTATCAGATATATTATTTGTGTTCCTATTTCAGCTACATCACTTCAGCCCCTCTTACTGTCATAAGGCCATCCTTGATGTAAATAACCAAGCACATCCTCATGGCTTTGGAAAAGGAGTTCTAGTGTTTCATTTACAAGTATTTGCACTGTTGAAAACTGATCCAATTGATAACAATTTGCTCTATGTGACAAAGCCATTGTTCTGGTAACATCCCACCACAGAACCAGGGAAATCTTAAACACACAAAACCTTCAGGCAACACAACATTCTCAAATGATTCTCAGCAAGCGTACTCTCAGGTTGAAATATCCCATGGCAGCTTCCACAGCAGAAAACTGATAATTTAGGGTGAAAATTAAAGATTTTTATCACACCCAGTTTGATGTTGCAGTGACCCCCCACACACACCCCTGCGCAATAAATAAATAAAATAGAAGAGGACATCATAACATTGAATTCAAATATATTGTTACTAGAACAGATGTAAACAATTTCGAAAAGTAAGTTAGATGACTGCTCCCTCTTCTGGCACCAAAGCAGAAATAAAACATACTTAAACATACAATGTGTTTGAGTTCAGAAGTTATCAAACTGGCTCCTATTTCCTTAATCCTAATTCATTCCAGGAATGCAGAGTTGTGGTGCTGAGGCATGAAATGATAACTATGCAGCTTCTGACTGGATGTTTAACAGAAAAGGAAAAGTGATCTAAAAAGCTACTGCTGATTTGGCCTATAATGTATCCTTTCAAACACCACAGTATATTTGACCCAGAGATACAATGCTGTGTGCAGTTAAGTTCCATGCAGATGAAGGTTAACCTGATATTCATGTATTTATCGCACACCTGGCTTAGCAACTCAAGAAATTTTGCAACCTTAAGAAAACAAGGTTCTGTATTTAAAAGCCACCAAGCACTGAACTGAACCAGGCCAGTCACTTGAATTTCCAGATGGTCTGTACATACAGAACCTATGTAACTTTTTCAAATATTCAAAAAGTAATGGCATTTTTACTACATATGCTTTTAAGTCAAAAATGTAAGTTGAAGTTACTGCAACACAATGACTCCAACCTACTTACATACAGTATATGTAATATTTGGGGGGCAGATGTGACAGGAGAAAACACGTCACACATTAGAGATACAACACAAAAATAATTTGAAATTCCAGCAGGATTCCATGCCATAGTTAAGCTTCTCAAGTACTTAGAAATACAATGATACAACAAAATTTCCCTCAGAGCTGGTTGTATATTACACTAGAAAATGAATGCTTTAACTAGCACTAGGTATAGCACTGTATTACTCAACAGGTAAAATGCGTTTGCCCCCCTGAGTTCAGAGATATACTTTCTCATATATAACACATATGGAAAGGTAGATCACTCAGTACCTGTAACACTGTGGTGGAATTTTAAGTTAAATGTACTTTTACTTTACATTAGAAGAATAAATTAATCGTCTTCACACAGAGTTCACTGGAAAAAAAGGCACATTTTCATCCTTTATGTGATCACACCATTTACTTCTTCAAATCTGTGGGTAGTCATTTTCAAGTAGTCAGACCTAAATTAGGTAACTTCATATTAGCTTAGTAATGGGCTATTGATGAGACACCACACATCCACTGTAAGTGAAGACTGACTTAACTTGTACAAAAACAGGATTTCTGCTAGGGGCAGAAGTTTCATGAAGCAGCAGAGCTAGCTTAACAGCATTTAACAGTATGGCATATTCATGTCATATTTTCCCCAAATCAATCCCAAGATGTACAAAGTACACATATGACACACATTTTCTTGTTTTAGTATTCTGCCAGTTTGGTCAGCTGAGCTTGCGTAACAAGGGTCAGATGAGCACAGACACAATCAAGCAGTAGGGCAAAGATGCAATAAAATGGGTTGTCCTTTTCTATAAGTGGCACTAAATTAGCTGAGCCATCTCTTTAAAATGAGTTACCTCACAGTTGTAGAGAATGTAAAGTTACCCAGTTACTGCTTAGGTGAGTGAGCTGCAGAATACATCACACCTTGAGCACCCAGCAGAGCTGAGCACATTTTCTCCTGCTGCTCAAGAACATTCTACCTGTCAGATCTTTCTACAAGTTTCTTTTCCCAAGTCTTTACTTCTCTATCTCTGAGCATCTACCAGGGTACAAGTGACCTTCCACCTCTCTTAATTTTGAAGGCTAAAAATGAAAGCAGTCTTCTCAAACCATGTTCCCTTCTTGCTGTTCAATGCCACTCTGCCCTTAAGAAGCCTTCTTAATCGACTTTAAGTCAATCTTACCACCTGCACCTTTTGCAAATCCTTTTTGAGTCTTCCCAATACTGTAACTTCAGGACTGCTTATTTCTTCAGACTGAGCCTTCTTCCTTTCACTCACATTGTCATTAAAATTTTGGATGGCCAGCACAGTCTCCAAATTAGTTCTGTGTCTTTAGGAGTTGCAGGAGGCTAAAAGTTGCAAATATTCACCAGTAAACTGAGCACAACTAGTGCTCAGGAAAATGAGATTAAAGATGCCCTGTGGCTGCCTGACAGGAGGAAAGCACCAGTCATGCTGCCACAGACAGACAGCAAGGGCTTTCAGAGGAACTGGTTTGGTGCTCATTCTCTAGAAGCTGTTTATTCAGCACTATTTCTGTACTATATAGAGCAATTGTGAGACTCACAGAAAGGTTGTGGCTGGAAGGAACCTTCAGAGATCTAGTCCAACCCCCCCACTAGAGAAGGTTCAGCGGTCATGTCCAAGCTGGTTTGAGTGTCTCCAGAAAAGGAGAATCCACAGTCTGTCTGGGCAGCCTGTTCAACTGCTCTGTCACCCTCAAAGGAGGTTTTTCCTCACATTCAGATGGAACTTCCTGTATTCAGTTTGTGTCCTCTGCTCCTTGTCCTGTTGCTGGGCACCACTGAAAAAAGAATCTGGCCCAATCTCTTGACACCCACCCTTGAAGTATTTTTATGCATTGACAAATTGTTTCTTCTCCAGGCTAAACAGACACAGATGTCTCAGCCTTTCCTCATGAGACATGCTCCAGAGTCCCCTCACTACCTGCAGAGCCATCCACTGGACCTTTTCCAGCAGTTCCTTGTCTTCTTTGAACTGGGAAGACCAGAATTGGACACAGCACTACCCATACAGGCAGAGCAGAGGAGCGGGATCAACTCCATTGATCTGTGTGCTCTTCCTACCGCACCCCAGGATTTCGTTGGCCATGACTACAAGGGCTCACTGCTGGCTGATGCACAGCCTGCTGTCCACCAGGACACCCAGGCCCTTCTTCACAGAGCTGCTTTCCAGCAGCTCAGCCCCTAACCTGCACTGCTGTGTGAGGTTATTCCTCTCCAGCTGCAGGACCCTACACTTGCCTTTGAACTTCATTAGGTTCTTCTGCACCCACCTCTGCAGCTTCTCCATGTTTCACTGAATGACAGCACAGCCTCTGGTGTTACCAGCCACCCCTCCCACTTTTGTATCATCAAACTTGCTGAGGGTGCACTCCACACCCTCCCCCAGGTCACTGATGAACCAGCAGAACAGGACTGGACCCAGTACTGACCTCTGGGAACACTGCTACAGGCCTCCAAATGGACATTTTGTCAGTGATCACAACCCTCTGAACTCTGCCATTCAGGCAGTTCTCAACCCAGTTCACTGTTCATCATCTCACCCACATTTCCTGAGCTACCCATGAGGATGCTAGGGGAGACAGTGTCAGAAGCCTTGCTGAAGTCAAGGCACATGACCATCCACTGCCCTCCCCTCATCTACACAGCCAGCCATTCCCTCACAGAAGACTATCAGACCGGTCAAGCATTATTTCCCATGGGTGAATCTATGTTGACTACTACAGATAACCTTCTTTTACTTCACATGCTCAGAGATGACATGCAAGATGAGCTCTTCCATCATCCTTCCAGGGATGGAGGTGAGGCTGACCAGCCTATAGTTTCCTGGGTTTCCTATAGTTTCCTCCTTGCCCTTTTAGAAGTGACACTGGCTTTCCTCAGGCACCTCTGCTGTTGAGATGATGGAGAGTGGCTTAGCAGTAACATCTGCCAGCTCCCTCAACACTCATAGGTGCATCCCATCAGGGCCCATGGATTTGTGGGTGTTAAGTTTACCTAAACTATCTCTAATCCAAACCCCTCAAAGAAAATCAGGTTTAAGCAACTCATATTCAGCACCTGCAAAAACTTCAGAAGTAAACTTCAGAATTAAAGCAAAAGCACAGGCTTCCTTATGGCAGACATATATTGCTTATGCCGTGACATCATCCTATTTTGCATGCCAAGCACTCATGTTTATGAGTCAGAAGGAAAACACATTCAAACAGGCTAAACCTGAAATAGCATAGCATAACAAATCAAACTAAAAAATCTTAACAACTTCACATTTAAGTGTGTTTACTCGTCAGCATTTTTTAAAGGAATATTTTGTTGTGTAAAAGTTCTGAATGCAGCTGTACTGCAATCGCTTATTAAGTCTGAATGTATTACCCAAGTCAAAACAAAGTTAGTCAAACTTTCACAGTTCATAACCTAGAAAGCCCTTCATCTTCAGTTCAGAAAGGCAATGAGGAGTGATTTACGTGTTAAGACTGGAATTTTAGATTTCAGACTGGCTCCTCTATGAGGCTGCTCTTCTCACTAATTGAGATAGGGTGAAAAGAGCTGTAGCAGGGGAAGCCAAGACAGCCTCCTGTCATTCTAATATTCCACTATTACCCTCCCTCAGTACCAACCCAGACATCCCCAGCTTTTATTAAAGCCCCACACAGTCCGCCACCACAATTAAACCAAGTATCTCCAAGCTTGCCATTTTACTGCCTCAATCCCAAGTCCACAACTCTGAGGCTCTAACTACCATCAACCAAGCCAGCACTGTTACCCACAATCCCAAATAAACTAATTCAGAGCTATTTTTTGACTCTTTTCTCCCTCACCTCTGCCAAATCCCTCAAAGCCAGGAGTTATATACCATTTACACTCCGTGTTTATGTTCACGTGGCTTTTCAGTGCATACACCAATAACCTCCCTAGACCCCCAGATCTCCAAGTATTAGGAAGAGACTTCTCAGGGAGGAACCACTATCCTAAGTTATCCTGCTCTCAGCACTGTCCCAGCCACTGTTGCCAGCTTCATACTTAAGGGCCACAAGACACTACACAAAGGACAGCAAAGATTTCCCTAATAATGGAAACATAATTAAGCCTGATTTTATATTGTTACATAAGCAGTAACATGACCCGATTTGCAATGTTTAAAAAGCCCCTACAACAGATACGGCTTGAAAGGGATGTGAAAATAGTCAAATCACCAGAGCAAAATGAGAAACTTGCTTTCTTCCTCTCTTCCCCCTTTCCCCCGTGAAGAAATATTCAACTACTCAAATAGGTGTGGAAAAACTTTAGTCTAGCCCATTTTTATTATTCCATCATATTCTTTACTTGTTATTCAGTGATGTCACTGCTCTGTTGCAGACACTGCTGTGTAGAGCTTAACACTCTGAAAGTCACCTTGGCTGGATTTAACACCTATTACTTATCCAGAAGGACTGGACAAGAAACCTCAGGGTATTCTCATTCTTCTCCATCATGTGAAAAACTTCTGCAAATATGGCAGCCATGTTTCTCCTCATTCTTCTCTTCAGTAGAGTAAGCCAGATAAGCTGCTCTTATTTTTCCTTCAAAAATCACAACCTCTAGCAATGCTTCTAGTACTCCTTGAACTGCATCACCCTAAAGTGAACAGCATTGTATTTATACAGACACGATGGACCAGACTGGGCTTTGAGAACCTGGCAGAGTGGAAGGTGGCCCTGCCTGTGGCAGGGGGTTTGGAATGAGATGATCTTTAAGATCCCTTTCAACCCAAACCATTCTATGATTTTATGTTAGCCTGAATAATCCCCCCTCTCCGCCCACTTATTATCTTAGAACCATTTCCACCCATCATTTTTCCTGAAGCTTTTGCAGCTGTTATTTTTGCTTTTTTATCTCCCACTAGTTCTATAAGCCCTATTTCAGACTTTTCTAACTGTGTTTCATAATATATACCTACAACAGCCTACCAGGTTTAAGATTTTAGTTTCTACACAGGATCACTATGACTTCTAAGGGCTTGTTTCCAGGTAGATGGGTGGACAACTCAATTTCATCTAGATCACTTTCTGCCTTCCTGCTTTCAAAAGCTTCACGGTGTTAATATTTGTGTGAGACATCACTTTCTTCTACTCCCTTATCTTCTAAGGCTACTGGCCTGCTACAGAAAATAAATTTTAACTTACCCATACTTTCTCAAAAACCTACTCTGGTGGTTTAATTTCTTCATATTTTCATTACACTTCTCAGCATTATGCAAAAATGTGTATTTTGTTACAACACTTCAAATTTCTCCAAATAGCTTGAAACTGTATGTCACACAAGCTTTCTCTTTTCTTTAAAAAAAAGCTGAGCTAACAATAGCTATCAATTCCAAGATCATTTCAACCTCTTGTCAAAGAGCACTATTTGAAAGACTGAGACTGTTTGAAAATATCATAGTTTAAGACTTCTGTTATAGCCTGAGCTCTTACAGTGATATCTGGTGATCAATTATATTTACTGGAATATGCTTTGCTGTAATCTGTGGTAAAATAAAGAGGCATTTGACATGTTAGACTTCCTTGCATCATCTGTTAGTACTTTTCTCCTCCCTCAAATTGAAATGCCATCTACAGAAAAGAACTTGATTCTCTATTGCATGTAGGAACATGTGTATGTTTCCCACCATGCTTTGCACCCCTTAAAGGGACATTTTATACACACACACCTACACTCCCTACCAACTTGGTTTTGTCACATATACTTGAATATCTTCTCTTTTGGCAAAACACATTTAGCTCTTTTTTGACCTGGAAGTCAAGTCAAAGTATATTTCAAAGTACAGCACAGTGACAGTTTAGGCTCACATTATCAACACTGTTTTTCAAGGTGCTCAACACACACACACACCACCCTTACACTGTCCTTATCCCACTCTTCCCCTCCTTACTCCTTGATGAAGTTTTGCAACTTACGACATTAATTACTCTGCATTCATCTTCTTGTTTGACAAAGTCTTTCTCCTCCCTGTTGTTCTTCTTTGTTGCCTGTAGCCCAACCTAGTTCACAACCTGTCGGTCATTCCCACTGTTACCTGTCACTTCCCCCTCCTTCTACCCTGTGAGAATTCAGAGTTTTGATTCTGGAATTCATCACCTGGTAGCCCTGAATCACAGAGCAGGTAGAAAAAAAACCCCTTTGCTGTAAAGCAAATAACTCCCCTCTCCTTCCCAAATGCCATTCTTCACCTGTAAGGTTAGGTCATTCCAGAATCAATACTCCAGTCATGCACATTATCCAAAACACCCCTCTTGAATTTAATTGACCTATGTTGATTATACAGGAAGACATCCAGTTGCTTTTGATTATTTCACCTATTTCCTGAATTAGTATTAGCTATGGATGCATCCCAGCTGGGACAAGCTACTTGTGATCATACCTAAAGAACAACAGTAAGCAAACTTAGGAATCCAACCTCTTACATCAAGTTTTAGAGAATACATGCAGTAAATAAATCATTCAGTACACAAAGGCAGCATGACACATTAAAAAAAGAAAAATTGTTCAAGACAACAGAGCTACAAGCATATCTGCATACCAGCAAGCAGGTGCTCTGCTTGGGCACAGTCTATATTTCTTAGTGACCGTGTCCTAGAACAGTACCTGTTGTTCAAACTCAGCACCAGAAAGAAGCCATACTCTGTAAGAACAGCTTAAAAGATAAAGTGACTAATATCCCCAGAGCTACACACACCAGGTTTAGAAGATTACTGTTCTTAAACATCACAGGTATTCACAACAAGGAAAAATCAGGAAAGTAAGTTAGAAAGAAGAAACCACATATGATCAATTTGTTTTCCACCATTTATCGTTCCCACTTTGGAAGAGAAGACTTAGAAAAATGGGGTGGGGGAGAAATCTGACAAAAGGAATATAATCAAGAGTGTTTTATAACATATATGCCCCCATCACAACACCCAATTATTTTGCATGTATTTTATTTTAAAATCAATTTGCAAGACACAGATGCAACTTAAACTTACAAAACACTGACTGAACTTAAACGGTCTGCTTTAGCTGTAAATAGTTTCAGCCACAGCTTTACTTAACTCAGCAGAACATACTAAAAGTTAATTTTTCTAGGAAGATCCCAAGCAGCTTAAAAAAACAGAAGTATTTGTTTAGAAGACTTGATTTAAAAACATATGTGTTTATTCTTCCACAAAAGAGCGACTTACTTGCAAGCTTAGCCTGTAGTCCTGAAGGTCCAGGTTTTGATGTCTCCGACTTGGAAGAGCCTGGTAGAGACAGTTTTGTTTTAGGGAGACTGACTTTCGGGCTGAATCGAGCAGCCCAGTCAAACTTTGAAGAGCCACCTGTTTTACTCGGTTCTTTGTCCCTGCTACTCCTTCTTGGACTGGGGCTGGATGCAGAACGGGAACGTCTAGCCTTACTCTGGTCCTTTCCCTGTTTCACTCTGGCACCCTGAGGAACAGTAGAAGAAGCAGAGGCAACAGCAGAAGAGGAGGAGGAGGTGGAAGCTGAAGAAGAAGAATCGGTGATGGTGCTACACCCAGCTTTGGCTGAGGTCACCGATTTTGAAGCCAGCTTGGAGACTTTTGCTGACTTTTCTTCAGTGCCAGTTGATTCAACTGATGACCCACTCTTTATACAAGACAGATTCTCTGTCCTTTTCCTTTTCTGACTTCGGGAGCTACCAGCAGCTCCACCCTTTCTGGTGTGAGCCTTGCTCGTTGATGGCAATTGTGTAGACTTGGGCTGCTCTTGGTCTGAGTGTCTCCTCTTAGATTTACTATGTGGCTTGCTAGTTTCCAAGGAAGTTTCAGTGTGTTGAAGTGCTTTGGGTTTTTTAGCAGAGCTAGGAGAATTGGTCCTCCTGTAATCTGGACTAGCACTGCGTTTAACTCCTCGAGAATTGTCTTTCTTAGGCACTTGCCCCGTTTTTTGCTTTTCTGAAGTATTGACTCTCTCTGGATCTTCTTGTTGTGGTATTAAAACAGCAGATGAACTACAGCCTCTGTAGAAGTAAGCAGGAACAGCATTAGAGTTGAACTCAAGAAGCCTCACAGTTGTAAGAGTTTTGCATTATAAATATCATCATTCTTTATTATTAAAGGAAACCGCATGTAAGAAACACTTAAGTTTACATTGAAGCAAACAAACAAAAACCCCCACATGCTTGTATGAGAAGTCATATTGCATGTATTTGCTAGCATATAAACTAAGCAGATTGCAAAATAAAAGCACAATGCACCGCCTTTTTAAAAAGGACATTATAACTAGAACAGATTTTACTTTTTATATATGTATATGTCAAACTGATTAAAAACAAACAAAAAAAATCAAGCCATGAAGCTATTAACTGAATGTTTGAGAATATAAGTTCCACAAGAGAGTAAGGAGTGTTCAGTAATGCATAACTAGTCAAAACTGGATTCTAGTTCAAGAAAGGCTCTTAATGAAAGGATAGTTTCTCATCATACTTTAATTTGCTGTAGTGAATCACACACAAAAATGGCAAAATTCTCTTCTATATGACAGAAAAACTGTTCCAGTGTGTACATAGTGGAAGCATATGAGGAGCACACAAGCAATACCAAGATGATTACTCTGAACACAGGCCTACTTTAGATCATTGCATGTTTCAATTCATATTGGACATTGCTCTAAACTCCTTGGGCAATCTTCCCCCAACGTGAAGCAGAAGAAGGGGAGAAAGACCTTGCAATTATTCCAGGACTAGTTATGCAGAAATCATTACCTCCCCATCACTGATGGAATGCTCTTAATTGGTGAATTAGAAAAAGAAAAAACAAACAATTTGAAACACTGAAATATATCCAGTGAATGCAATACCTACATTAGTTAAACATCTATTAGTCATGTTTTATAAGAACTCTGCATAACTCAATCATACACAGTTTTGAAGTGCAGATAACACTGGTTAACATATGAATATGAAGCACAATTACCTTTTAGAAAAGTGTCCCTTGGACTGCTCAGAAGTAGTATTAGACTGCACTTTGGGTGTCTTTGAAATAGATTTTCTACTCTCAGGAGGGCTATGTGCCTTATGTTTTGCCTGCCCTAAATGTGACCTGTCAGCAGAAAGTCAAAACAGAAAGCTATCAGGATTCCAAGATACAGATACAGACCTGTAGGTGGAATATTGTTTATTTTTGGACCATTTACAAATATTCATTTACAGCTACAAACCTTTCCATATCAGCTCCTAATATTAAAACAGCATTTCAAAAGAATCACCTGATGCAGTTACAAATCACTACCAGTGTAACTGTTTTGCCAAGTGCACAATTATTTAGTCATTACAATGAATAAAACATCTTCTCACACCTGAGTTTTGCAGATTAATTCAGATCTTTCTGTTGTGCAAGATTACTGAATATTCACTTAAACATTAAGCTCGCACTAAGGCACAAGACTAGAGCACCTGTCAAAGATCTCTTCTCAGAAACAGATACATACTCATCTACTTCAAGATTCCATGCATGAAGTCTTGATACAGTTGTAAGTATTTACATCTTTGCTCTTCAGTTTAAAAAAAAAAAAACAAGTGCTCAGAATGAGAATGCAGCCAGCTCCACTTGGTAGGAAAGCTCAACCCTACCAGTTATTTTCTGGCTGCAGATCTACCAGTTCAAAGGACTGAGAGCTGTTAGGTAACAGCTGAAGTAAGAAGAATGAAGAAATGCATACCACCAATGAAGGCAGTCAAATGAGACAGGAAACTTGTGATGTCAGAGACAGGAATGAGTTTCACACAGATAAGCTGTAAGAGGTCTTCTAAGCAGCTTTTGGCTGCATGCAAAAAATGGTTTATTGTATGAGCTCTGACTGAAGGACAAAGATAATACTATTCAGATAATACTATATACCATAGATAAAATTTAAGACTTGAGTTACATCATATATTCCATATTTACTTTGAAACCTACTCAATTACCATCTGCAAGACTCAGAAGAGTGCTCATCAGCATTTAAAACAGGACAGTATAAATAATTGCTAAGGCAAGAGACATCTCACTGGCACTTCCCTGGATAAAATGCACTTCTGACTCAGCTGTCACCAGGAAAACTCTACTGCACATATCCCACCTCTACAGAAGCCCCAAGAACCACTAACCTTTGAAAAGCTTTAAACCAGTCTAGTATTAATGCTGAAAGAAACCATGTTTCAAAGTTAAAGAACTGCTGATTACACGTTCATATGCTACCAACCCAGGCCTAGATAGCCATCGAGTTGAGCTCTGCAAACACCCTCAAAAGCTTTGGGGGACAGCAAGGAACATGGACTTCCAATTTAAGTGTCCTTGCTCCAGCCCATAACCCCAAACATTGCAAAGTTTAGGCCAACAGACTAAGTGGAAGTGGTAAGAGTTCCACAAGCTTCAAAACAGCTTCTTCCAATCAAACGCCAGGAGCCCAGTAGCAAAGGCAGAGCTAAGTACACTACCGACCAGAAAGTTTCACCACCCTCTTCATGATTTTCAACACAAACTTGAGTCTCAGTAGAAAACAAGTACCAAGTCTAACCATCCAGATGATAACCACATGCTAATTTGCTTAGAGTCCAAATGGTAAAACTTCAGGAATACAACTGTTTTTCTTGGTAACTTTCCTCCTTCTGTTTTCCTCTGAATTATTCTTATTTAGTCAGTTATTCAGATGAATGCACATAGACAGTACATATTCAACACTTTCTGTGCCCCATCTTTCAAAGAGCATGATAGTCTGAAAAGATTAAATTAACAGCACCTTCTCCATACTCCAGTAATTAATTTTTATTTACCATTCTATAAGAAATCTTGTTTACTATCCAAAGCAAGTGAAGTAAAACAGATCTTTAGGTCACAACAGCAAACTCCATCAAGGTAAACTTGAGAATGTTTCACCTAATCCTGAGTGTTTGGATTTTCCTTTTCCCAACACAAGATTAAGGCGTGAAATTTAATTTTCCCCGTGAAATGTTTTTATTATGGGAGTAACAGATGTTATTACATAATTTACACTTGGCAGGAATGTTGTGTTTTATGTAAGCTAAACTGATCAGGGTTCATTTATTCTGAAGTATATTTTAAAAGGTTACTTTCCCATAAAGATTTTTGTTTTGCTTTGGATATTCACAAAACACAGTAAGTGAAGAACTTTTCAACTAAAATACTGCTAAAGCAATAAATGCAAAACATGCACTGCAGAGTTTCCCCTTGTTTCAGGCTCCTCCCCTTTCACATTTACACCCTTCAGATTCTTACAAGTTTTACAAATACACTTTCATACCAATGTCCAATTTGTGTGGACTATTAAAGCTACAACCATATCTTAGGGATCATGAATACTATTTGCATTTGCTTTGCTTTCTTTATCCATCAGACTATCAGTACAAACAACGTTCTGAGCAGAAAGGTTGCTCTAGAGGGGATAAGAAATGGGGAGTCACAACTGAGGAGAATTTTCTTAAAGATTTTGTTTTAAAACACCTACTGTGCTCTCAACTTCTCACTGAGTTTAATGATTCACCTTGCACATACTGCAAAGAGAAGGTCCACAAGACAACAGCATCTGTGCATGCAGGAGCATTTCAGTCAACAGGAACATGACATGAACTCTCCTTCTCTAAGGAAACTTGTTTATACAAGAGCAGGAAGACTGAGAACTTGATTGCAGGATTAAGGTAAAAACTTTAACCATACACCAACTAACAAGCATCATTGTCCCAATTTATACTGAAGTTGTGACTGTTTACTTAAGGTCTCCTCAAAAAAGCTGACTCACATACAAAGGTAGCTAGAATAGTCTGTAGAGCTCAGAATGAGCAATGCTTGGAGAACAATCAAGTGCTGTAAAAGATACATGGGCAGCTAGAAGGCTGATTTTTTTAAAGGTTGTAAGCTATGTACTCTTGCCCATAATCCAAGACTTTTCACTCGTAACTTACTATTAAAAATTCTTTAGTTTTTTCCATTAATGTATCATTCATTAAGAATCTTTATTTAAACCAACATTCCAGCAACAAGTGTTTTGAGAGACTAAGTTCCTTATTAATGACAAAAAATGATAAGCTAAGTATTTATGTGCTTGTGTTTGTCCATTTCCACTCTCAGGGGCAGCTCCAGAAAGACTGAGCTCTTGCTGCACCTTCAAGTTGTGTTTTGTAGGGTTTTTTTGTTTTCCTTCCCTCAGTCCCCAAACTTAAAGACAGTTTCATAAACAACTCCAAGGCTGCATTCAACTGGGCAAAGCTGTCTGCCTGATGCACATTTTAATTCACAGGCAGACACTCAAGTTTAGAGCAACACACATACAGAAGTTGACAACCTAACCACCATTTAGCATGCTGTGTTATAAAAACAATATGGTGGGAAATGCCAGCCTTAAGCAAAACTATAATAAAGAACAAACTAGAACCTGTTCTCAGAGAGTTAGTCTGTGCATATTAAAAAAAAAAAACACCACCTTTTGAAGTTAGTTAATAAACAAAGCGTTTAATCTAAGTCATGTTCCTCAGCAGCTGAGAGTGAGCTATTAAACGCTTCCCAACAAAGTCTGCAAAAACCATCCTTTTACTTTTATCAAAAATAAGATTAAGAAAAAACGCAATAGCACAGATAAAAAAAGTAGAAAAACACCTACTTTCTCTCCTCAGAAATACCCCACCTGTCTTACCCATCAACTCAAACATTATATTCAATTTTTCACAGGTCTCAGGGAAGTTCTTTCCAGGTAACATACCACCAAGACTGGTCCAAATACAAATCCTGTTTAGAACAAAAGCAGTATAACTGACAAAAGCACTCCTTCTGATTATACTAAAGTCCTACATGAGGCCAACAAGGATCTCATTTGTCATTTAGCCTTCAATTCCAAATACACAAGAACACATACATATTTTATTCCAAAATATTAAAATTTGTTTATGAAGTATCCTACTTTCATATACAACTCAACAGCATAGCAGTCATTTATATCAAAGTGATATCCTAATTAAATACAGCTACTCCTAAAGATTCCATAAGACTAACAGTACACTAAAAGATAAGTTCCACTGTCATTTAATGCCACTAATAAAAAATAATAATTTTTGCAGCACTAGTAAAATGTTCTAGTACATAGGACCACTTCCATCACTCTATACCAACATAGTGAGATACGGCTCACAACTGAAAGGAAAAATCAACTGCACCACCTCTAGAAAACATCTTATTGTGTGCCTCACAATACCACTTCCAAATTGCTCCCATTCAAAGTAAATACCATGGCATCACTGGGAACTAAGCCAGGAGGGCGCAATTCTTCAACATGCATGGTAACAATGTCAATATACAGTTAAGAAAATGACAGTAAGTACCTTCCACCCCCTCCTCCTACCCCTATGAAAAGAAAGCTTCATTAATGCATCTGCTTCAGTTTACTGCTGCAAAGGGAAACTTTAGCATCATTACTGCTTCCTTACAAACCTGCAAAGAGTGATCCTTCAGTGGAAAGTGCTCCACGAGATACTTCAGACAGGGTTCATGCTGTACAATTACAAAGGTGCCATCTAAACAGTAATTCTCAATTAAGAGGTAAACACTACATATTTTTCAAAACTGTGGTAAAACCAGTAAGAACTGTAATACCCACAAGAGCTGAAATTCATCCAAAGCACAAAGTTATTTCAACATCACTGCTGACAACAGAAAGCAAAAAATCACGTTAGTCCACCTTCACCAAGGCCAGTTTGTTTACACACATACATGGGGAGGGAATGACACACTACCATCAGTTCACCAGTTTATGTACCAAATACACATCCCTTTCTTCTTTTAGAGAAAAGCACACATCATTGTTACAGCACAAACTGGAAATCAACAGCACCTTTCTATGCTTCCTTAAGCCTAGTATAATTTTTTGTATTTTTAAACAAATGCACCTCAAAATCAAACTCTCAAAGCTCCTATCAAGTTACTACACTGAGTGTGAAATTGCTGGTAAAACTCCAGCAGAAAACCATCACAGGCGTCCCCTGCTCATTGTGACTACAAGTATTGATGGTACAGGGACATCAAACAAGCCCAGTCTAGAGGAAAATGGGTTTGCATTGTTGCTTCCAGGTTAAGCCAGGCTGTCAATACTCGATACACAAGGAGGGAGATTCTGCATTTAGAACAAACCAAACAGAAGTTTGGAATTTCCAAGGTCTTCATGCAAGTGAAGAGTAGCAGCTCAGCAAGTT
This sequence comes from Pardalotus punctatus, assembly GCA_013400915.1. Taxonomy (NCBI): domain Eukaryota; kingdom Metazoa; phylum Chordata; class Aves; order Passeriformes; family Pardalotidae; genus Pardalotus; species Pardalotus punctatus. The sequence goes on along the minus strand of VZTX01021691.1, from coordinate 28,520 downwards.
AAATTGGAAAAGTTTTAATGAAAGACCTTCAAGCTATAAAGATCATGCAAAGACATACATTAGCACTTCATCTTGGCAGCATTATCATTCTCCTGACTCTCTCTTTTCTAACACCTGTATCAACTGAAGTCTCTTGCATTCAATCCAGTCAGAGCATAAGAGAGATCGAGGCAACTCTAAGGCTATTAAAAGGCCACCTGGCCATACCACTCGCTTACATTGGATTATTTGCCTTAACATCCAAGTCTGAAATTATGAGTGACAAACTGCATAAACTCTCCAAGCTTTCGTCACTTAATTTGTATTTTGAAAATGCATGCACCTCAGCCACAAGAAAGCTCAAAGAAAAAAGCTGCTGCATTTTGAGCACTGAGAAAGCTATTTATACAAAGCAGAAATGCAATCAAGTACACAAGTTCAGACAGTATCGAAACCTGTCCCTGCTCAAAGAGTTACGATTGCATATCTATGACCAAAGTGAAGTAACCTCCAACACTTCAGCAGGTGTGGCCCTTAAGTCTGCTTACAAACTTTGTGGCTAATTTTAGGCATGAAGCAACAGCCCTCTACAGAGTTACATTACTATCTAATTCCCTCCAGTTTTTTTTTTATTTGGGGGAGGGGAGGGGGCAGATGTTGGGAGTTTTTAATCTTTGTATATTGGTTTGTTGTTTATTTATTGGGGTTTTCTTTTACAAAACACATGGATCTAATAAAGTGGCTGAATAAAACCTCACACTGTCTGTACAACATCCAATAAGCAGTATGGATCAACAGAAGAACATGTGTAATGCAAGATAGTTGCCATTAAGGATCAGTGCCCACCATCTCTGCATTTCAATGACTTCTACTTCAAAGCAGGCCAGATTACAACCACAAGTGACCAGCATACATGAACTGCTCTCATAGAGCACAACTTTCAATTCAGTTTCATCTCAAAAGATTCCAGTTCAAGTGCTCCAAGACCATTCCACATTAGCCAAAACACAGCAGGTGAGGATGACTGATCTGCTTCAAAAGAACATTCCCAGCTCCAACTAAAATACTAACATAGATACATCCCAAGTTCATAGTTATTTGCACAATATGAGCCTATTATTGAAACTAGTCTTTCCACAGTTTATTCTATTTTAAGTGATTTTACAGCTGAAAGTGAAGAGTTTCACTATACTGATGACAAATGCAAGAAAGACTGAAAATAAATTGTCTTGGGCATCCCTTAATGTAAGAAAAGTATACTGTTTTTTTGTCCAGTGTTTGTTGGTTGGTTGTTTTTTTTTTAATATAGCAGCCAAAGCAGTGTTTATCACTGGAGTACAGCAAGGCATAAGAAGACACATCAAGCTGTGAATTCTAGACCCTCCCCTATACTGCTCAGCAGCAGAACTAAAACATATTATCCCACTGCATGCCAGACACCTGAAGGGTGAATCCTGTCAGGTTTGTGTCCAAAGACTGGTACTAGGTAAAAACTGGTACCTGAGAGCCTGTCTCTTTCCATGTCATCTACAAATTTTATACGGATCTGACAGACCTATCTTACATTGGTCCTTGTACAATAGCCATTTCTGCCCAGCACCTTACTAAGGAGGAGATGCCGATGACAGTAAAAGAGGATGAATTCATTTTAAATTTTATATTAACCACCATGTTTTCATTAGGCCTTTTTATAGGCTTTGCAAGCTCAAAATGCTTGTTCAGCAATGCAAAGGCAGGGGACTGTTTAGTTTCTGTTCTAAAGAGACCAAGATTCAAAGTGGATTGAAAGCTTTTTCCATCCTCTTTACTTAAAATCAAGGTGCTCTGGTTCTGATAAAGGTCTAACACATTTTAAGAGTGCAATACACTCTTGTTCATGGAAGTCTGGTACAGATTTGATGAGGAGTGGAAGAGGCCCAGTCATTCCAGAAAAGTGAATCTTCAGTCATTGTATGACAGCATAACAGATCACAATGCACCGAAACACTAGATGAGTGACTTTCTTAAAAGAAAACAGTGCTACCCTTAAAATTCTTCAGTTTGTCTGACTCACTCACTGTGGGGCACCTCCCCTGGCATTCTACTGTAAAATCTGAACTAACAGATATCTGAAGAAGAATCCCCAATCTCATCTCCAAATAACTTGCCTCCAATTTTTTATTCTAGGGAGAGGTTTATTTACCCCAGGTGAAGCTCAATGTAAGGGAAGGAGTTGGTAGGGCAGTATCTAACTTAAATATCCATTGAGATACAGAGACAACAATAAATGGCAGAAGTGAATGAAGGGCTACCTATGCCTCCATTAAAAGAAATCTTCTCCATAAACCATTCTAACTTACAAAATAATTAGCTACGTAAGGCAGCAACTTCCCTCTCCTTATGCCACATTAGTCCAGGAGAGAATCCTTGTGTTTATCATCCGCTCTTCTGCTTGTACAGTAGACTAGTTTAGAGAAAGCAAAACTGCATTTTTCAGATTGAATTATTCTCCCCAAACTTCCTTAGAAGCTGGCCTTCTTCACCCATTCAAAAAATGGTCAACTTGTTCTCAGTTAGGCTTTATACTAATATGAAATACACCTCACCTTCATTAAACTTTATCGCTCAATTCCTTAACACTTAAAAAATTTTGGGCCACTGACCTGCATTATTTTGATACTCATCCTAACATACACATATTCAACAACTAAAATCAAGCCCAATGTACACATATTCAACAACTGCACCAGTAACACATCTGAGGGAGTAGAATATATAGATCTGCCTCCCCTCACACTATAACCTTTCTTCATTAGACTGATCTTTTAACAAAATTAAACACTTATAGCCACACAGGCTTCACTCATGGCAGTGTTTGTTGGTTGGTTGATAATAATAATAGAGTCATCCATAGAAAAGTTTAAGGGATCTTCTTGGTTCTGCACCACAGAGGCAACCACTTACAGAACAAATACAATCTGGTCTGCTTGCACACTACGTCAGGCATATTAAATGATGGCAAACCTTTTTTTCTTAAATTATTCAAAAGCTGCACAGGATTTATAATGATAACAAAAGTAACAGAGTAACAGAGTTATTCAGTCTCCTTGCAGAGGAACACAAACTTTCCAGATTTCCAGTAACAGACTCTCCCTGTCATCCCCCTCCCATATTTTTAGCATCAGGGAAAAAAAAGAGGTGGAAGGAATTTGTTACTACCTGCAATTTATAGAAAACAGCCTTTTCGCCGTAAAGCTCTACTACTGCTACTCTAGTTGAACATGTATGGTAGTGAGTTACCCATGGGCTCATCCCAGGCAGTAACAGTACAGGTAGCATTTCAGGGGCAAAAAGATTTTGTGCATATTTCAGTGCTTGGACTGCAGTGTAGAAAACTTCATTCTCTCATTAAGTCACACTAATTTCACTGTAATACATTTGAACACACTCACAGATAACAGTCATACCTTCCTCCTACTGCGTCGTCTTGTGGCTGGGCCCCGGCAGTGTTCCTCTGTGAACGTCGCAGTGACCCCCCTGGATTGTTATTAGGCCGGTTGGACATTGGCACCTCTCTCCTGAAGGGACATACCCTTTCTAGACACTATCATTCACTGAAAGACAAGGGAGAAAGAGTCATAAGACATGTGGCATGAAGACTCACCGCCACACCTCCAGAGGCAAATGTAAAATGCTATTGTTTAAGCAAAACCTGAAGACAGTAACTTTTAAACAATTTTTAGTTAAAAAACACAGGGACAAAGTTCTTCTTGAGAACATTTAGAACTTTAATACAGAGCAACGAGGTTTTGATGTATATAGCATACAGATGATCTACTGGACTAAATGACCCTTATAACAGTCCCTTCCAACCCAAAATACAAGCTCCTCAATGATTTTGTGATGACACACTTTTTTCTAGCAGGCTTCTCTAATTATGAGGAGACAAGACAAATGCTGTTTTAGAAAAATCTGTTTATCAACATTAAGGAAAAACTCAGTACTTGATAGAGAACAACAGTATTCAAGTATTTTAACTTTCATTGTAGGAGATTACAAGTCTCATTTCAGGAACAAGCAGAAGTATTCACAACATAACTACAGTGCTTTCAAAACAGCTTCTTTCTCTAGTCTGATTTATGCAACTTCCATTTGCATAAAGCAAGATATATAATCATTCAGGAAAAAAGATCTAGCTTGATAATCAGGAAGTTTTGCTCATGAAAGCTAAATTAAAGAGAAAAGGTATTTGAGACAGAAGGATTAAAGAGTGCACACAATTATTTTTAAAAAATAATCTATGATGGCTTTGTATTACTACTTTTGGAATTGCTTTGTGACTGCTAAAGGTTTACAGGTATTGTTTTGGTAGTTATTTATAGAAGACTACCATAACCCCCAGCCACAGTCCTCAGAAACAGACATATTTCAAGAACAAGCCTCACTTAATTCCTCAGTGAAGAGAGGTGACTTCTGTATCCTGTGCTAAATTGGTATTTCCATGCAGAGCATAGCAACAGGACCACAACCAGCAAATCCAGTTTTACTGTTTCTAATTTTGTGGAATCTGATAAAAAAGGGTATTTGCAGGTGAAAAAAAGAAGCTGTAAGAACGAAAGTAACCCAAGTTTAAGAACTCAGTAGTCTATATGCTGATTTGGTACCTATTATAGCTAGAGCACAGTAAGCAAGAAGTCTGTCACAAAGAGGTTTAAAACACTGCAGCTTCAGATTCAAATTCAAATGTCTCCAATGAAGTAACTCCCAAGATCTGGCATTGTCAGTAAAGACAGTGAATAGCTGAACATAATTGTCTATTCTTCTGAAAAGGGCCTATAGAAGTGAACAAAGGGGACAGGAGGGGAAGGGGAGGCAAGAAAGAATCTTAAATGACGCAGTTTTACTGTAGGCCATAAGAAACCAGGCATATAAACTGGTATTATGCAAACCACTACCTCATGTATGATGCTAAAAGGAACATGTATATCATCCAGACACCTGCAGAGAGCAGGAAATTATTGATCAGGATTCTGCTGGCTCAGATTTAGTCTTGTTACACTGCAGTAATACAACCTAATACTGAAAGGTCACACTTAGCATGCCAGAAATACTTTAAATATTTCCAGGAATTGAATAAGAATACAAGTTAGGCAGAAGAATTGCTCTCTATCCTAATCCCCACATCACGGGAGTCAACAGCATCTTTTGAAAATTTTTCATGTTCTTTCTACTATGAGAAGTCCAACACAGCAGCAAACAGCAAAAACAAAGTAAAATTAACTAACAAATCATTTTTACCTTCATTGGTTTTGCCCTTTTGATTGTTTTTTTTACCTTATGCTTAGGAACTTGAAAGAATATAAGCACAAAATACACAACCCTATACCATACAGTTGTTTGATGAACCTCTTAGCTAGAAGTCCTGATGACTAAGCTGAGAAAGCTATAAACACTGCTCCTCAAAAGGTAAGCCTTCCCTCTTCACAATTGTTTCCTCTTATTCTAACTCCTTCATAGCCAGTATTCCCACTAACAGAAAGGTTTAAAGCTTCTCAGTAACACATAACACCATCAAGCTACAACTTCTTATACTTTAGAGCACAAAGACTTACAATGAAAAAGTTTGCAGCTGCTGGAAATCATGCCAGCTTGCTGGTGCAGCCAGATCAGTCAAGTTGAGGAGATCATAGGTTAGAGCATCCTCTTCAGAATAGCAATTCAATAGACAAAGTCTAGCATTTAAGCAGACTGAAAGCTGACCAAGGGCCCAGCACTACCTAGGGGGTCCAGCCGAAGTCAATCACAGACACTGTGAAATGTTGTTGTGCATTCTCTTTTTATTTCCTTTTATTTAAACACCAAACGGAAAAAAAAAAAAAAAGCAACCCTCTCTACTACCAGAAACGAGGCACATTTTTTGCTTTTTCTAAAAGGAGGGAAGTAGTGTCCCCTTCTGTACAAATGTCAGCTGGCACTGAAACTGTATTAATGTCAAACTTTCAGTCATACTACAGAAATGGTTGCCACAGTACTACTGTCTCACCTTGTACCGATTAAAATGCACATTCCAGCAAGGTTTCATTCTGCAAGAAGCAGTCCTCACTTAAGAGCTCTGCTAGGTTAGCCATGCACTTTCCCACCTAGGGCCACAACACGGGCTTCTCCACACACCACCACAAGAGTCAGTGAAGAAAACAACCACAGGTAATCTTGGCTAGTTTCCCTAGGCAAACTTTGGTCTAACACTGATCTCTCTGGGTAAGCTGGTTTTGTCTGTGATAGACTTAAATTTACTCACTGTCACTGGTACAGGGCTGTATCTTGGATTTCTGTTGAACACAGAGGGCACTGACAACAGAGCACAGTTGATAAGACAGATGTTTTTGTTATTGGTGAGAACTGCTTACACAGAGCCAAGGCCTTTCTGCTTTCTGTACTGTCACACCTGTGAGGAGGCTTGAGGTGCATGGGAGGTTGGGAGGAGACCCAGCCAGGACAGATGACTCAAACTGATCAAAGGGATACTCCAGACTACATGACTTTAAGCTCAGTATATAAAGCGGGAGGAAGAAGGAGGAAGAGGAGGACATTTGGAGAGATGGATTTTATATTCCCAGGTAACCATTACCATGATGGGCCCCTGCTCTCCTGGAGATGGCTGAACACCCACCTGCCCATGGGAAGCAGTTAATTCTTTGTCTTGCTTGGCCTGTGTGCACAGCTTTTGCTTTTCCTATTAGATTGTCTTTATCTCATCCCTCAAGTTTTTCAGATTTTACCCTTCCAATTCTCTTCCCAATCTCACTGGCGGGGGAGTGAGCAAGCAGCTGCCTGGTGCTGGATTGCTGGCTGGGATTAAACCATGACACAGGGTTAGCCAGATACTTCAAGTAGTCTGCACTTAGAAGTTATGTAGCACAATGTATTGTCACACACATGGTATTCTCAGCTGTGTAGAAGAACGAAATGACAGCTGTTTTACCCTCTAAGGCATCTGTCAAGTCAAGATGATGTCCAGAGTTATCTTCTCTATTGAAACCTCTTGACTTGACTACATTTCTTGTTGTGTACTTGTTGCCATATGACTCCCAGTTTGCTTTTAAATATAATGCAGCTTCGTGATTCAGCTGTGACCTTTAACATCTAAACACTAACTTAAGTCTCACTGCAAGCCACACAATACCATATGCCCAGTTACCCCAGTAATGAAGAGACATTTTTACAACTGTGCCTTCCACATCCTGAAACAAGAGAATAGCCCAGAGGGTCCTAAACCTGAACTGTTCTCATCCAGACTTGTCCCTCCGAGTCTCACTCCAAGCACTTGGCTACTTCTTTCCCATTGTCAGACACCTAAATTCAAAGGAAATACGCAACTCAGTAGAGATCGGCCAAATGTGCCAGTGCAGTACTGCCAGATTTTAAGGATTTCCTCAACTACACTGATTCTTCTTCACACGCACAATAACTAAATGCTACAACCATCCGTCAGATCTCCATGCTTCCATGACAGGCATGGCTATTTAGGAATTTTTAATCTCAGGTCCCCTTCTAGCATAAAGTTATCTGCACACAAGCCTTTCTAGTTAATGTTTCATAACTCCACATTCCTAGCTATGATGATGCCAAAGCATGGGCCTGCAGAGGTTCTCATCATAAGCAGACTCTTTAGAATGAGGATGAATTCCAAAAGCCAGCATTTCAAATAAACCCACAACATATCTTCTGAAGCCATGTAACACCACCAGTATCTAGGGCTTATTATGTTGCATAGGATTCTCAAGTTTTAGCCAACACTATCTGATTACGATTTAGAGTCATCATTGTTATTGTAGAGAACGCAACTAGAATTCATCTCTATAGACCTAACATACCCATGGCAAACACTATAGCTAATAGTCAACATATTGCTTGGAGAGGTTCTACAGGAACACAAGACAAAAACCACCTGTTAACTTGCACTGAAGCCTTTATGTTTCTTCTTGTGGAAAAGCCAACAGGAAACAACTAACGTGTTTCCATGTTTTTGAAGCAAACTGCAAAAACAGAACTACACAAGAAGCCCATATCAGTCTTTACTTGACATCCAAATCACTCCCTGAAGGATACCACGAACTGTAATGTAGCTACCCTGACACAGGCTACTGAAAGAAAGACAATAAGTAAACTGAAGAAATCCCAACACACTCTAGGGCCACTAACAGGGTAACAAGGCAAGCCAGTAACAATACCTGTGAAAAATGAACTGCACTCTTCCACGAGGACATTCATAATCTACTTGCATGAGCTCTAAAACTTGTTTGTTTGGGGTGTTTTTTTCGTTTGGATTTGTTTTGTTGTTTTGGGTGATGGTTTTGTTTTGGGGCTTTTGTAAGTTCTTTCCAATAATCTTGGTAATACAAGGATTTTTCAGACTCTTCCACTCTCCTGAGTATTTCAGGATATCTAGCACCTCTGCTTATAATCCTCCATTATAACACCTGTTACCTGCTTGCAGCTAAGTACACTGGTCAGCACACTTCCTCTCTTGTTCTTTAGCCCAAAAAATCCACTTGCCTTTCTTAATGCTGCTGCAGAAATCCAGCTCCTCAAAACTGCACAGACTTACTGCCCTGAAGTCAGTATTAGGCAAAAGGAGCAGGGGGGAAGAAGGAAAAGACAGGAGGATGTTTATATGCCTTGCAAGTTCAGAACATTTTCTTCCAGCAAGTTGCACATCCTGCCAGCCAGAACCCAGAGTTCAGCATACATATCAGAAAATATTAAGCCTAGGAGTTTAGATTTTTATTACTTTACTTCAGTGTAGACAACATTAATTTACTCGATCAGCTGCTTCTGTGATAAATATACTCACTTAAGATAGAAACAACACTCTAAATATATAAACCATACAATACATTTAAGAGCTGAGACTTTAACTGCAACCAAACTGAAGAAATTACTGCCTATGGTTTAGTAACTGCTGAATTGTTTCACATTTACATCATTTACAACTGATCTCAGCTGCACCTCATTTTTGCTCACTGTTCAGGAGGTTCTCCTCATTTACCTGCAGACATACACACCTATTTACTTGCCTTACAAGCATGCACTTGCAAGTATTCAACTACTACTTCTAGTTCAATAGCTGACTTAAATTAAGATGACTTTTTAGTCCAAGGAGTTGCTTTAAACTCAGTCTTGTGCAGCCAATTTTGACACAATATTCTCCCTGCCTATACACTCCAAATTCAAGAGTTATCCACTCATCCCTGTTCCTTTTGCACTGAGGTCCTCACCTTCAAGCAGATTTCAAAGCTCCTTGCAGGCAGAAGTTTGTATTTTCAATTTAGCAGCCTCTTGCCCCTTCTGATTATAGATGTATCTCATGGAAGAATTTTAGGGAGTGGATACAGTAACATACTGAAAACTTCCTAGGAAAATCTTCTGCAACATATCCTAAATTCTCATCATCCCTCCCTTCTTGCTGGCAGTAAATTTCTATACACAAACAACGGAAAAGTATATTCCCCCATGAGCTGCAAGGTGCTGTAAGACACAGTAAGATGTATGCATTTCATCTGCATTCATGCAAATCCTGGGTTATTCAGCAGCATGAAACCACTGAGCCCTAGGAAAATGACAAACTTTTCTTCTTTCAACACAGAAAGACCAAGCTAACATTTAATTTCCTGATCTGCTTTCATTTCTACCTTCACCCCATGAATAGCCATAAGTTGTCTACACGATTCAAAGATGCCAGAGTACACTAAGGATTCCTTGCTTCACTGCATCTAATGATGTAAAAGTCACATGCAGAAACCACACAAAATCATACTGAATCACACAGGCTGGACTATATTCTTTTTGTATTTTCCTTCTCCAATGCTAGAGAAGAACTGGAAAACTACACACACACAGAACTGCATGCAGACACCCTAAGTAGAGCAAATTCAGTACGTACACAAAAATCTCCAGGACACACAAGACTCTACAGCCTTCTAATGCTGTAACATTACCTGACTGCTAAGAAGGTAGACAAGGAGGTATCAAGGAAGTTCCTCCTGGAAATACACATGTACAGTTGTAAAGAAAAAGATTTCTACAACTTTGGCACTGAATTTCTACAGATTTATATAGCTGCAACACTTTTGTCAGTTCTCTTCAAAGACATTCATAAGGTATTGATGGGAAGACAAGCAGAGTTTAATAGCATTCAGAAGCAAACTCCTCTTCATATCAGATGCCTTTTCGATGCAGAGTTCAGCTGAAGTACAAGAGTTAAATCAGAATTATTTAAAAATGCCTTGGCTGGAAAGAATCTCAAGGTGGTATGGTCTTGACCACCTGCTGAAAGTAGGACTCCAAATTACATTAGACATCTCTCATTCTGAGAAGTGACAATTGACAACCACGATGACAAAATACACTGAGTCCTGAGCAAGAGGTGAATCACAAGAGCTACCCTAAACAAAGGCAAAAGGGAAAAATCACAAACTGAGGTATCAAAGCATCACCATATATAAAAGCATGCAAAGAAGAATATCTAACAGAATATCAGAAACTTTAAAAAGTCATGCAATTGATGTCAATTCAAGTAACCTGAGATCTCAGATCTATGTAGACGTACACACACCCAAGGACACACTCCCCATCCCTCCCAAAGACAACTGCTCACAGTTCTGTGACAATGACTGAGTTGCAAAAGCTGAACAGTCTCCCCTGCTTCAGGCAGGTCAATTGAATTTGAAGTCTGGGACTGCAGAGACCTTTCACTGAACCTGGTATGGGAAAAAGTAAACTAAAGACTTCTTCAGGGACCTGGAAGAAACTCAAAATCTTGCTCCATATTGAGATTACAGAGAACCGGCACCCATCACTCCTTTAGAAATAAAACAGTAAATTGGCCTTTATGGCACAGCCAGAACCTCCTTCTGGGCTGTGGAAAAGTCAAACTGAAATAGCAAATGGGGCACTACTACAAAATTACAGTGAAGTGCAGGTACCACTGGCAGTCAACAGTACAACTAACTTGTCAGCTGAAGGGAAAGCTACGGATGGAGGGGAGGGCTACAAGTTACCTAAAATTTTAAAATTAAGCACCTGCAGAAGCTGGACATCTTAGAACAGTTAGAACATTCCCATTCATCTGGATAGCTTAAAGGAAAAAAAAAACTTAAAGGTGCTCATGTTCTGTTCTGAATATGGTTGTACAGGATAAAAGGGCAAGCTCAAGTGTCTCAGGTCTGATTGTACTATTAGTGTTCCCAGATCATGGTACACAGGAATCCATAGCTTCATTTCATTACTGAAGAAAAAAATCATCACATTGGTGCATTGAGAAATTAAAACCAGGTCTAAATCTTAACTGAACTCTTGCAAGCTGGTTAAGGGGGCCACCTAACATAAAGACAGTATAAGCCTTTACTCCTATAGTCCTTTTTTCCTTTGGAAAAACAGAAACTGCAGTCTGAGGAGAAAAATTAAAGGAGTTTCATGGAACAAATATAATGGTCGCTTGAGGACATCCCTCTTCAGTTCTGCCACATCACTGCTTTTTTTCTGTTATGTTGATCAAAGACTGAAATATTACAATTTGTGTCACTCTTTGGACTGCACTTTGGTTCGCAAAACAACACAAGTGTCAGTCAGATCTTCAATCCTCATCCAAAGGAGAAGTTTTGAAAAAGAGAAAGCATTTCATCTTTCTCTTGCTTTTCTGTAGTTTTACATTATAAATTGCAAGTGTTGTCAAAGCAGCTATTCCTCTTGGGTTTGGGTGCATCAGTAATAGAGTTAACTATAAAAATAATCTCCTAGAACATTTGCTCACAATTTCATTCAAAGAATTTGTCCTTCTAAAAAAAATTCACTTATAGTTGTCCTTCTCCAAATAAACCAAATTTGATACCTTTCCCTGTCACTGTTTGTAACATGCCCAAACTAGCTCAGTGTAAGTTTTCCTCTAGTGTACTGTTTGACTTGAATTCATTAACAAAGGAAGGGAATGCTCTCACTGTGGCAGAGGGCCAGGACTTGAAACTTCAAGAAAGTATTTTCATGTTTACAACACCTGTAGTTTCTCAGTCTGAATTCAGTGTTCTATTTCATTTCGGCTTTTTAAACCAGCTAAGCATTTAAGTTCTGTTGCATAATTCAGTCAATTCTGCAGCAGTTAATTTTTTAACTACAGAGATATCAGGAATATCAAAAGCATAAGCACCCAGAAACTCCTGAGTCAATCTATATCAAGGAATAGTCTGATCTGGATAGCTGCAAGTCAGCCAGAGACAGCTCAGCTTAAGAAGCAGCCCAGAGGAATTTAAGCCATGTAACACAAAAGATTTGTTACACCACACAGAGAACAGGCACATACAAACATGGTAAGTGTTAGCTGAAAAATACTGAACCAGGTTTCCTATCTTTGTTGACAGATCTTTTTCCCTTTTAGCACAGCAATGGGAACAAAAGGAAAAGTGAGGAACAAATATGTTCAAAGTTTCTCCTTCTGTAGACTTGTGTCACAGAGCAAAATTCTTCTGCCAAATCAGTCCTACAGCAAGAGCTTGACTTCACCTCTACAGGACCTTTAAAACTACTGCTACATACTGACAAGCACCTGCACAGAGAAGTCTACACTATGAGAGCCTCAGGAGGCAATTCTGCTACCTGGTGCTAATAAAAGTGTCATTTCAACTTGTTAATAACAATTAAAATAACAGTTCTTTTCCATTTTAAAATTAAACAAAAGCAACTTTCTCTCTCCAAAAGAAAATAACATATTTTCCAACAGCCAAATTCTGACCTAAACTCTGTTGTTTGTACACAGTAAACTGATGTGCATTCTTCATTTCTTGAGGACTTTTAACAAAAAAACATCATACGCAATAGAAGTAAAATCTTAACTATCTTTATTTTCAGCTTGTCTAGAAAGCTTTGTTTAGTAGGGGCCAAAAGTCACTATCTGTACAGTGGCTTCAGTTTTCACTAACATTATAATAAAACAAAAAACAAACAAACAAAACATTGTCTGGCAAGAATTAAGGAGAAGACTCTATTCAGAAGAATGAATGTGAATTAGGAGCTTTTATCTTCTGTGAGACAACATGAATCAAAGCATGAAATCCTTCATGAAGTACAGATCAGTGACATTACCAGAAAAGAAGGCAAGGCAGAAGCAGGTGGTCAAGCTAAGACCAAGTAAACAGGTGTAGCAAAGTTAGGAGCAGGGGCATGTATAACAAAGTGAAAAAAAANTAGAGTGGAGGAGGAAGAAAAAAAAAAAAAAAAAAAAAAAAAAAAAAAAAAAAAAAAAAAAAAAAAAAAAAAAAAAAAAAAAAAAACGAAAAACAAACCAGCAAGCGATTCATACAAATTTCAATTTAGCAGCTTATTTCAGTACTTTCATGCAAGCGAACCAAGGAGTACTCAAAACCATCACCCACTGTAAAACTGCCCTGCCCAATGCTTAATGCCCAGGTCCCTTTGAGCTGCATAGCTCTATTTACTTACAACACTGAGCCCGAATGCAGAACCTACTGCTCAAACACCAAGCCTCTTCCCTATTCTAATGCCATAGACCAGATGGTACCTTATTTGCAGTTTGCCATCCACCCGCACCTGGCACTCACAGCCCTTAAGCAAAACCCAATGCAAGTGCACAAGACAAATACTGATATTGTACACAGCCATGTCCTACCTGCAGAGCCTGTTAGACAATACATGCCCCAAGTTGCAGCATAGAAGGTTTTCTGAGACCTGCCAAATTCCTAATCAACTTTTGCCAGGCTGTCTTAAATTACTGAGAGACCTAGTGAGCTCAGCAGCTAATAAAACATGGTTTGGTCACCCAAAGTCTAACACAAGATGATCTCTGGAATCACCTAGACAACTAGAAGGGGAAAGGCAAAACCAAAATAAAACAAAAGAACTTTAATTAGCCACTAAACTGAGGAAATTCAGAAACTAGACGTCAGAGAAGTTACTGCTGGAAGACGAAACACAAAAATGAGTTTATTTGCAGATTTAATTAGACAAGTGTGACACAGATGAGTTCAAGACCACAGATCTAAGGGTATTATGAAAACAAGGTGAAGCAGGAGACTGGGTCTTCATTTTGATAACATGCACCTTCAGCTCTAAATCAGTCTACAAAACCTTTTCAGTAATACTAGCATGTCTTAAAGAGAAAAACTACAAAGATAAAACAAAGCCTTTTTAAAATAACTTATGCTTCCAAGGACAGGTAGAAGGTACTCATCTGTTTTCTACTCACCTAGAAAGGGTCTTCAGATTTTTGCATCTTCAACATACAATTTAGACAAGTTTGGGACTTGACTGAAATCAGGAGGATTTCTGTTTTCCTTCCTGTTGTTTTTCCAATCACTGATATTTAGCACTGACTCAGACTAATGTCTGTTGAGGTTTCCTTTCCCACACTGGCTCAAGCAGGTTATGCTGTTCTTCTGTACAGAGAGAGACTCCATCCAAATGCTACACAAAAAAGGTCATAGGCCTAATGCATAGCAAGATTCCTACGCCACATGACACAATCTGGGAAATGGTTTAATTGCAGTTGTTAAGGAAGAAATCCAATTAAAACAGGTTAAGTTTCCGGCTTCCACAGCACTGGATCTGCATATGGACCTTTAGCTATCACAAGAATACTGTAACAATAAACAAAGGGATTAGAACACATTTAAGTTTTCTGAACTGGGCAGTACTCAAACCAGCAGGATCTTGGAGTTAAGTGCCACAGATACTCTTCTTGACCACAGAAAACTTTATACATTTACATTATACCTTACAATGATGTAATTAGGAGCAAGCTCCAATACACATACCAAATTACTGACATAGGCACAATTAAAGACGTTTACCTTGTATGAAATCATGAACCAAACTGCCTACCAAATATCTGTATAAACAGAAGTTGTTCTATGTAAAGCTGAACAAAAGGAAGTCACAACCCAAGAAACACCTGTTAAACACTAAGGATTAAGCTGCTTTTAAACTGATCCTATCAATGATAAGATCATGACTTTAAAGTGTTCAGAGCAATTCTTTCATATTAAATACAAAGAACACCATACAATACTAGTTTCCACAACTGTATTTTAGGAAGGTTCAAACTTTCACAGTCATGGAAAAAGATGTCAAAAGCCAGAACTTTACAAAGGAATTAAACAACTTTATGGCACACTATACTGACAAGGATCTATTCCACTCTGCACATATTCACCTTTCTGGTGCTCCATAAATAAAACAAGTTTGTGGGAACAAGGCACTGTACATGGAGATTACAGAATATGAGAAAGGCAAATGAATATCCAAGGACCTGACCACAGTGTTAAGATGCTGCATTTGAGCAAACCTAAATATTAGAGCTCTTTCAAATGCTTTTTAGCAGGATGCCAGACTTAGTTTTAATCTAGACAAGAACTCAACATCACCAAATTATTAATACACACAAAAAAAGCCTGCTACAAATTCCTCACTTCCTTCCCTTACATGCAAGTACCACCAGGACTCTTTTCTGCTTAATCTCACCAATGAGTTTTACCTCATCTTTCCCAGGCTACCCACACACCTTCCTTTAACAAGAACAACTGTAACTACGCCCATATGTTACAGCTCACAAGATTAACAAGTTAACGCTAATGAGGTATTTTTCCTAGGGTCCTAGCACAGCCAGGTTTGTCAAAGGCTGAATTCCTTGGCAATAGTCAATCACTTCAGAGCTAGAAGAAACGTCTTGCTTTCCACCACAAAGATGTTCCAATAGGTGCTGCCTAAGTCTGTTCAACGCTTTTTGTTACCTCCCAGCTAAACTGCTGCTCTCTGGTATACTGCAAGGATTCACAGACTAATACAGAACAGTCTCTTCACAACCCCGAGACACTCATAAAAGAACAAGCAGAGCTGTAAGTTTTCTATAGCTTGATCAAAATTATTATTTAAGAAGTAGAAGATACAATAGCTGGTTTGATAAGCCTTTGCTCTTGCAATTTGCTCTGTGACCCAATCAGAATACTTACTCAGAGTTGTCTCCTATACAGGTGACCTTTCATCCAACACTAATGTTTAACTATGCTTTATGAGCAAATTTACGAACTACTGCCCCCCAAACAATGCATTAATTCTGGCCTTGTCTAGGACTGAAAGAGAATATGGTGAGATGGAGAGGAAAGGAAGACAGTGTTTCTTCTAAGGGCTTTGGGTATATATCAATGATATAATACCTTGAAGCAAAGCAATGTATTCATCTTGCTACACTCCTAAAATACATTTTTGCAAACATGAAAATAATCCCATACTGCTCATATGACACTGAATTGGAAGCAAAGTTCACTCAACTCCCATACAAGATTTATTGTCTTTCTGAGCTCGTGGTTTGGGGTTTTTTTCCTTTAAAAATATCCGTAAGACACTCCAGAACTACTCCACATCATCCTCTTTACTCTATTATAAGCCATTTGATAAAATGCACTAATTAGGAAGACAAACAGAAGGATATTTAACTGGAAAGAGAGCTTCAGAGTGCAAGATGAAATAACTCTTTACAACACTTGAATAAAAAACTCACAGAGAATGGAGTGGCCTCAGGTAAAGATGAAAGAAAGAATATGAAGTAGACAGGCTTGTAAAGAGAGGAAAAATACCAATGGGCCCAGGAGTGAGCCCAGTTTCTGCTCTCCCCTCTGCACAGTATCTTACGTATCAAATGTAAAATGTAGGTACTTCATAAAGGCTGCAGCCTCTTACTTTCTCATCTATTTTACAAACCAAAGATACTCAGCTGGGAGCACACATATCCCCATCCCACCGATGATTAATAAGCAAAAAAGTGTTCCAGTAAACCCAGCATCTTCGCTACCCCCATAGTTCCGGCTATTACATGTACTTATCCGAAGTTCCTACATGCCTCAGAGGCTACAGGGATAGAGCATTTTCACGTTAAAATTCAGCACATGATACTTAGGGAGCTGGTCAAAAATATAGACTGCATCTGTACAAGTTGATATAGACAATTAAAACCTGACACTTGGATGTCACCAATTGTCACAAGTTAAACTTTTCAAGTTCTACTGAAACAACTTGAAATTACATCAGCTTCTCCTCCACTTTCCCACCACAAACACTACCCCAGTCTATTCAAACACAAAGAACAAAACAATTTAAACAATATCCAGTCACAAATAGATATTTTAAAGTTATTCCCACTTCAAAGCTGGGCCGCCAACCTTCCCAACAATGCAGCAAACACACCCTGAGAGTGGATGCAAACCTAGTATGTTGTCATAACCTGGAATACTGTTAAGTAGTAACAAACTACCTTGACTTTGGATGCATCTAAGCTAAACTCAGACACTCAAATCACTATATTCTACCACAGGTTGAGCTGCTGCTTCTAGATGCCACAGGTCTGGGCTCGCACTAGTCACATCCTGCATTTGATGCTGTCAACAGAAAGCCCAAACCCTTCTGAAAGAGGCTTTTTAACGAGGTAGATAATATACATAAAGCAAGAATAGGGGTTTACAAGCCCCAGCTCAGCTATGTCTCACAGAGCTAGGTGAGAATTTGAGGAAATACAGTAGTTTCCATCTCCTCTACTTGTCAGCGACCTCTGAGCAGCATTCCTGAGTCCATAGGCACAAAACTCTGGGTTCTTGAATTCCTTGACTCAGCTGTTCAAAGCTCAGGCATGGCAGGTTAACATCTTTAGAATGCCCTCCCTTAAAGGACATAAGCACAGAGATTCCCATGGGAGCACCTGTCTTTCCTGGTACACCGCTAGAATCAGCTGTATAAAAACTGACCACTTGTACGTACTTTTGCGCTTCCTTTTTTCTCCTCTGTAAGTTAGCCTTTAGCTGGCAACTAGATATTTTACACTAAAGTCAGATATTTTAAGTCCTTCAACCTAAAGCAATACAGAAATACAGTAAGTAAGAACTGTCCCTTTGCTTTAAAAAAATTAATTACTATTTAATTAGTGCTGACTGTACTTCCAGAAATAGGCCCTCTCCTTTCCTGAGAAACAAAGTTTGTATTTTTCAAGCACTCTTCACAGGGCAGCCTACCTTCCTTCCATATGTCAGTAGTGCAGTGACATTATATTCATTTACTCCAAAAACTTACATAGATAAGACATTTTCATTGAACCAATGTTTCAAAGTTTAGCAAAAAAGTACTCTTTGATGAGGACCACTGCTTCCACCTGGTTGGTTTCAAAGTTGTGTTACAGCAGAAGCACTTCAGCAAGAAAATTCTACCACACACATAGCTGGACTTAAAATACAGCTAATCTGAATGCACAGTCAAAGGCTTAAGGTTTTGAAAAACAACTGAAAATAAATGTCTCTGTAAGCTGTAGGGGCGTAAACATTTGTAACACTTGAAGGCAGGCCATAATGATTAACTTGTAATGGTATTAAATCTTGAAACCCTACTTTAGTAATGACAGGGCATCAATAGACTCCAGCTGGACACTTGTTACCATTTCCAGGCTCACAGAAGAGACCTCATTCATTTTGTTTCTGTTAAACCCAAAACTATTTAAACAACCAATTGCTGTTAAGTAGCATCCAAACAGAATGCATCATGGCACAAGTTTAACAGAAAGTATTTGTAATGATGGAAGACTATTACCCATAGAAGAAAACTATGTCCTAAGATGAAAGCTTTATTATTATTATGGACTTGTTTATTTCCACATAACTACACAGGTGATATAATTATCTAAACATAGAGCTCTTTTCCTCAAAACTCCCCTTTTTCCAAAATTATCAAAACTTAAAAGTTCCCTTTTCTGTCCTCTGTCCCTCTCCCAAAATAGGAAGTATGCATCAAAATATGGAACAGTAAATTATTCTAATGAGACACTTGCAGTGCTGTGAAGTACAGTAACACCATTCAATATGGAGATGCTGTACTTCAGTACTGAACCCAAAAAGCATTCCTGTAAGCCAAACCCCTGTCAGCTGACCTAAACATTAGTGACTACATGTTCCAGTTCCTCCCAGAGTGATGCTGGAGGGGAATGGGAGAGGAGCCGTGAAAGAGGAACCAGTGCTTAGGTGTACACACCATTACAGAGTAACGAAGAATTCTCAGTGCTTTTGAAAAAATAGTGTTTATCTGGAATATTCTATCCCATCACCTCAGTGGGCTCTAGTCAAGAGACATGAATTCCAGTCAAAAAAAGGAAGGTGATCTTACAGGAGTTAACTAATAAAACCTGTATTATTTAGCCTGGCAAGAAGGTTGTAAATACCTTCTGTAAGTGCTAAAACATCAAGAGAAGAAAATAACAAGAGGATAGTATTGATACAGTTAGCAAGCAAACAGTTATGAGAAACTTTCAGGCTGGAAATTAGATGATCCTAATTTTTGAAAAATCACATGCTGAAAGAATATCCCATGAGAACTGAAGAATTAAAAAGGCAAGTATGGAAAAAAAAAAAAAAAAACAAAAAACCAAAAACCTAATGCATGCACTTAAATCTAACTTTCAGCCATCTAAAAGGCAGCTAAGTGATATATCTACAACATTAGCAAATTACAGTTTTGACATTATGAGGTTTCTTACTAAGCCTGCTCCTGAAGAGTTTTCATTGTCCTTACAGACAACTAACAAGTTCTGCTGTCCTACTATGCCCACTAACAGAAAGAGGAGATGCTCAGGTACAAAACTCTCTCTAACAGTTCAATTCCTAGAAAAAGCTAGCCCCACCTTTGCATCTTTTGGCTACTGAAGCAACTAGAACAGCATTCTTGTTATTGTAACAGCCATTTTCTTTCTCAGAACGTGTAAGAAGTCAGAGAAGACATTGCAAAGAGGCAAGCCGGTATTATCTACAATTCATGAAGCTTTTCCTATCCTTCTTGTCCCACAGTACCTACCACTGAAGCTCTGTTATGACTGAGGAGAGAATACTTGTCCCCACACCTTCTCCTGGGAAAGGAAGAGGGGAGGCAGAAGACAGCCCTCCACAAAGCAAGTTATTGCAGTAAGCAGCAAGTTCGAGGATTTAAAAATAAAAAACCACAAACCATACACCACACTTTTGGATAGGGTTAGTCTGTGCAGAGGTTGTTTATCCAGCTTGATCCCTCTATTGCTGTGTCACTCTGTGCCCATATGTTCATGTTTGATATCTCCCACATGGGGCGGG
>VZTX01021662.1:0-28314 GCA_013400915.1 Pardalotus punctatus | reverse complement strand
CCTCCGCCGGGCACAGCCCCGCGCTCGCTGCCTCGGCCGGCCCCTCTGTTAAGGATTTATCCCCGCAGAGACCCCCCTGCGCCCCCGCCCCCCCAGGACTCTGCGGGCTCCTCCTGCTGCCCCCGGGGCCTGCCCGTCACCAGCTGTGGCCCGAGAACGGCCCCGGCGGACTGCCCGGTGACACAGCCCTTCTGCCACCCGCTGCCAAATAGTCACAGAACTAAATCACAGGAGCCCGAGCTGGTCTGGGGCTAAAGGGACCTTAAAGTGCATCTCGTGCCACCCCCTTCCGTGGCCGGGGACACTTTCCACTACTCCGGGTTGTTCCAAGCCCCGTCCAGTCTGGCCTCGAATATTTCCAAGGATGGGGCTGCCACTCACTGAATCACAACCTCAAAATGCTTTCAATATAATAAATGATCTGTGTAGTTTTGCCTTCGCAAAGCCCACAGCTGTCAGGGAGAGAGATGACCATGAATGATAGCATGGGAGTGCAATAGAAACTCATTTTCACCTTCTCAACAGCATCTTCATGTTTTGTAGTGGTTGTACCCCACCTCTAATCATCACTTAATCACCCTGAAAAACACAGCTCAGTCAGTCCCGTTTGATGGACCTCAATGCATAGGTCAATCTACATGCTCAGTAGTAGCTTAGATGAAGCTATTACTGCTTTTGGCAATATACTGTCGTTATACTCTTCAGCAGAATAACAAAAATATTAAAAGTTACCAGATATATTAATAATCTAGACTTCAGTGTTTTCCCTTTGCACAGATCACTTTCTTCTGCTGTTCTCAGAGACATGTTTTTGGGAGTCCTTCACCCCACTTAGCAACACTGAGCCTCACATCTGAGGGGGAATTTTTGTACACAAAAATAATGTGTACAAAATCAATGTGTTTGTACTTTTGTATTGCTTGAAAGCATTCAGGTTGTCATGGTGGCTGCCTCATCCCTGGAATTGTTCAAGGCCAGGTTGGATTGGGCTTGGAGCAACCTGGGAGAGTGGAAGGTGTTCCTGGCCATGGCAGAGGGTGAGACTGGATGGGCTTTAATGTCTCTTCCGACCCAAACCATTCTGGGATTCTGTGATTTTTCCATCAGTAGTTTATGTGAAACATACATAGAGTGTAACTGCATGTGTAAGGCAAGATGAAGTAAGAGAGGGAGACTGTTTGCAGGGCCAGCTGCTGTGAGAGTATCACTCAGAGATATAATTAGCAATGTAATCCCCTCTCATGATGTACTTGCTTGGGTGGACACACAAACTGACCTGAATAGCATTTCTTCCACATGTTTGAGTAAATATTTCACTTCATTGTAAATCAAATCATACCATTATGACTATTTTATTTTGTGTAATAGCTATAAAATTATAAGTGAGGGGAGTTGTCCAGGAACTGGGAAATCTGACATGGAGCAAGGTAGTTGCTGGGAAGGAATGTGCTACAAGTCATATAAAAAAATGGATTACAAGTTCAGGTAAGGTACAATATTCCCACATTTGAATGGAGAGTATTTTCTAGCTTACTTTAACTCTTCTTCCTGCTCATATATAATCCAGAATTAAAGACAAACATGTTCCAAGTAGGTCAGTTCAACGAAGCAAGGTCAGTTTCTCATTTACTTCAGCAGGAGGCTCGGAAGAGCACCTTTGCTGGCACATATTTGATCCAACCTGATCTAGTGAGTGGCACCCCTTCCCATGGCAGGGGGTTGGAACAGCGTGATCTTTAATGGAACAGGGTGATCCAGCCCCAATTCTGGAATTCTGAGATTTATATTCAAATCTGTCACGCTCCTGGGCATGTTGCTTTTGAAGCTGGCCAGACCTAAGTCACAGGAGCCCCAGTCCCAGGCTGGGTATTTTTCTGCTGTGCTGCAGAGGCTGCTCAGCCCAGAGCTCCCTGGAGGTGGATGGCTGTTGCTGGTGTCCAACTGCTCAGCCAGTTCACCTGTACAGGGAAATTAACACCTGTAATACCTTAAAACAAGTACATTTCAAATCCAACTGAGTCCTTTCCAGTTAAAACACACCTGCCCATGTTCCTCATCTGTACCTGAGGGAGGGTGTTGCCGTGTGGACTCCATGGAAATCCTGAGCATCTCCAAGCTGCAGTGGGGGCCCCGGACCTCCACTGACAGCAGTCACAAAGTGACTCTCAGAGCCTTTCTCAGGCACATTTCTGAGCCACAGATTTTTTGTTTCTTTGTGAAACAAGGTTCAGACTTCAGAATTGCTTAATCAAATACACAGCAAAAGCCAAATTACATCTAACCATGTTTGGTGGTTGGTTTTTTTTCAAGAAAACAGAGAAATTTGTAAACCTTTTTACTCCTGATCTTGGCTAGCTTGTCATTGTTGAAAATATGAAAACCACATAAAAGTATACACATTTCCTCAGTTTTCTCTCTACTCTGCAGTGCTGGGCTTAATCCTATCACAGGAACTTGAGGGAGATACACCACCTGCAACTTCTGATATCTGTCAAATTAAATTCCTTTGAGCTCTTCAGTTCTTCACCCAAACAGTTCCCTGTGTTACAGAGCTTGACCATTTTGTTCCTTAGAAAAAGAATATGGTAAAATGCCTAAAAGAGTTGGCTACCTTAGGGCCACTTAATTTCTTCACACTTCCTCATTTCTTGTACCTGGTCTGTCACTTCTGGACAGTTTTATTGTACATAAACTCAATAATGGTTCCACATGCCCACAGTAGGTACAGTGTTTCTTAGAAATTATGCAAACATTTAATCTGTGCTTTTGCAAAGGTCATCACAAATTGGCCTGATAGATGTTAGGTCTTCAGCAGGTCTAAAATGTATGAAAGGAGGATTTCTTTCTAATTTCTGTTTTCCAACAACCTGACATTTGCTGGCTGTTTCAAAAATGGAGTTACCACCCCATACCAGATGTTCCTGGATGAGGTCTCTGCAGCTTCATGAACACTGCTGTGTCATGTATGGAGAAAGTGAGCTGTCTTACAAATCAGAGCTTTCCTTTTTGTAGCTATACCTAGTTTAAGTGGTTCTACACTATTTTCCTAGGTTTGTAGTCACCTTTTGCATTGCAAGTCCATTGAATGACCTGTGAATAACACCTGATACTATTCTTCAGTTTTAACACTGTCTTTTGAATTGGAATTTTCATATTACTCTGCTGCCTTTACCTAACATTTCACTACATTTTGTACTTTACTGGCAATTTTAGGTAACAGTGGAACCAACAGGAAAAGAGAGACTGTCAGAAGTAGAGATGATGAAAGAGGACAGGGATCACAGGTGGGCTGCTGCTGTGGGATCTCATTAAGCAGCTAAATTTGTACATTTCTCTCACAACTGTAACACTGCTGGTATAGTCAAAGTCTACCAAAGGCTTTGACTCTGCTTTTATGATTGATTTTTGGTGGTACAGCATTATGCTTAATGGACAGGAAAAAATGATATGTGTATGTATGTATCTGTATATATATATATCTCTAAACGCAGAGCCTATGGAAGATCTTTAATAACATATATACAGTTGTAAAGTTACAAAAAGCTAAAACCTTCCTTGAAGTGTTTCAATACAAGCTGAAAATAAAGCAACATTAATTGATTTTTATGATCCAGACTATGAGGAGAGCAAAAAGCAAAAGGAGAAGCTGGAAATGCCCAAAGCCAGCTAGGAATCCAAACACACAGTTTGTATTAAATTAAAATGAATCTTAGGTTTTAGTGAGCTTTAAGTTTTAGGATAATGTGATGTTTTGATTCTGGCTATGTACCAATGAAAACAATGCAGTGTAAGCAGACAGGTCAAACATCCTAATGAGGCAATTTAAACAGTTTTCTACCTGCCTAATGTGATAAACTTGTACCTAAGGTCAGGTACAAGGTGGATTTGCTACATCTGCTGTGAAGTAGCCATGAGGAAGCTCCTGCAGTGCGAGAGAAATAAGCTGCCAGAAGCCTAGTGATCCTGTTCTACTTACCTAAAAAGCTTGTTAGTATCTTTTAAACGGCAATCATAGTTCAGCAGAATTTTCCAGAGGACTTGGGAGTCTTCATTTTGTTGAAACAGGAAAATGCCAAGCCTAGAGACATGGGGATTGCTAGTTTAGTCATTATTATCCCACCTATTCTGTGTATTCTTTCATTGGAAATGGCAAATTATTTCAGCCTGGTGGTTAATTCTCCCAAAAAGTCACCCTCAGTTAGAGCAAAGCCTTGTCTTGACTAAAATACAGTGACACGGCCTGTTTGAACAAACATGTTTGGCACAGATGCCTGAAATTAGCTAAACTCTGCAGAGCACCAGACAAAAACTGTTCCTCAGCTGAATAAAGTGTCATTAATACTGAGGAGTACAGATATAGGAACAGATAAAAGGGGCAGCCAGCAAAGCTCTAACACCTACGAGTGGATACGGCAAAGCAGAGGGCGGTTGCACCAGGAATCCAAACCCTCCAAGAATTAACCCCCCTCTGGAATCAAATAGGTAAATAGTGTTATATTATCCACCTGGAAATAAAACTTAGGTATGTCAGTGACAGCTTCTTAAATATGAGCATTTAGAACTTCCCCCAAAGAGTATGCTTATATTAAGAATTTAATATTTATTAATTATCTGAAGCTGCTCTTTGTTCGTCAGTCAACTAAAATCATGCCAGCTTCCTCCAGTTCCTCCTACAAATTGTTTTGCCAGATGCTCCATTTGTTAACACATTTTTGTGTGCTGACACTTGGGAAATACATGTGTCCCTTTACTCATAATTCATAGATTCAGATTTCTGGAGCCACTTCTGTAGTGGCACCCCTTTATGAAACCAAGAAGTGCTGCTGTGGGGCTGTTCCTTGTTGTGTGAGTTGACCCAGACAGGTAACCAAGGACAACCATCAAACCACAGCCAAAATGCAAGGAGTATATTATTTCATTGCATAATATATATTTCATTATTCCTGACCTCAGATTCTTTCTACCCTACATTTTCTAATACAGATTCCTGCTGAAGGTCTGTAATGCCCAGGAAGTCAACATTATGTTCTGTTGGGGTCTGCTGTCACCAGCCCCTGAGTGAGTGTGTCAATGTGCCTGTTTTCCTGGCCCTGAGCAGGGCTGCTGGAGCAGTGGCACTGGACACCAGCTCTTGGCACCCAAGGAACCCACATGGATCATTTTTTGGAGCTTTTGAATACCCCAGTTGCAGCTGCAGGCTGGGGAAGCTGTGAGTGCTTGGCCCCTTTAGAGTAGAAACTTTTACCAATACACTAAAGAAAGGTGTGCAAAGGAAGATTTTAGGCTCCACAATCTGTCCAAGTTTTTAAGTAGCCAAGGTACTTTAGTGCCTTTTCCCAAATAGTGTACAAATCCCATTTGTATTTTTTTTTCCCCCACAAACTTAGAATCACAGAACATTTTGGTTCAAAGGGACTTTAAAGCTCATCAAGTTCTACCCCCTGCCACGGACTACCACAGGTTGCTGGAAGCCCTGCCCAACCTGGCCTTGGACACTTCTGGGGATGGGGCAGCTACAGTTTCTCTGGGCAAACTCCATACCTGTATATTAAAGTGATGTTTGTTTACTGAGATGGCTGGATACACTTCAGTTCATGCATGTGATTTTTTTTTTTAATAGTAAGAAATTATATGTGTCATTTTAAGGATACTTTGTTTCTAAATAATTGGGAGGCATTTTAAATTAATCCCTAGCTTCATTAATGGTAGGGATTTTTTAACAAGACATGCAAGGAAGTGATGGGAATAGATGAAATCCCTTTTTTTTGGTCAGCTAATATTTAGTGCTTGAAATTTATTTGGAGGTAAGATCTATTTTTAAGATAGAATAAAATATTGTATCCTGTTTTATTTACATTTTTTATTGATCTAGTATTTAGTTAAACCAACAAAATCTTTGCTTTGATTTTTAGTTGATTACATTTTTATATTAATATGAACTTTTTGTTATGGTTTTGAGATATTACTTTTAATGCAGTTAATTTATACTTGCTGAAAATACTTCAGTGACATTCTGTGCTTTTACTGGGTGAGAAAAAAAGTTTTGTGTAGATAACAATGATAAGCCCAGATAACAGTGGAATATTTCTAACTCTCTTTTCATGGCATTTCAAAATCAATGTATCAGTTTAACTGTAATTAATCTCACTTCACAAATTATCTCTGTAGCTCTGTGTTTAGTTGTGTGATGCATGTAGACACACACAGATATATTTATTTACTTGTTGATAATAGGAAATGAGGTGAGCAGGAAGAACAGAGCTGGGAGATTCAGCTATTAAAACATCAGACTGGTGTGGCCTGTTTGCCTCAATCCCTTTACAGGCTGGGCAGACACAGAAAGCAGTTTAGGGATGATTATGTGCATAGTCCCCGAGGCACTCCCCGCACAGCCTTAGGTTAAGAAAAGATCGTTGCTGGCTCCTCCCAGATTACCATCCCCGATCCCATTAGCCACAGGAAACACCATGGGAATTCATTCAGCTCCTCTTCTGTAAAACGTGACTCCCCTACAACGTGTTTCTTGTGGCTGATACTGCACCAATGAAGGGATCAGCACTCACTCATTCTTTTTGCAGGGTAACAGGTAAGGTGTTACACTGAAATTATTTAAACTATTAAAACTCATGTAAATTTACTATGGTTTTGACTATATTAGATATAGAAAGAATTCCTCTAACTTGCAGAGATAATTTTTAAACTTCCACTTCTGAGTGCTGTCAGAATGCTGACAATTACGGACAATATTTCATTCTTCTGCATGTAGTCAGTGTTACAAGCCTGAGAGTCTCTTGGTAAACATGATATTCATGATCAAGAGTCTCGAGTCACCATTTTGTTTGTAGAACAGTTAATATATTCATTTTACGCCATCTCCTTTATGATTCTCACTAGTAACTACTGCCTGCCAGTCTGTTCAAAGTAGTTTAAAATAACTGCTGTTAACTCTCAGTTTATCACCACCACAGAAAGAGGTGGTTTAAATAATGAATCAAGTCAATTGAGAGACTTGTCCATCAGTTTAGCTTGCAGTTTCTTACTGCTATGAATAGCAAACACTGAATCACCAAACCAACACCTACATAATCTTTTAATGAATTATATTATTTTGTCTCTTTTGTACACAAAAGCAGTTAGAGTCCTTTGTAAATATCAAACTTGATGATTAAATGACATTCACCTTTTGCTAAAACAGGTGGGGAATATTTTTTTCCCAAAGAGGGTAAAACACATGTAGAAATAACAAATCCGTTCTGGTTGTGGTTCCACTGAAACCCTGGAGTTTTACAGCAGCTGTAGTATCATTCTGCCTTGTAAATAGTGTATAACTAAACTATATGAAAATTTGTTTCACTTATTACCTGGTCTTCTCTCTGTCCTTTATCTGTGTGTTCATTTGCTTTTTCCAATACTTTGGCATTTGCTTACAGGTAGTAAACATTTCAAATTTCAAATAATTGAGCTTTTTAGCACACCTCGGGAGCTGATGTGTGTTCCTACTGAAATATGTGCACTTAGTGCTAAAACTGCCTTCCAGACTATGCTTAAATTGTAGCTTAAGCATTCATGAAATAGCTGTTATCAGTGAGCTTTTTCACTGATACATGCATTAGAACAACAACCTTTCCAGCTTGTTTCATTAATCATAATAATCAAATTTAACAAAGGACCCCCATTATCATCTTTTTTTACAAACATTTAGAAATGCTTTGTTATTCCTGGCAGTGTTAAAATTAGATAGTGTGTGGTAATTTAAAACACAATTTCATTTACCAGTGCTTCCTGAACCAGTGACTAACTATGTCTCAGCCAATTTGGAAGAGTTTTTGTTAGAAACTCTCATGATCTGCCAATCTTAAAGCATCAGATTCAAAGCCTGAATTGAGATAAAAAGTTATAATTTAGGAGCTCTTAACCACATCATTAAATATAACCAGTCCTCTTTACACTATCCTATTTTTACTTAGTCTTAATCATCTAAATTATCTGCCTAAAACATCTCCATTAGTGCAGTTTACAGGATTTTGCATTTTGGCAGTGAAACTTTATCCCATGTGATCTTATATTTCTTATATGTAGACATTCTGATGACTTCTGGGGGACTTCTGGGCAAAGCTTCTCAAGTACTTGTAGAATTAGGCCACAGGAAATTTTAGAGGTGTTATCCAAGTGCTTAGGTACTAAGCTACCCCTGGCCCCTACCTGCAGCTAGTTGACTATGCTCCTTTAAAAATTTGGCTGATAGGTAGTTACTTACACATGACTGCAACAGAGAGAGAATAAATTCACTTTAGAAGACAAGAAAACAGGAAAAATAACACAAAATTTAATGTGCCAAAGCATCAGCATTTCTCTCTATTCTATGAATATATTTGAAGTTTAAAATAGCTTTTCCCATATACTGATATTTTAAAACTGAAAACTTACCAAGATTTTTTCATGTTGATTCATAAAAACAACCTTTTTTAGTGTGTGGTTTGCTGTGGCATTCTTGTTTACCAAAGCCACACGAATTAAAGATTTGGGACCTCACTATCAGTGGATAGTTCTACAGGGACAGAGTGGGGAGCCTTACAGTGGGATTACTGTCCACGCTGGCAGTTACACTGGCCTAACTGGAATCCTTCCAGCAAGCTCTTCTCTCTGTTTTGAAAACATGTTCTGAAGTAAAAGGTAGTAATTGCATTTATTAAGTAACCATCCTAATTGCAGAGGTAGAGTGAGACCAGCATCTTCTTGTCTCCTCACTTTTTGGCTAATGTAATTGTTTCCTGGCTGCTGCAATATTGGACATTGCTCCTTTCTCTCATTTCATTCTGGAGCAAAAATTCAGCCCAGCCACTGGAAGCCACTGATTTCCAGATCCTGAAATACTAAAAAGGAATCTTTTTCGTGACAAGGAAGAGTTGTTAATTTGCAAACCCCACTGCTGGTTTGCCGGGTCCATCCTGCAGCCGGCTTCTGAGAGCCAGTGAGGAATGCAGCCTTTGGAAGGAGCCTGGAACGTGCTCCTTGGGATCCCTGATCCCTCACTTGTCCTGCTACCTGCGCGGCACTTCACTGTTCCACCTGTGATCTTACAAAGAAAAGTGCTTTTATTCCAGAGAAATGGACGTGGGCAAGAGGCCACTTCACTGCGTAGGAGAAGATGGATGCCCGGAGCCATCTCACCCACGGTGCCCAAGGTGCCCACACTGCTTCCTCTGCAGGAAAGCCACCCCTGCATGGCTGAAGCAGTGAGTGGGACTTGGCAGCTGTCATGTTATCAAATGCAACACGTGAATCGAGTGTAACAGGAAACAAAAATCCCTTCTGTTAGAAATTGCTCAGCTCCAAAGTGGGGGGAAAGAAAAGGCAACTCAAAACTGCCTACAGACATCAAACCCACGGCTGGAGGGAACCTCCTGAAATACCCCCTGAGTGCTTGGCGTCACGATTCCAAGAGATTCCATGATTCCTTGGGCAGTGTGATCCTCCTGCCACCGGCCAGCACAGGCACATTTCCCAGTGTTTCGGTGTCCTGAGCCGGGCTGTTTCCGCTCGCCGCCTGACACCGCTTCCTGTGCTGGAATAGAGATGGAACTTCAGCAGAGGGAGACCCCGCTCCGCTCGCTCGCTCGGGAGCCCGGGATTAAAGGGCAGCCTCTTTGCTGTCATGGCAATAGGAATGCGTGGCAGAGCTAAAGGAGCAGAGCTGATTAAGGCGATACCGTGATTGCCATAAGGTACGTGACTCAGATCCCTCGGCAGCTCATGGGGACCGTGACCTGCAATAATGCTCCACGCTGTGCCTTCCGCAGCTGCTGAGCGCTCACGGGAGAGCAAAATGCTGAAGAACGGCTTTCAAAACGAAGAATATCTGGTAAAGAGACGAAGCAGGAGAGAGCTGTTGCTTTTACCTAAGCACTATTTTTGCTTGTCACACCCTTTTTATCGGTGCAGGAATGTGATGCCCCTCTTTAGGAACATCAGCACAAATTACCACGTTACATCTATTTGAGGGAGTGCAAAATAACTCAGCAAAGACATTTGTCGCAATCTTACTAACTTTTTTTTTCCAGAACTAAATATAAGGGAATTATCCTTTTGATCACACCAAGCAATTTAAAACAGCTGTCAGTCAAGTTTAGCAAACTGAAAGGCACGGACAAAATATTCAAGTCAGTTGGGCAGCACAGGAATTACTGATTTGGTGTATAAATGAAATAAAATCGGTTAGATAGCAAAGAAACACATAGCTCACCTCTGCCACTTCGAAGAATCTTGCTAGTATTTTGTAATAATGTAGGTATATTCTCTTCTTCATTAACATCCATCCTTTCCAGTTAGGAGTCCTTGTCAGCCTGATTCCTCGTTAAAAATTAAAGAAAAATAATTTTAGATGATAGAAGTATCCCTGATATTTCATCTGGGGTTTTTTTTTGTTTTGTTTTGGTTTTTTTTAACACTTTAATACAAGGAAATAGGAAAAGTAAATAGTCATAGTGGTGGTGATTCTGCTGCCCATATGATGAGATATCTTTTTCAAATGTTATCTGGACAAGCTATTAAGACTTTTTAAGAGAACTTTCTGAGAAACAGAAACCAACATTTTAAATTCAACACTATTAACTCTGAAAAAGAAATTCTGGGGATAAAATGAACTATTTCTTTAGGTACAAAGTTTCCTCTGATAATCAAAGCCATCACTCACTGATTTCAAAGTCCATTGAAAAAAGAGGTTTTGGAGTTTCTCCAAATAGAATGCAATTAAATGAAGGTACTTTTATTAAAGGATTGACATTTCAGAATACAGTCAGATGGTCAAGTAGCTGAGTAGAGAACACTCCAGATACTCTTTTAATCTTTATTAAAATTATTTTTAATTCATATTCTTCTTAGTGTACTTACATTAGAAATGCATTTCTGAGCATTACTGAAGTTTCAAAAGGCTTTTTGTCTTTCACTCACAAATGTAATTCTCATCCCTTTGAGAAGACTGGTACAGCACTGTGAAAGAGCTCTTAATGTGTATCTGTGATCTGTTCCCACCGTGAAGCATCTTGAAAAGAACAGAGCTGTACTGGGTGACTGTGGAATAAAGTCCATTAGCATTGTTGGAAGAATAATTTATTCAAGTATGTGGTAGATAATGTAATATCTGAATAAATAATCTATTTAAGTATTTACTACAAAATTAGTTATGCAGAATTAGAGATAAAAGCTGGACAAGGAACAGCAAGCAGTTAGCACCGCACAGGCCTGTTGTATCACCTAATCCCCGCAAGGCTTTTCTATTTTAATTTTTTTAGCAAATATGTCTTTTAAAACCCTTCTTATGCTGCTGAATCCTAATACTGGTTGTGCAGATTTGGGAACTCAAGGTTTGTCTATTTAGCAAAGTTTCTGTACTTAACAATACAGCAGAGATGTACTTAGTTTGGTATAAAAAATGCCTTTTAAAAAAATACTTGCAGCTGTTTTCCTACACAGACAAGAGAAATGGTAATCTTATGCTGTGTAAGAATTTCCAGTCAAGAGCCATGTAAAGGATTTATTTAAACATCACANGTTTTCCTACACAGACAAGAGAAATGGTAATCTTATGCTGTGTAAGAATTTCCAGTCAAGAGCCATGTAAAGGATTTATTTAAACATCACAGTGACATTTATTTAAACATCATCAGTGTGTTCATATTTACAGCTTTCCTTTATCTTTCTGGCAGATAGGAGGTCTTCAGAGCAGAACCTGCCTTGTATTAGAAATAATATTAAAGAGAAAAAACCCTGTTTTCTGCATAGAAAGACTTCTGAGTTCTCTTTTCTTGTTAGAGGAGAATCATCATGAATGTGATTTCAAAGCCCAAGAGTGGAGGGAAGAGAGCAGAGGGGACACATAGATTGTAGACAATCTGTTTGTCAAGCACCAGTCCATGCATGAGTGCCCAAATCTTGAACCACTCCATAACCAGGTGCCAGCTACTTGGCTTTATTTTGCATTTTCTGAGCTTCTGTTGTAGATTTTCAGTGAATATTTTATTGTTTTAACAGGTACTGCAATGGCTGCAGGAGTTTTGCTGCAAAATGAACTACCATACTCTTCATTGATAGAGAGCAGTCTGTACCTGGCAAATATGAGTTCAGGTAAGAATTTTTCTCTGATGTGCCATTCATAATAAATGCTTTGAACAATTCTGGAAAAAAAACCCACAGGAAATTAAAAAAAAACCAAACCCAGAAATATTATCTGTGTTTATAAATGTGTATAACAAAACCAAACTGCATTATTTCATCAACATTTTGTGGTGATAATATGTTGATATTTTCTTTAATTTTCATTTTATCAGATCCCTTAATGGAAGAAACTATGTAATTTTTGAGTTGAGAAACTGCCTAGCTCTCTGAAAATACAAATCTGCCTTCAACGAAACTCCCCTTTCCAATAACTTAAACTTTTACAGGATGTAATTTTTTTCTTACCATTTCAGGTGACTGTTTGCAAACCTGCTAGATTCAGTAGAAAAATAATGATGTGCAGCATTTTATTTTCCTCATTTCTGGCTCCACTCTCATTTGATATATACTGAAAAGGAGTTTTTGGGAAGAGAAAAATAATTTAATATAAGAAAGGAATATAATTAATTAGAAAACAATTTTCACATTTCCTGGATACAGGTAGCACTTGAAATAGCCTTTTGCATCTCCTTTCTCTTCCACCCGACCCCCAAAATAAAAGCATATTTAACTGTTTCCTCACCTGTTGATATCAGCTCTGTTGATGAATAAAGAGTCAAAGTTTTGAGACAGCGGCTCAGAGTCAGCTTGAACATTTTCCTTTTCTCACATGACATCACTGCTGATGTTTTGGGCCTGGTACCCGCAGCAAACGTTCCCACATCTCTGTCAGAGCTGAGGAGCAGCAGTCAAAGTTCAAGCCCTCAGTTCCTGGTCATACCTAGAAGAAACAGATTTTTGCCTGGTGAATTTGTCCCAGAAGGGAACTTCCTCTTATGCAAATTCCTCTGTATTAGTTTTGTAGTACAAAAAGAAACACAGACTGACAATATTATATATTTTAGGAAAATGCAGTGGGATTAATTTGTTTATTGACAAAGCTAAAGTGGATTTTCTTGATTTCCCCAGCCTTCCTCTTTCAGTGCAGTCTAGTGCACAGATATTGGGATGGCAGAGCCTTTTTAGCATCACTATAATCCATTCTCCACACAGTTGCTTTTCCGAGTGCTGCAGTCTTTCCAGCCACCTCATTCTCCTGCTCAGCACATTGGAAGCGAAGTGGGAGGTAATTTGCCACCTCATACCTACCTTCAGAAGCCTGAAGTGCTCAGCTGACACACCTTCTCCTCTGCATGATCTGCTTTCTCTCAGGCTTCAGGGTTAACAGCTTTGCTTCATGAAAAAGCTGTGCCCTGAAAAAAAAAATCAGCCTTTTGTTTTGACTAACAAATTGTGTTTTGTTAGATGTGAATGGTCCAGGCAAACAGCGTACAATTCATCATGTACAGAAGCATTTCAGCAGGAACACACTAATCCCAGTCATTACACAGCTAATGATGCATTTTGGAGCAGCGAAGTGGAGGAGGAGAGGTGGTTACGGAATGAAAAACCAAGAGGTGGGGGAGTATAATGTACTTCCTTACAGATCTCTCAAGAGGCAGAGCCTCCAGCTCCACTTTGATTGTTCTTTTGAATCGAGTATTTTGTGTCTTAGCGAGTCCTGAATGCCTGTTATTGAGTGGGAACTAAATACTCCCATTGTTTATGAAAAACATTTTGGTTGTTCCCAGCGCCTTTTGAAAATTACCTACTTGAAATGCAACAATTTTCATCAAGCGGCAGAACAGTTTGTCCCAAGCAGACGCAATCCCTGTGGAAGGGAGCAGCCCGGGGCTGGCTGGCAGCAGTGCCTGCATCCTCCGTTACCATGGCAACAGCTCAGCCCGCGGGGACCAGCTGCTGGAGCACGCACGGGGATGCTCCGCTGCTCCCCGCAACTTCAGCGCTGAGCAACTTCCCCTCGGCTCAGAGCGCCCTGGGCAGCGGCGCCGGGCGGAGCTGGGGCCAGGCAGCCATGCAGCCTTCCCCCCGCAGGCGCTCAGCTGTCAGCATCTTTAGCCATTTCTTCCAGGGGCGGAGGCATTCCTCCTCCGATCCCCTTCTCCGCCTCAGCCAGCGCCGCCGGAGCTCCGTGGTGGAGCTGCTCTCCTCGTCCACACACCGGGTCATGGTGGCTCTGTCGTCGCTCAGCCCCGAGGAGCTGGATGCAACTTTTCCTGAAAAAAAAAGTAAAGTACTTTTCATTAAGACTATTGGCAGTTCTGGGTCTTTTCTCGGTATTTTGTTCTGTTTCCTGTGTTTTTAACATTTGGATAAAATAGTGGGGTTTAATTTTCTCACTGTATTTTGTATTTTATCCACTGATTCCTTATTCAGGTATTAATATGTGCTTTTTACTCTTAACAGCTCAGTTATAAACAACAGGTAAAATAGAAGCACACGTTCATGCATACACCAAGGATATGGTTAACTGTTTTGGATTTCAGGTTGAAGAGGACTGTGACTTTTTTTCAGTTGCACAGGATTGCACTCACCTCTAACTTCATCAGCAAAACTAACTGGCAGTAATGCAAGCAAGTTTTTCCCCTCAGAATCCTCACATGAAAAATAAGCCTGAAATATGTATTCCATCTATTTATGCCGTTTCTAAGTTCATCCATTCGATGTTGAACTGCTACTTTTCAGGCAGAGATGCTCTAAGTGAGCTCCCTTGCTAACCCTGGCTTTGCCTGTGTTGCAGGGAGCTCGAGGCGCCCCACGGCCAAGTACACGAAGGTGGGAGAGCGGCTGCGCCACGTCATCCCCGGGCACATGCAGTGCTCCATGGCCTGCGGGGGCCGCGCCTGCAAGTACGAGAACCCTGCCCGCTGGGCCGACCACGAGCAGGCCATCAAGGGGCTCTACTCCTCCTGGTGAGCAGCTCAGCATCCTCCCACTACATGTAACTGCAGCAGTTGCATTTATTACAAGAGAGAGCTCAAAGCAAAATAGTTGTGGTTTTTTGTTTGTTTTTTTTTTAAATAATTCGGCTGCTATGTGTAAAACATAATGCGAATTTGATTTGGAATTAGAACTTGACATAGTGGCCATTGTACGCAGCCCAGTAAAGACAATGGAAGGTTTCTGTTTGCTTATAGTGAGTTTGGTTCAGATCCAAAAGAATAAATACCTATCTGTTATGAATTATAAAAAAGCTGTTCTGGGCTACTAAGGATTAAGATGCAAATTAATTAAACATGTTAATAATAGAATTGAAAAGTAAAAGCCTTTCCTACAGATGAAATAATGTGGGCATGTGTTCAGAAGGATGTCCATATGCAGCAAGAGTCACGTGAAATGTATCTTTACATTCTTACTGATTTTTTTTCTTTTTCTAACAGCAAATCCTTAAACAGCATTTACAAACCTTAAAGGCACAAGTAGGGATCTGGCTCCAGATTCCTATTCAAAGGAATTTTTACTTATGTCCTGGCATTTAAGCAGTTCCAGTAATTGTCTTTTGATAATGTTCTATCTGTATCAGCTTAATAAGGTTTTTCACTAATGCTATGGCATAGTAGAATTTTTTAAAAGTAATTTCTAATTAATCATCAAGGTATTTCTCTCTCTTTCGAATATAATGGTATTCTTATTTTGGAAGACTCATACCCAGGAAATTATTCATGATAACAGTAGTATCTACTTCTCTAATTTCTCAGGATAACAGATAACATCCTGGCTATGTCTCGACCCTCAACAGAATTAATTGAAAAGTACAACATTATTGAGCAGTTTGAAAGGTAACAAATTTAGTCATTATTTATTTTAAGTATTACTAGTGTAATTCCTGATCCATTTTCTCTTTCAACATAGATTTGGATTGTTGATAAAGATCCTTTCATTTTAACGCTCTACAGGTAAAGATTTATTCTTCACTAAGAATAAATGTGTGTTTCAGAAAATAAGGGACAAGGAGATTTTAGCTGCATGTAATACTTTGACTCATCTATTCCTTCCCTAAGATGTGGCATAAAAACCATAATTAACCTTCAGCGTCCTGGGGAGCACGCGAGCTGTGGGAACCCACTGGAGCAGGAGAGTGGCTTCACCTACCTTCCTGAAGCTTTTATGGAGGCTGGAAGTAAGTTCCCTCCTGCTGTTCCTCGTTAATTAGGGAGTTTGACACTTAAGGATATTTTTACTTGAATTCCTGTGTGTTAAACACAGCTATGTAGGAAACATTGCACAAAACAGGATGTAAACATGAAACCTGGCAAATATAATCAAGAGTAAATAACACATTATTGGAGACTGTATTATGCAGAGAGAGATGGAGGGTTTGTGTTCAGGTGTTTTTAAGGAAAGACAACAGTTAAATTTTCCTTTTTTCTTCTGCATTCACAAATATCTGAACCATTAACAGTGTGTCAAATTCTGGTACACTCATGTTTTGTTATCAAGACAATAAAAGGTTATTTCATAGGAGGACACTGGTATTGACAGTATTTCTCTGTATTTTCATATTATGGTGAGAACAGAGAAAGTGCCTCTCTGTAAGAAGCAGCAGTGACTGAAGAAGTGCTTTTATTTCTGAAAAGAAGAAATTACCCCCTTCCTATATATAGCTTTTATTATTATTATTTTATTATACATAATTTGGCATGAATCACTGTTTTGGTACACCTTTTGCATTCTAGCTGAACTTGAATTTGACAAATCTTTGCTAGCTTCATGTATTGATCAATTTCAATGCACTGAAATGGGAAAATAATCTCTTGCAAACAAGATGTATTTAGATCTTAAGCTCCATTATGCAATTTTAGTACTATAATTTCTTATTAGTAGTATCTTCTTTGCATATAGTACTACACATTTCACATTGGTTGTGGCAGAAAATCACTGTCTCTCTTTTTATTTTAGTTTATTTTTATAATTTTGGATGGAAGGATTATGGAGTGGCATCTCTCACCACTATTCTTGACATGGTAAAAGTGATGGCGTTCGCCCTGCAGGAGGGGAGGGTGGCTGTTCACTGCCACGCAGGACTCGGGAGGACAGGTACATGCTCCATGCAGGAACAGCTAGGAATTCCAACCATCTCTGGTTATAAACCATTAATAACTGGGTTAGATTCTATAGCATTGGAAGATATACCTCTGTAAAATAGTTAAAAGTGCTAAACTACTTTTCCTAAATGTCCTCAATGGCTAAAGATCAGTTTTAGTCTATTAAAACCAAAGACCTGTAAGGTTAGACAAAATTTTGGTCTGTGTAATGGTTCCATTACATTCAAATATGACGGCTGCTTTTGGAAGGCAGAAATTCTCCTCGTACACTGTCATTGTCAGTATTTATATCACATTCAGAAACCTGCCACTCATTGTCGGATCAGGTAGATTTGGTGGAGCACCTAAAATTTCGTTTGCTTCTTTCAAGTCCTTTTTGGTTGTGTCCTTCCCATAGAAGCCCCCATTGCTCCCATGTTTGCAAATGGTGGAACTCCTGGAGATGCTGTGGTGAGCTCCCACTGCAGTGCAGTGAGAAGGGCTTTACTCTCTTGAGGTTCTCACATGCAATTACATTTAAGTAACAGCATCACATAATAGAGGACACTGTATATTTACCTGTATTAATTTCTATCCCATATTTCCACTGAGTATTTGTTTTCTGACAGTTCCTTAACTAATCCTTTGTATTTTCCAGGTGTTCTAATAGCTTGCTACTTAGTTTTTGCCACAAGAATGAGTGCTGACCAAGCAATTCTCTTTGTCAGAGCAAAAAGGCCTAATTCTATTCAGACCAGGGGGCAGTTACTGTGTGTCAGGGAGTTCACTCAGTTCTTGGTCCCTCTGCGCAATGTCTTTGCGTGCTGCGAGCCCAAGGCACACGCAGTGACCCTGTCACAGTACCTGACCCGCCAGAGGCATCTGCTCCACGGCTACGAGAGCAGGCACCTCAAACATGTGCCAAAACTGATCCATCTCGTTTGCAAGCTGCTGCTGGACCTGGCTGAAAACAGACAGGTGATAGAGGCAGAGCTGCTGGACATCCCAGACCTCTCAGCCGAGATTGAGAAGACTGTGTCCCAGCTGGCGTCCATGGAGCTCGACCGGGAGCTACCCAGGCAGGACAGCGACACGTCAGACTCATCCCACACCCACTCCTCTGCTTTGGAAACCCAGGACTCTCACTTCTCCCTGGGACATGAATGTGATGCTCTTTGTAAAAGAAGGAATGTCGAATGCCTGCAGCCTCTTACTCATCTGAGAAGGCGTCTGAGCTACAGTGAGTCAGATCTAAGGAGAACTGAGTTTCTTTTCGAACAAGATGACACTGCCTGGACAGTGCCTGCTCAGATCTTACTGAACAACAAACCAAAGCAGAACAGTGGGGAGGAATGTTCTGCCACAGGTGAAGCAAAGCCACAGCTGGAGTTAAACAAAGACGCATTAGTGCGTAATACATGCATGTTCTGGAGTCAAGGGAAATTTAATTTGAGTGGGCGAAAGGATGGATCCTCACTTTATCACAGAAGGAACTCTACCAAAGAAGTACAACGCAGCAGGACCTTTTCTTCAGGCCTCGCATCCATCCACACTCCCAAAGAACCCGGAATGCCAAGGCATAACTTTGCCAATGAGAGTGGTCATAGGAAGGAACACAAGACCAATATATATGGCAGAAGAGTCTATCTCTCTGAGGACTCTGACTCTTCTTCTTCTTCTAAAGTGAACTTTTCCATTGGATATGAAAGCCAAGGTAGCAGAGATGTGTCGGAGACAATTCCACATATTGTTGTGCAGTCAGAATTAAGTTTGGAAGCCCGAAGAGTTTTGGCAGCCAAAGCACTTGCAGATATAAATGAATTTCTGGGAGAGGATGAAGTGAAGCAGAAGGTCGAAATGTGGCAGGTAATTTTTGACTCAATTCCATATTATGGGCTCTGTGTATTTCACCTCAGTGAATTCCTGGAATTGCAAAAATGCCACATGGAGCTTTGAAATGTCACATTGGGATAGCAGTTTATATGAGGTCCAGTAAATGATTCTAGTTGTCAGTTATGGGTCAGTTCTTTCGAAGGCTGGCAAAATGCTCCTACAAATTTTGGTCTCTAGCAGGAGTGTGGAGACCTCATTTCTGCTTATGTTCATTTTCCTAACTGGGGGAAATTGATGCCATTATCTCTCTGGTTGTAATGTGGCTACTGGTGGCACAGAAGTAGTACAGAGTTTAAGGGTTTCACTTGGTTTTCATCAGTGCTTTCTCAGAACTAATCAGAGGATTCATGAGTAAAAAATTTAGTAGAAACTTAATTCCTTATCCTCAAACCCAAATCCTCTTAGCAGCATTTGCTTTGAAGTTGGAATGCAAAGCTGGTTTATGTATTCCAGCAGAATATTGGGAGGTTCTCAGCTGCACTGCTTATGTCATCCTTCTGTTTTAAAGAATCACTTTTATTACTGCTGATTAATGTTGATACTCTGGAAAAAATACTAATTGTTTTGATAACTCTTAAGTCTTTTTTTGTTGGAACATAAGCAGCCGAGTACTGCTGCAATCAAAGAGAATGTTGGCAAAGGTAATTAGATGATGCATTTTCGGTTTTGTTTTGTTTTTTCTGTTTTAAGAAGGAGCTGAATTCTCGAGATGGAGCTTGGGATAAAATCTGCACCGAGAGAGATCCTTTTATCCTCTGCAGCTTGATGTGGTCGTGGATAGAGCAGCTGAAAGAACCTATTATATCCAAAGATGATATTGACATGCTGGCAAAAAATTGCACAGAATCCCAGGATGCACTCTACTTGCTAAGAAAGGTACATATTGGATCTGACAATTCATTCTTTAACTTTAGGCAAAGGAATTGCACTTTTAAAAAGCCACTTTTTAAAAACCAGAATGAGAGTTCATTCTGTATCGAATTGTGTGAGTTGTCATTCAATACTATGTTGTCACAATCAGTACTATGGCAATGAATATGACAAGAAAAATATCAGACAAAGTCTTGGAACACCATTCAGTAGCAGCTCAACTGCAGCACATTTCCCCACAAATCCTGCAGCTGGAGATGCAGAGGCAAAGATGAGAAACCTTTGCTCTGTGACTCCATGGGTGGCTGTGTCCCACCTGGCAGCTGTACTTTTTTGGTTGTCCCATTTGCTGTGCAAACAGCTTAATGTGGCAGCTGTGAGAGAGCTGGGGCAAGGAATAGGAAGAAGTTGCTAATTCAGAGAATCAGAAGCCAGACCTAATTCTTCCACAGAATTCAGAAGTGTGGCCACCTGTATTCTGAAATTCCTAGGCAAAACAGTTACTTTTGATCCGGACTGTTTAGTTGTGCTTTCCCCAAAAGGTTAGATACAAGGTAAATTAAAAACTAAATAAAATTCTCCATCCTTGTTCTCTTAATTATACAGATTTCTTAACTCTCTGGGAACTCTTTGTTTCCCAAGTATTTATGAAGAAAACAGAGCCCCTTTTATCTCTTCCAGATACCCAATAATACAGCTTCTGACTAATCGGTAGTCAGAACTTCATGTGCAGTCTCCATCTTCATGCCATGATGTTCAGAATTCCCAAGTTCATCTGAAAACACTGTGTTTCTTCCTGAAGCATTCTTCCACTCTATCAGAGTTTTAACTTTCTCTTATACTAGATAAAAACTGCTTGACACCTGGTATAAATGAATGGGAAAGGAACCATTTAAAAAAAAAAACAAACAACTAATTTTATCTTTCCTTATCCTGTATTATTTCAGAATCCCACAATGTTTGCAGGACCTCTGGATATCTTCTAGTCCAAGTGTCTGGCTCAAAACAGTTACCTAGACCAGGCTGCTTGTGTGACAGATGCTCCATTCCCTTAATGAAGCTGGAAAAGGGATGGGAACAAGCAGCCACAAAGATCTGTTTCTCCCTTAATTCCTCCTTGCAAACACTACTCAGGTGTCTTTCTGCCAGCTTCCAGTGGTGACGGAGACTTCGAAGGATAGAGAGGGGTGCAAGATGGGGAAAAGAGCCCTAAATATGCACAGCATTTTGGGCTGAAAAGATCAAATCTCACCTTTTCTATGCCAATTCACAGGAACGTGGAGGGGATCTTGAAATTCCCAAAAATTCCTAGAAATTCCCAGACTAGTTTGTGGTACTCAGGAGAAGAGTTCTCCCATTGTGACTAAAATAATTATGTAGAGGCTCTTTAGGCTGGTGGGAATTCCCCACCAACTCCTGCACCTGAAGGTTTCAGTACAGGAAAGCACAACCTCATGTCTAAACAGCAGTTAACAAAACCTAAGTGCTGAAATGCTTTCCATGGAAATACTTCTAATGAGCTGGTGTTCCTTTTACCCACCAGGAACAGTGTCAGACTATCCTTTGTATTTTACACTGTGTGGTGAACTTGCAAGTGCTGCCAGCTGATGTGGAGGAGGCCTTACTTGCTCGTGCTGTTAAAGCTTTCACCAAGGCAAGTAGTCATAAATAACTGTCCATGACATTGTATTTACTTGGTTTAAATCATGAAGGCTGAATCAATCAACAGAGGGAGGCCTCTGTGAGAAAGGTTACGGTAATTCCTTCACACTTTAGTGTGAAGCTTATTTATTTCAGAGTTTATATTTTATAAGAATCACCTACATGAAGGGTAGGAAATATTCACGACAAAATTAAATTCTGTAACTACGGCTTCAATCCTGGAGTCTCATTTTTCTATTTCTAGACCACTGCCAGTTCAGGGACATCTTCAAATTAGGGAAAATACAATTTTTAAGGGATGACACTAACTAATCACTGGGAGTAGCTTACCAAAGGCTTCGGTAGATTCTGTGCTACTTGAAGTCTTTCCATCAGATTAAATAATTTTCTGAAGTTACACTGCAAGTCAGTTATAGTCCAGGCCTGTAATACAGGATGTGAATAACTAATTTCTGCTTTGGGCTCGTTCAGTAACAGTCACAAGTGAAGCTATTGCTCAGCTCAGTTTTCTTCTCAGATTCAGCCAGTGAAATCTGAACTTGAACAGAATGTTTGCCATGCTGCTTCCTTATCTCTTGTAAATCTGCCTGTTAAAACAGTCACGACATTTCTCCTTCTTCTGGTTTATTTTAGTGTCTAGTCAGCATAAAACTGAAAACACTTAGCATTAAACACTCCATCATAAACACATATTTTCTTTTATAAATCTCAAAGGTATTTTTAAAAAATGTTGTGCATCTACTTTGCATTTTGCTGTATGGCATCCAATTGAACTGAAACTTCTCTCTTTTATTAGACAAGCTTTGATTCTCAGAATGGACCATATGTTTACAATACCTTGAAAACTGTATTTAAACAAGCACTGGAAGAAAAAAGGAAAAGGATTAAAGAAGGAACAGAGAATCCTTCTTGATTTCTACAC
Source organism: Pardalotus punctatus (assembly GCA_013400915.1). Taxonomy (NCBI): domain Eukaryota; kingdom Metazoa; phylum Chordata; class Aves; order Passeriformes; family Pardalotidae; genus Pardalotus; species Pardalotus punctatus. The sequence goes on along the minus strand of VZTX01021662.1, from coordinate 5,889 downwards.
AGCTCTGCCGAAGCATTAGATGGGCCTACCAAATTATTTTGCATTTTCCAGCTGCTGTATTTTGTGCTACCTGGCATGATCTACCTAACTTTAGGTAACAGAAGTTATTAACAAATAATTTTATTTTTTTAGAGGGAGTTTTAGTGGCAATTGTTCAATCTATACAGTTTTAAAGAACAGCTCCATGTGACCATTCTCTGTAGCATTTGGTTTCAGGTACTGTGGTTTTATATTGTGAAGGGTTCTCCTGTTCTCAGATGTGTTTATTGATTTAGAAACCTCTGTTATTGGCAAGAAACATTGTTTTCAAGTTACAAGATTGCCATAAATTCAGTGCCATGATCCACAAAGGTTTAATGGATTGAGATAATATTTATGTATTACATATGTTTACATTAATGATATTTGATTTTACTTTGCAGAAAATAAATATTGACTGAACCTGTGAAACTGCTCTTCCTTTCAGAAATTTTGAAATCATACCATGAGTAATAATGGACAGATCTTGAGATCTGTTATTGACAGCAGACAATATTTTCCTTTAGCTTTCTTAAGTAATTGTAACCAATGTATTTCTAAAAGGTGTTGCAGTAGAGAAATGTGCTGTGTTGAGCAGTAGTCATCAAACCCTAATTTAGACTTTGTTTGGCTAAGAAAGCTTCTGTTTTCAACAGAAAATTGATTGTGGCATTTTAAGTGCTTTGAATAAGAGTAAAATTTTACCTTATTAGCTAAACTTTTATTGATATTAAGTGAAAAAACACTTCATTATGAAATCTTCATAAGGATATGATTCTTACATTCAGTAAATACTTGCATAACAAAGTGTGATACAATAATACTAAAAAAAACATTAATCAAAACCTTACTACCTGCAATACACTTTATAGAGGTATTTTTATTTAATAAAACAGAAACAACTGGGACATCATCATGAACTACAGCCTTAGGATCTGGAATGGAATGCCAGTTTGCAGAATGAACAGTTCATTCAGTTTGATAGATTTAATAGTTAAACAAGAATCTGTTCTTTTCCAAAATATTTTTATTCGTTTCTGTAAGTGACTTAGAGTTAAAAATAGACCAGTTTGAAATACAGATAATTTATACATGCCTCGACTGTTGGATGATTTTATATCAAATTCAAATTAAACAGCTACTTTGGCAGAATCATCCTAAAATAGGCACACTTGAAAGGAAAATATCACATGTGAATCACAAACGCAAATCCAGCTTTGCAAAGAGGCAAGGCAACATGACAAGCAGTTCTGTGTTAGCATTAGCAGTCGGCCTTGGGAACACTAAAATGCACTTGCAGGTGTCTTTGTTTCCCAAGAAATTATTTGAGTTTATTACAGTTAACAGCTCCAAACAGCCAGCACCAATTTCTGGTGCTGTTTACTTCAGCCATGTATTTTAGCTATTTATTTCTACACCCCAAGACACCTGGGGTGTAGAACTAGGGCAGTATTGTTTACATCAGTGTAGTGAACAAGGGCTTTCACATATCATTAGCTCCAGCTACAATAACCTTTCTGAAGTTAGTGTCAGGTGTTGTCATTTGAAAAATTACCTACACACAGCCCATTACCCTACACAGGATAGCATAGAACTGGGAGCATTTTTATTTAATACATTTTTTGGTGCACTGACAAGTGTGTTTAGAATTATGGCCAAACTGGCCACCACATCTCATTGAACCCATCATGGATAAAGCCAAAAATAGCCCATCTGAATGAATAATCAAACCTACAGACTTCTGCAGCAACCTATTAATTAATTTGTGACCCAAGTGATGCAAATTGGGTGACTAAATTCAGTACCTGAAGGAAGCCTACAGGAAAGATGAGGAGAGACTCTTTGCAAGGGTCTGGAGGGACAGGACAAGGGGAATGGCTTCCCACTGCCAGAGGGCAGGGTTAGGTGGGCTATTGGGAAGGAATTCTTCCCTGTAGGGTGGGCAGGCCCTGGCACAGGGTGCCAAGAGAAGCTGTGGCTGCCCCTGGATTCCTGGAAGTGTCAAGGCCAGGCTGGACGGGACTTGGGAGTACCCTGGGATAGTGGAAGGTGTCCCTGCCCTTGGCACAGGGTGGGAGTGGATGGGCTTTAAGGTCCCTTCCAGGATTCAATGAGTCTATGAAATACTTGAAGAACAAATACTCCTTAGGGGGTCCTCACGCACCAAACCTGACTCAGCTTTGTGTGACAGCCTTGCAGCTGGGGGTGGTGTGTGGGCAGATTTGCCTTGCCCTGCTGACATTCAAATCCTGACCAAACCCTCCTGCAGCAGGATGGGACAGCAGGGCCCAGCTGGCCTCTACTGCTTTATCTGTTCTTCCAGAGAATTCCTCTCCCATTCGGGGGTCACCTCCATATCAGCAGCAGCCTCCCCTGCAAGAACTACTGCAGTAAAGCAATGAAAACTCATTATCTCTATTGAGACTTCCCACACAGTCATGTCAGAGGTGCAGAATCCTTGGATCCGCACTGTGCCGTACAGGAGAAATCCCTCCACTGCTGTGGTACTGTTCAGCTCTGTAACCATTATGGCTCTTCTTTCTTGCCTCAAGCCCACCAGCCAGTTCACTTCTAACGTGGTAAGATATGGTAATCACCAAAATATCACTAGAAGAACTCTGAGTAGAAAAATGCGCAAGTTACACCCCATGTAGCCAAATGCCTCCTTCTTCAGTGCCTGCTCTCATGCTCTGCCATCTCACACACTGGAGTGTGATTCACATACTGCAATCCAGATTTAGGTTTTTGCAACATTTAAATGGGTGTGGTCAGCAGGATTGCTGGGAATAAATTACTACAGAACTAAACAAAATGCTTGCACCATCCCAGGATGGAGTTGAATAGGCCCAGGAATTTTGGAAAGATGACGACAAGGTAGCAGAGCGAATAGAACAATGTAAAAATCAGCTGAAAGTAAAAGGAGGAAACAGTAAAGGAGATATTTGTGCGGTTTTGAGGGTTTGTTTATCTTGGGCGCAAAAGGAAATAAAAAGCTCCTAAATGCCCAAAAGATTGGAAATGTGGAATATAGCAGAGTGTCAGACCACTGGATCCTTAAAACAATTTTATCGTGGAACAGTAACAGCTTGAGCTGGTGCCTCTGAGGAGAGATACTGAACAAACAACCCCTCAGCTTTTTTATACTTTCATAGTCTATGTGTAACAGTCTGGGGTCTGCCTGCTGTGTCTGAGTGCCTGGTCGCTGGCTGGCACCACGGGTCCCCAGGTCTGCTGCTGAACCATCCCTCTCCTACAGTCAAATTTAGTCTGTCAAATTCAGCTTTTCACTCTGATCCACCACCAAAACCACAAGAGCACATTGTCCTGAGGATGTAAAAATGCCTGTTCTTCCTGAAACCTTCCTGTTGCGTGACACCCCTGAAAGCAGACTGGGAATCTGTACAGATGTTGACTCGTTTCCGTCTTCCCAGACATGCTGCACGCATCAAAGCTCCTGGTTCTGCTCCCTGTGCACTCCCCTGTGCTGGGCACAGCTACTTCTCTCTGTCCCTGGCTCCCCTCAGCACAATGGACCAGCCCCATCCTTTCAGGGAAGAGGATGAGCCATTTGCAAATAGACCTAGACCTGGGATAGGTGAGGGAACATCAGTTAAATCAGTTAATTCACCTGGAACGTGCCACTTGCTGACACTGGTGATGCTCCATTCCATCATCATGTTTTAGGCTTGCTGGATTTGAGATGCTGCATCTTTTTAAAGTCATATCTGTGCCTGTTGTGGTGTCACAGCTTGGGCTGTTCCTGCTGCCACCGACGGAACACAGGCTGCTGCTCCCACTGCACCTGCATCCAGTTGGGATTGATCCCCCACAGGCTCCTAATCTCTGTGTTACCACTCCACAAGTGATTCTCTCACCTATTTATTCTTGGTGGCCTCAGTCAGAGGGTTACTCAATTCCCCCAGTCCAGGAGTCCATGGCCAACAAAATCCCACAGTTCCAAGAAAACTGTGTATGCTTTTTGTAACTGAACATGGGAACTTAATTTTGACCTCTTTTCCTTCTGGACCTATCATTCATTGCCTCTTCCCCAAAATAAAGCCTAAATATTTAACTTTGCTTTTGACACAGCTGAAGTTTGGATGGAGGGGCAGCTACTCCCTACTTCTGAGGGCAGTGGATCTACTACACAGGTGTTCTTGTCACAGTTTGCTAATGACAAACATCTATGTGACCCACCTGTACAAGAATCGATTCACCCAGCAATTTTATACCTTAATTCCACTTCATTGTCAGAATTCCACTTCAAGTGTCAGAATTCTCTGCAGATTCAACAAGCCTCACCTTCTACCTCCTGAAGACCACAACAGAACTTTAAAGCATTTTCTTTTTTTTAAATAACAAAAAGACTTTTTTTAATTTCATTTTCACTGAAGGGGCAATACAAAGCATGAAGCAACAGAACCCCAGTTTCCTGCTCACACAGAAATCTACATATCATCCTTCAGGAAGAAAATGAAATTATGTCCCCCAAATTGTTGGAGGTTGAGGAGTGTGGAATTTTCCCCCATTCCTGGTGCTAGGTTACTAATGGCTGGATATTTAAGGACTATTAACTACTTTTGTAAGAGACAAAGAGCTAGCTGGGTGTGGGGAGGGGAGAGCAGATGTGGTCATCAGATACAGCACTCAACGGTGGAGGCAGCAGTGGGGAACTGCTGATCTTCTCAGCTGCCAGCTGCGGGAAGATCTTGGATCGGTGCCGTTTTGCCTTCNGCTGCCTCTCGGTACTTCAGCACTGCCCGCACCCACAGAGCTGACCGCGCCACAGCGCCCCCTGCGCTGCGCGGGAGTCATCGCACCCGCCCTGCCCGGCCGGGAGCCCGACAGCGCCCCTGCCGGCTGGGACCGGAACTGCACCGAACGGGAAAAGCATTGGACAGTTCAGAGACTTCTGTCACTGTATCTTCTGGTTTTTGTTTGTTTGTTTGTTATTGCTACTGTTGTTAATTGTTTGCCTTGCTATAGATACTAGTGTTATTTCTTTTCCCTGTATCTTTGCCTGAAAGCCCTTGATTCCAAAGTTATAATAATTTGTAGGAAAGGGGGTTCACATTTAAGGGTTCTAAGGGAGGTTCCCACCCTCCTTAGCAGACACCTGGCTTCAAACCAAGACCCAAATTAATAGAAATAACTTCAGTTTCAAAAGCAAAAAGGCTTCCTGCTGCTGTGACCATGCCAGTAATCTGAGCCTTGGTTGATGCCCTCCATTTATTAATAGAGCACATAAAAATATGCTATTATAATTTTATTAATTTTTACAAATGTACACAGAATTACCAACATTACAAGCAAGTTCTAGTCCACAGGAAACCTGATACATATATACCAAAAAATAAAGTAGCATTTCAGCTGAAAGTCACCTTCTGCAGAACCTGCACTTGGCATGGTATATTAAATTTACACCAGAATAATCAACAGAAACAGTTACAAAGAGACGATTTGGAGGTTGTCTCTGCATGCAGATCCCCCTTTGTGGGGTGGACTCCTGTGCACTGGCAGAATCCCAGATGGACAAGCTCTTGAACAGGTGTGTGCGCTCACTGGGACATGGCCCGCCTGGGCACCACAGGCCTGACAGGGAGGTAAAAAGGGAATTGAAGGAGTCACCACACACGTTAAAATACATGATTTAGCGTGGGAATTGAATTTGTTTCACAGATAATCTCTTAAAATGCCTACAAAATTCTCCTATGAATTGTTTCGCTATCTAGCAAGTACAGTTACACCCCCAAAACCTCCTGAGTGTTCACAAAGCAATGGCAGGAGCTTGATGTTCACTCGGAGTCCTGTTCCCTGGGGAGAGCGCGACGGAGATTGAAGCACCCCGCCCTCCCGGCCGGGATGGCCACC
>VZTX01021661.1:0-14753 GCA_013400915.1 Pardalotus punctatus | reverse complement strand
GCGGTGCCGGGGCCGTGCCGTGCAGCACCGGGCCTTGCCGAGCCGTGCCGGGCAGTCCGGGGCTGTGCCGGGCCGTGCGGCCGCGCTGACGGGGCTCTCGCTCTGTTCCAGACCAAGTACACGCTGATCGACGAGCAGGACATCCCGCTGGTGGAGAGCTACTCCTTCGAGGTGAGGGGCCCCGCCCGCCTCCCCTCGCGTTATTTTCCCGGTTCTTGTGACCGCGCTCCCCGCCCGGGGCTGCCCCGGCTCCGCCACCGCCCGGGCTGTGCGGCGGGAGCGACCGCGGGCTCCCGGTGCAGCGTCCGGTTTTTCCTTTCCGCGTGCCCTGCTCGAATCCAACCGCTCGTGAAAGCGCTGTGCCTGCAATTCCCCTGATCGGGGCAAAACACCCCAGTTTTAGGTTACTTAAGTACCAACGTGGAGGCTCCCAAGCGGGAAAAGTTCTGGGTTTTCTTTTTTTTTTTTTTTTAATTAGGCGAGCACTGGTTTAAAATATCTATTTATTCGTTTTTTTATGTAGTTTTTTGATTTCATACTATTTGTACTCTTTTGGAGAACTGATAATTTGTCTTCCCATGATTTGGCAAACATTAAAAATGTTCATTCTGCACTTAGTCTTGGATGAAAAAAACTTGTGTTATTGTAACTGATTATGGGACCAAAAAAAAGCGTTTCCTCTTAACAGCCACTAGAAGAGGGTAAGTGCGTTCTACCAAGGCTTTGAAAGTGAAAGAAAATTATTACAAAATTTTCAACGAATTAGGGTTTTTCTTGGAGGAGGGGCCATCATTTGCTAAATTCCTGCAGTGCAATGAGCAGCTTTGGGGCTGCTCTTAGGGATTTTAGGAGTTGTGGCAGTGCTGCTGCCAGAACACTCCCTGGTTGTCCATTCCTCTCCTCTGGCAGCCACTGGGAGTGTGTCTGTCACTGCTGGTGGTAACACACTGTGACTGTCCCAAAAGTATCAAATTCTCGCTGCACTTTGTGAGCTTTGGCACCAACACAACGTTGTGGAGTGCAGGAAAAAGGAAAGGCCCCTCTCTATCACCCCAGTGGGAGGGGTACTGCTTAAAACAAAGCCTTGCTGATTTGCTGGTGGCTGCACAGGGACACAGTGTGGATCCTGATGTGAATCCCAGCCCCACAGCTGGATTCCTGCTGTTCTTTATCCAGGCAGGCTCCTCAGCTCCTCCCTGCCCTTTCCCAGTGTGTCCCCCTGGGGGTTTGGAACAAATCAGGTCCTGCTGAGCTCAGGTGACCTCTGGGGACAAATGTGAGATGTTGGGACTGTCCCACATCCCAGCGGAGCAGGTGCTCTGCTGCTCCCTGTGGGGTGATCTCACCGCTTTTCCCTTCCCTCCAGGCTCGCATGGAGGTGGATGCTGATGGAAATGGTGCTAAAATCTTCGCTTACGCGTTCGACAAGAACCGAGGACGGGGCTCAGGCCGCCTCCTGCACGAGCTGCTCTGGTGGGTATGGGAGAGAGAGAAAAACTGAGGGTTCTGTTTGCTGCCACCCACTTGTACGGGGTGGTTTCTCTGCCTGTAGGAGTTTAAGTCCCCTCTGGAGATTTGGGAACCCAGCCCAGGGTGCCCCCAGGACTGAGCACTCACACAGCACAGCCTGGGGAGCGTTCTAGGCAGGGAGAGCAGTGAGAGGTGAGTGTGGCTCATGGACACCCTGTTTCCACCTGGGAAATGCTACCCAAACTTCAACTGGGTAGGGACAGGGGACTTGCATTGTTTCATAGGTGAAGATGAACCTTTGAATGTTGGATGTGGGGTTTTTTGTCCACTGAGAATTGGCAGAGCGCTGGGGAGAGGGAACTTCTGATAACTTAAAACTTTCTGCAAAACTGCCTGAAGTGATGCTGCTGATGGTTCACATCAGCTGCTGCATTTTATTTTCCATACTCTACAAATCCTTGAAATCCTCCATAGGATTAAGTTTCAGGGGCAGATTTCCTCATTTGTGAGAGCAGCTCAAACCCTCTGAGCTGATCTATTGCTCTTTCTAGATGGTGATGGGTTTCTAGAACAGGCGGGATCTGCTAAAGAAATCTTATTTATTTTAAAAGCCTTTTTGGAAAAATTAGGCATAGTTTCTATTCAGTTCCATATCCTTGGATGTCACAGTGCCCAGGATGCCCTTCATCATTCCAGGTTACCTTTTATCCCCCCAACCAGGCTCTGCACAAGAGGAAGGCAACAGGAAGAATATCAGACTATTATTATTTCCAATCTGCTCATTAAATATGGATTTTAACCTGCATCTGTTAATGTTTAATCTTATTGCACATAGAACTTCGTTGAAATTATGAAATTGGCTGCAGTATGAGGAGCAAATCACTGACAGCTACTGCTAACTGTGAACCTCAGGCAGTCATAATTATTATCTGCAGGTAGCATTAAACAGCACCTTAAAATTATTTAGGTTATTTGTTGAAGGCTGTGCAGATGGGGACAGCCCAGCTATTTGCTTATGACACAGCCCAGCCATTGCCTCTTCTGGCTTGCTTTACTCAAATTAGGAAGTAATTTGAGCATATTCAGTTAGGAAATTCAAATTGTGTCACTCGAGCGTGGGCTGGGGTTCAAAATAAGAGATTGTGTGTAATGGGGATTTTGGAGAGGCACAGAGGGGGCTGTCAGCTGCAATTTTGGGACTAGAAAATATAAAGTATCTCTGCTGTTCCTGTGAATTCCTTTTGGTCCTGGGGGTGTTTGTGTTGCTGATCTTTAATTGCAGCCCAAACGCTGCAGGTCCCTGCCCCAGTCTGGTGGCTTTGGCTGCAGGGGCTGTGAAGCTTCTGCCCCTCCTAATCAGAGCAGTTTTAGGGCTGCTCTGAGCTCAAACCAGGAGTGGAGAGTAGAGGCAGATCCTTCCCTTGGTGAGGAGGGGCAGTGGAGGAGATTTGGAGCCTGGGAGGGTCAGGAGAGCTGGGCAGACCCAGGCACTGATTGCACTTCCCAGTGCCAGCCTCACTTCTTGGGTGAATGAAAACCAAAGAACATGGATTACTGCAGGTATGGTGTGTAATTGAGTTGTTCTCTGCACATAAACCCCAAAAACATGAAAACCCAACCCAATTATGTGCCTCTGGTTTAAGATACAGTGAGTAGCATGTGGTAGATGCAAGTACACCAGATTTTTGAATTTTTTTTTTTTTTTTAGTTAAGGAAATATCTTTTCTCATGTCACTAGGCCCTTGGGATAGAAAGCCTGGAGATGAAATAGTGACAGGGACCTTCTCCCAGAGCCCTCGTGCTGCCCTGTGAAGAGGGAACTATGGGATCAAAAGGCAACCAAGAGCTGAAAATTCCCCACATGAGCTGCAAAATTTCTTACAGGGAGAACTTCCTGATCGTTCTTCAGTGTCTCTCGTGCTTGCTGTGATTCCCACGTGGAGTTTTGGCTCCCCCAGAGCAGGGTTTGGGTGTCCCTGCAGAAGTCTCATCCCCTCTCCCCATTCCCTGTGGAGCAATCCCAGCTCGCTGTGTTCTGCTGGGTGTAGAGATGTTCCCTGGGGAACAGCAGCAGCAGGAGATTACTCATAAGTATCACCAACTGCATGTTCAAAAAGACATCTAAGACCTGATTACTGGGGGTTTTTAGGGTTTTTTTTTAGAGCACTTACCATCTTGCTGCCTAGAACAGGCTCAGATCTGGTTCCTGGATTTGCTGTGTCTGCACTTGTGTTCCAGTCCCCAGTCCTGAGCTGCTGAAATACCAAAAGAACAGAATCCAGACAATTCCCTGAAAAGTCTTGGCTGAAGGGTTTTTCCCGGCATCTTGCAGGAGCTCAGGTGTGATGGGGGAGGCAGAAGCTCCAGCTGTGCAGGAGTTTTGGCTGTTTCTCTGCCCCTCCTGCAGGGGACAAGGCAGGTTCTCCATAGCTTCTCCTTCCTGTACAGTTTGGATGAGCTGGGATGGTTCATGTTTCAAACTGAGGCCTGGGAGGGGAGTGGAGTGTGCTGTGTCCAAAGCTTCTTTCATGGTGTGTGGAGAGAAGGGGCCACCCTGAATTCAGCATCCCCAGTTCTGGTACCTCAGTGCAGTGGTGTTTGACACTGACTGCCCATCAGCAGGGCCCAGCTTCCACCTTTACTTTGACCTCACTTGAGGTCCCTGGAAAGCTGGCAGTGATACAGATCAATGTGGTTTCATACAAGGAGGGAAAGACTGGCTCAGTGTGGGAGGGGATTTGGTCAGAATTTGCTTTTTGGGGTGGTGAGTACAGATGTGGGCTGTGGAGGAGCAGGGGTAGGTCTGTGCCACTCTGCTGTCACTGCCCAGTGTCAGGGACAGTCTCTCGTAATCCTATCTCTCAGTTTCTAAACTCCCATCTAATCAAATTAAAAATTATTTCTTAATTTAGTCTTGGACTCCCCTTCCCTCTCCCCCCTGCACAGTTTGTTCTTGCTCTGAACTTCTGTCTCCTCCCAGATTCCTCGTTCTGTCTATCCCATCTCTCCAGCTGGCACTTTGTCCTAGGCTCATTCTGGAACCTTAACTCCTTCCCTGTCTCCATAGCTGAGTGCTGCTCACCTTCAGCACTTCAGCAGTTCCTGGGTTCCCACATGTAGCCCTCGTGATTCCTTATTCCCTTTGCCAGACCCTCTGCTGGCCTTCAACAGCTCCAAAGTAGCTTTTCCTCTGATGGCTTCCCACTGCCAGAGGGCAGGGATGGATGGGATATTGGGAAGGAATGGTTCCCTGGGATGGAATTCCCAGAGCAGCTGTGGCTGCCCCTGGATCCCTGGCAGTGCCCAAGGCCAGGCTGGACAGGGCTTGGAGCAGCCTGGGATGGTGGGAGGGGTCCCTGCCATGGCAGGGAATGAGATGAATTTTAAAGTCACTTCCAACTGGAATCAAGCTGGGATTCTGGGACTCCTTTAGGGCACTTCAGCAGACTCCTTGCCATAGTTTGTTTGCTTTCATGTGTGTAGTTTGCTTTCTTTTTGCCCCAAAAGAAGGGCTTTATTTGTTTTACCTTCAAAGGGAAGAGCTTCTCGCTGTTCTGTGGAGGCCCAGCAGACTCCCTGGCAGGAGGCTCCAGGCTCTGTTCTCATGTAGGGGTGTCCTTACAGGAATTACCTCGTGGGAGCTGGAGCACAGTCTGTGTGTAGGTGCTGCTTGTAGTCTCTCCAAGGGAATCCTGCTCATTAATTCTAGGAAGTTTTGGGGGCATGTGTGAATTGCAAGTTTTTCTTACCCCCAAGGTAACTTACCCATATCGGGTTGGATTTTGACCAAGAAAACAAAATCCTACACTTTTCATTGCCAGTCACATTGAAATGAGTTCCCTGTTCTGCTGGGTAATTCTGAGCTTTGTAAAGGAAAAAAAAGTGGGAATTTTTTAACTCTGACAAATATCTCTTCAAAAATAAATGAACTGTTTGAGCTGATATGTTCAGGAAAGACTGAGCAGGACTCGGTGTCCAGGCTGGGCTTGGGTGAAGCTGCTGGAAGGTTCTCCTGGGAGGAGGTGCTGGGTTACCCTGTGAGTGCTGTCAGCTCTGCTTGTGAGGGTGATTTCTGCTCTTCCCTGTGCTGGGAAATTCCTCATGGCATAACAAATGTTGGGACACAATCTTCTGTCCAAGCCTTGCATTTCAGCTGGGATGGGGATTCCTGCAGGAAATGATACAGAAATTGTCCAGGCAGGAGGGGTTTTTGACAGTGAGCTCAGTACTTGACGAAACAGAGGAAGGAGAGGTGAAAAGAAGGGGGAAGGGGAAATGGAAACTCTTAGAAGGGAAGACTCCCCCTGCAGCCATCCTGCCTTAGATCTGCTCTGGGTTTTGGGCAACTTTCAGGTGTCTCTTGGTCAATTGTGGAGTAATTTCAGACTTTGTGTGTTACACACAATTAGAGTCCAAAACGCATTTGCATACTCTGTGAAACCTCTGTCCTGTTGCTGTTCAGAGATGTTTCTTCATAAATAACAAGCTCTGTGAGTCCACACCAGTGCCAAGCTTGCACAAATGTGTCTGATATAATTTCCCATTAAAATAATAAACCAGTGTTGGCACCTTTCAAGTCTGCTCTGTGGAACACTGTAATTCCATGGATCTCTAGCAGGAGTAGACTCTGGAACGAAGCAATGTGCTTAAAATCGCTCTATACTCTGAGTGTTTTTCGATTTAATTCATTTACAATGGGAATAATCTGCTGGAACAAGCAATTTCTCCTGGGAATGGCTCACACTGAAGTAGCCACTGGCATCTGTTGGTAGCCCGGTGCCAGCGGGTCACAACTCAGATCACTTCTGGAACTGTGTGAACCTTTTTAGCTGTGGAGCCCTGTTGAGCACTGACCTTCAGGCTGGTTCTGTCTCCTGCAGGGAGAGGCACCGGGGAGGGATTGCTCCTGGCTTTCAGGTGGTGCACCTGAACTCGGTGACAGTGGACAACCGCCTGGACAATCTGCGCCTCGTGCCCTGGGGCTGGAAGCCCAAAGCTGAGGAAATCTCTAGCAAACAAAGGTATGGCAGCACCTGGCAGGGGGAATGAAAATCTCTTAAGTTGTTGTCTCTTTTAGTGATTTTTCCCTTGGCAGAGCCTTTTTGGTTTGACCTTGAAGTCCTTACACACCACTCTGGCCTGGCTTCCTTACCTGGGGCTCAGTCTGTGCTCTGCTCCTGCTGTGCAGGGACCATCTCACCCTCGGGCTGTGCCAAGGTCCTGCTGTGCCAGGTGGAGCCTCTGTTCCCTCCCAGCTGAGCAGAGGCTCAGGGAAATCTGCACATCTCAATGCCTTCTGCCCTGCAGGCACCGAAATTCCAATGTGACCTGTGGGAACTGGGAGCTGCAAAACGCTTGGGATTGAAATTGTGGATCGGGGCTGGACTCACTCAGTGTGAGTTCCTGGGCTTAGGGAACTGCAAAACGCTGGGGATTGAAATTGTGGGTTGGGGTTGGATTCACTCAGTGTGAGTTTCTGGGCTCAGGGAACTGCAAAACGCTTGGAATTGAAATTTTGCATTGGGGTTGGACTCATTTGATGTGAGTTTTTCCTGGGCTCAGGGAACTGCAAAATGCTGGGGATTGAAATTGTGGGTTGGGGTTGGATTCACTCAGTGTGAGTTTCTGGGCTCAGGGAACTGCAAGACGCTTGGGATTGAAATTGTGGGTTGGGGCTGGACTCACTCAGTGTGAGCTCCTGGGTTCAGGGAACTACAAAATGCTTGGGATTGAAATTGGGAGTTGGGGTTGAACTCACTTGATGTGAGTTCCTGGGCTCAGGGAGCTGCAAAATGCTTGNTTCCTGGGCTCAGGGAACTGCAAAATGCTTGGGATTTAAATTGTGAGTTGGGGCTGGACTCATTTCATGTGAGTTCCTGGGCTCAGGGAACTGCAAAATTCTTGGGATTGAACTTGTGAATTGGGGCTGGACTCATTTGATGTGAGTTCCTGGGCTCAGGGAACTGCAAAATTCTTGGGATTGAACTTGTGAATTGGGGCTGGACTCATTTGATGTGAGTTCCTGGGCTGAGGGAACTGCAAAATGCTTGGGATTGAAATTGTGAGTTGGGGTTGGATTCATTTGATGTGAGTTCCTGGGCTCAGGGAACTGCAAAATGCTTGGGATTGAAATTGTGAATTGGGACTGGACTCACTCAGTGTGAGCTCCTGGGCTCAGCTTCCAGCACCTCTCAGCAGGTTGTGGGAGCTTCCCACGGGCTGGGTTTCTCTGATGTTCCTCTGCACATCAAACTCTTCGTGCCAGGGTGGATCTGGATAATCAATGATGTGATGCAGTGGGAGACCCACAGACTTCATGTCACACTCTTCTCCTGAAACACTTGCAGTACCTTTAAGATTGGGATGTTTGGAGCTTATGAAACTGATTTTGAGAAGTTGTAGTGATTACAAATGCTCCAAATGATGCTGGGAGTTCGAGAACAAGAAACAGACTTCAAGCCAGAAAATAATTTTGACTTGGTATAAACTTTGCTTGGTGTAAATGTTTCTTGAATGATACCTTCAAACTTTTGGTTTTTGCACTTAGGCTAAAGTAATCCTAAAAATACCCCATATATGAGCAGTATGTGCACTCTGAGGCTAAATACAATGTTAACCTTTTATTGATAAATTTGGATGAATAAATAAATACCGTTTGTCTGTATGATTATTATGAATTGATGTACCAAATTTGTACTTTTTTTTTTTTTCCAGGGAACAAAGTCTGTATTGGCTGGCAATCCAACAGCTTCCTACAGACCCCATAGAAGAGCAGTTTCCTGTCCTGAATGTAACAAGATATTACAATGCTAACGGGGATGTTGTGGAGGAAGAAGAGAACTCCTGCACTTACTATGAATGTCACTACCCCCCCTGCACAATGATTGAAAAACAGGTGTGTTCAGAGAGCTGGGAGTGAGCATGGAATGCCTTGGGGTAATGGTGTGTCCAGGGGTTTATTTGTTCCTGAAAATGTAGAGCTTTACGTGAGCCATTCAGTTGCTAAAAGCAATAATTCTCTTCCACTTTGGTTTTCTTTGGCCTGAACCTCCAGACCCTGTGATAATTTTCAGTTGGAGGGAATGTAGGTTTGAACTGGAGCAGTGGATGTTGCTGGGCTCCTGGGAGGAGGGCGATTTCTGCAGAGTGCACAAAAAGCCAGGTGGAAGCTTTGCTCCAGGGAGCAGAGCTGGGATGAGTGAGCAGCTGAGTGAGACAGCAGGAAGCATTGTGAGAGGGTTTGGACAGTAGTGGAATCAAAAAATAACCTGGTTACCATTTCCTGAGCAGAAGGTGAATTGGAGTGGCCTTTATTCAGGGCAGAGCTGGGTGGAAAGCGAGTTCTGCTGGAGGCAGATAAAGCAACGTCCAGAGTGAGAGAATGAGCTGTCCAAGGGCTGTGCTTCTGTCACACAGGGGCCTTATCTTTAAACAAGGGCTTTTCTTGTGACAGCAGATTGCTGAGTAGGCTAAACCCATTGTGTTCCACTTTCAGCTTTGGGGAAGGGAACGTTTGCAAAAATGATCTTAAAATTCCCTGTATTCAAAAAAGAGCGAGCTCTGCCTTCTCTTTGGGTCTGTGCCCGAAAGCTCCCTGGATAACAGTAACTTGGGCAGTGGCTGAGCTTGTGCAGCCTCCTGATAATTTCTGAATTTCAGGTGTTTGTAGTTGAAAACAGAACTCAAATTGACAAAACAGCAGCATTTTGACAACCAACGTGTAGTGCTCCAATGTTTTGTCTATTAAGCCCATTTTACAAAAGCAACTGTAAAACCACAGAAATCGCTTCAAACCCTTCTGATTCTCTGACACAGGGGGATGTTTGAGTTTCATAGAATCCCAGAATTCCAGACTGGTTTGCGTTGGAAGGGACCTTAAAATTCATCATGTTCCATGGGCAGGGACACCTTCCACTGTCCCAGGCTGCTCCAAGCCCTGTCCAACCTGGCCTTGGGCACTGCCAGGGATCCAGGGGCAGCCCCAGCTGCTCTGGGCACCCTGTGCCAGGGCCTGCCCACCCTCCCAGGGAACAATTCCTTCCCAAAATCCCACCTATCCCTGCCCTCCTTCAGCTTAAGGCTGTTCATCTGTGTCCTGCCACCTGTTTGTGACAGGTTGGAGAGACCTGATCATGGAGCTCCTTGGGAATGCTGTTGGCTTCTCTTGGGAATGCTGTTGGGGTGCCCCTGGAGAGCAATGTTGGGTTTCTCTTGGTCACTGAGTAATGCCAAGGGTTGAGGAGGGGTGGAACAGCCTCTGCATTTTCCCAAAGTGTCTCTATGGCTGTGAGAGATCACTGCAGCCAGCACTGCTCTGGTGCTGTACAGAAAGGCTTTTCTCACAGCCGAGCCGGTGTCAGGCACAGTTCTCACTCACCCAGTGAGCCGGATAGCCCTGGCATTCCCAGAGACAAAGAATCCAGAGTTCCTCTCTCCTGGAAGTTCCAGACGTTTATTTCTGAAGGGGTCCAAGGCAGAAAGAGGGCAAGATGGCCCCGAGAGCCCCCAGTTCTAGGGACGATCTGGGGCCAGATAACAGGAGGCGGGGAGAAACCCCCTTAACCAACGGGGAGTAGGGAAGGGTAGGATTAGGGGTAGGTTACAACCAGAGGGGATTACACAGTTTTGGGGAGAGACCATTGTGTTTTCCAGGGGGTGCTTAGATCAGGAGGTTTTCCACCAGCGAGGTCCTGCAGGGTTGGTATGACCCACTGCCACAACTGAGCAGCCTCTCTAACCCCATCTTTTGTTCCCAGTTACGTGAATTCAACATCTGTGGCCGCTGCCAGGTGGCGCGGTACTGCGGGTCGCAGTGCCAGCAGAAGGACTGGCCTGCTCACAAGAAACACTGTCGGGAGAAGAAAAGGACCTTCCAGCAGGAGCTCGGACCAGAACGATGACCGGGTGGCAGAGGCCTCTCAGCAGCAGGATTCCTTCCCAAAGGCATTGGACTCTTGCTTTTGCACAGTATGACAGAC
Source organism: Pardalotus punctatus (assembly GCA_013400915.1). Lineage (NCBI taxonomy): Eukaryota > Metazoa > Chordata > Aves > Passeriformes > Pardalotidae > Pardalotus > Pardalotus punctatus. Next base: position 4,305 of record VZTX01021661.1, on the reverse strand, counting down.
TGCTTATCGAAGCCAGAGGCACTGAAGAAAAACCCTGTGATGCTTGAGCAGAACGGCTGACTGGACTAAGCCAGCTCTGACTGGTGCTGTGGAAAGGGATCGGGTCTGCCCTTCCAGTATTATATTCTCAAGCAAAAAGACTACTGTGGAGGCTCCAGGCAGGAAGCTTCTCATTATTTATATGTTAATACGTTTGTAAACTCATGTACAGTTTTTGTTAGGAATTCTTGATAGCACTCATTAACTGTAATGTTCAGATGAGAACATGTTGTTGGCCTAAAAGTTTAAAAAAAAAAAAAAAAAAAGAAAAAAAGTCATGTAGCAAAAGCTTTTCCTCCCATGTGGCAGAAGTGTCTGTGGCAGTGCCAAGGCCGGCGGGGCAGGCTCCGGCATCAGCACTTACTCTGGAGAACTCTGCATGGAAGCTCGATTTAAAAAAAACAAAAAATACAAACAAAAAAAGAGCAAACAAAGTAAAGGTTGGAATGAACCCATGTCTGCTCTCTGGCTTTTTCCCCTTCCCTTCCAGCTGCCTTCAGAGCACAGTCAGCCCTGGGTGCTGGCAGTCCCTGCAGGGCAGGAGCAGTGCTCCAGGAGCTGGCGTGGGTGTAGGGACGCTCTGGGATCTGAGTCCAGGCTCTGCAGTGGGGCTGCTGCAGGTGGGCCTTGGAGCAGCCGGGATTTTGAGGAAGCTGGATCAGCTTTCTGCTCCAACGCCCTCGTGCAGAAGGCAGTGGTAGGGGAGCTGAGGTGGCAGCTGTGTGTGGATGTGGCTTCCCTGTAGCATAGCAAACACTCCAGTCATGTGCAGAGACGTTTAAATATCTAATATTGGGTATTTTGAATTATTTATTCACTTTTTTAAGAGCTGTCATCAATCCAAGAATCAATTTTTAATTTTTTTTAATGTAGTAATGAGTACAAGTAGTATGGGAGGAGGATTTCCCTTGCAGAGCACATGCCTATTTTTCTTTTCATGAATAACCATTTTCTTTTTCATTTTTGCCTTAGAAGTGTAAGGAACATCAGTTGAGTTTCCTGAAGAACTAAATGGATAATTTAGTGCCAGGTGTTAGTCTTGCTTCACAGTAGAATGTGAGCTGCTGAGTGCTTAATGCAGAGCCTTTCTTGGAGTGCTTAGTGAGAATTTTTCTGTAAAAGGCATTCAGAATTTTGATTTTTCAATCAGGATTCACTTTGCCACTTCATGTTGCAATGTTGGTCTTGCTTGTATTCAATTTGTTAGAAAATTGATTTGCTGTGGACTTCCAATATTATATTCTGTTTCTAATATCTGCACAGGAAGTTCTGAATTATTAATATTTGGGTGGGTTTTCATCCTTTGGCTTTAAACATCTTGGGAAGTAGCAAAGAACTTCTGCAACTTCTTGCTGGAAGTTCACTTGAGGGCACTTGGTCAGGTTGCCACTCTTAAACCATGGTTGTACTGTAATTTTTCTGTTCAGGCAGCCCAAAATGCCCTTCAGTATGAAAAAGCCAAGCAGGACCTAATCAAAAAATTTTTTTTTTTAAGGAAACATTTAATTCTTTCCTTTAAATGAACTGCGCAGTTTTTGATGAATATAAAATGGGACATAAGGAACTTTTTTTTATTATTATTTGAGGTAATCCATTGAAAAGGGTGGAAATACTGACTTTTTTTCTTTGCCTGTTTAAAAGGCTGCCAATTTTCCATGTTATTACCAGGAATCCTATTTATCAAAATGAAGTGCAGTCTTGGAGCCCTTTAACAGCAGCACCGAGCAGGGAAAAGTTGGTGCTGATGTTTGTGAAGTTGCTGCAGTGAGGACAAGGACAGGCTGCAGACCAAGGCCTAGTGGGACAATGGGGAAATTCCTCGGAGGGAATGAGGTGGGAAAAAGCCTGCATGGAGGGTGCTTGGGGAAATCCTGATCCCAGGGACTGTGGGAGGGAAGGGGCTGGGAGGATGGGGAGGGGAGATGCAGGGTTAAAGGGCTGTGAGACCAAACCCAGTGGAAAAAACTGCCCAGACATCCTGCAATGCTCAGAAAAATAACAGGTTCTGACCTGTGTGTGGGAACATTGACTCCAGACTGTCCTGCCAGAGGAGAGAAGTGGCTACAGGAATTCTGATTCTTGGAAAGGTCACGGGGACTGCAGTAAACACATCCCTGCCTGCACAGCGGTTCCCTGGTTGGTGCAGGAGACTGAGATCAGTGATTGTGGCACATCTTTGCACGTACAGATCTTCCCTCTCAGCCAGGAAGGTCAGACAGGAACTCGGAGGTGGCAGCTCCACAAGTCATTGCAGAGGATGGAGCTCTTGTAAAGGCTCTCCTTAGCCCCAGAGAGCCCAGGCTGGCAGGGACAGCTCACTATGGACACGTGTTTAGAGACCCAGGGTTGGGGTCATTTATCAGCGACCAGACCTGGGCAGTTCTGATAAAAAAATCAACTTTCCAAGGGTGTTCCCCAATGGAGATGCTCTTCATCCAGGATGTTTCCTGCAGGGCAATCTGGTAAATCCAGCTCGGGTCAGGATGCTGACATGTTCCTGATGCTGGCTATAACAGGTGCACACCCCTGTAAACACACCATGTGTTCCTGATGCTGGCTATAACAGGGCTGCACACCCCTGAACACACCACGAAATGTTGATACAGCTACCCCCAGGTGCTCCTTCCTGTCCAGTAGGGAGATATCACCCATCCCAAACACGCAGAAGACACAACTGGAAATCCTGGCTGGCTTAAGGAACATAAAATATGAAATACAGTGGATTGCAGGGCTTGGTGTTTTGAATACACCTTGAATACAGCACTGGGTTATAGTCTTAGGTTTTCCTCTGGGAGTTAATTTTAGATGAAACTGGTGAGGGTAGAAGGAGCAGCTGAAAGACTTAAATGCCTGTGGGGAGCATGGAGCTGGTGCAAGACACCACAGGGGCCAGGAGCAAAGCTTCACCACCCAGCTAAACAGCACTGAGGGCAAAAAGAGGCTGGTGTGATTAAACAGCAGTGTGGGATACTCAGACCACGAAGAAATCCTTTAGCAACTGAACTTGTGTCCAAATGTACAAGATGGAAAGATGATTTGGCAGGGGAAATGTTGAAAAAGAGAAAACAAAAAAACCTCCAAACCACCAAAATAACGCAAAGCAAAGTTAAATATGAAGAATGTTCAAGTCATAAAACTTGCACAAGTAGTTTTGAAAATATCAGGAGCAGGGGCACTGCTGGAATCAGCAGAGATTGATGCACAGTGAAGGGAAGAGCTGACCTAAAGGTGAAAGTCTCAACGGAAGAAAATCCAGGGAATTGTTTGCATTTGTGTTCCCTGTGAAAGAGCTGGTGGAGTTCACACAGGAATACTTCCATATGGAGAGCTCCACAGAGGATCTGTTCAGAACAGAAGTGCTTTTAGAAGAGATTAAAGTTCAGCTGAAAAGAGCAGCAACACGTTGCCAGGAGCAGACGGTGCCACCTAGGGCTCGGAGGGAGCTGGGTAAGCGGAGCTCCCAGCCGGGATGGTGACCTCTCCCTCGGTACAATGTCACTGCAAATGTCACAGCAGCTTCTGGAAGGAATTTCAAACTACAGCACTTGCACTTCGCAAATGCAGGAATACTAGGATGTAGCACCAGTGGTTGAATACTGGGGAGGAGTCAGTGCGGTTTTTGTACATGGAAATTGAGCTTCAAAACACTGCTGGAATTGGCTCAATTCCAGGTATCGTCAAGCAGGGAAAAGGGGATTTGGTTGGTACAGTCTGAACTCCCAAAAAAGCATTTAATCATGACTTTGCTCAAGGCACTTAAGGAAAAAAAGCTGCTGGTGAAAAAGGGGGAATGTTGTCACGTGGACAAAGAACTCCTTAAAAGACAGGGAAGGAAGAGTAGAAGGGAGTTGGTTTTTTTTGGCGGTGGGAAGTAGAAAGTTGGAGGCCCAATATATACAAAAATAATTTAGAAAAAAAGCAATGAATAATGAAGGTGACAACATCCATTGATGAGGTTATTCAGTGTCATAATAACATAATAACAGCTGAGTGAATTGAAGAAGGATGTTAAGGGAGAGTGGGAGGTGAAATTCAGCCTCAATAAATGTAGGTTATGGGAAAACACCAGACGGCGAGGCCTTGGCTGTTCTCTCCCAGCAATGAGAGCTCAGAAACGCAGCCCCGCAGGATTTCCGCCGGGGAACAGCGGCAATGCAGGCTCGGGGGAGCACGGGAGCGCAGGGAGCAGCGCCCGCTGGGAATGGCTGCGGGATGCATCCCGAGCTTGTGGAACTCGGCCTCAGGGAAAGGGCTGAGGGGAAAAGG
>VZTX01021651.1:0-28136 GCA_013400915.1 Pardalotus punctatus | reverse complement strand
CCCCCGGGGGAGCTCCGCCGCCGCCCCCGAGCTGCCCCGCAACGGCGGCGCGGCGACCGGGCGGCCCTCGCTGAGCAGCAGCGGGGAGTTCTACGACCTCGCCTTCAAGGTGCGGGACCGGAGAGCGCAGCGGGGAGGGCTGTGGGAGCGCGGGGTCAGGCGGGTGCGGGGCCGGGTGTAGCATCCCCGAAGTTCCCGGGGGCCAGGACCGGACGGGCATCCCTGCATCCCTGCTTCCCGCCCCTCCGCAGTCGCCCGGTCGGGGTCCCGGCGGGGGCTGCGGGACTGCTGCTGCGGGACTTTTGCGAGTGACGGCCCAAGGCTGCTTCGGGCAGTTGCTGTAACCTCCCGGCTCCTCTTTAACCTACAAAAAACGGGGCTGTGAGCAGAGTGATGGCACCCTTCGAGGGGCATCGAATGTGCTCCGGCTGCTGCCGAGATGTCCCCAGCCTTTTGGGCTCAGATGGCTTCTCGCCGCTTCAGATCCTGGCGAGCAAGTCACAGAGCAAACGTATTTGCGTCCTCCCCGCTTCATCATGCGACCTGATGCAAGCCCAGCTTGGAGCTCACTTGATGATTTTGGGGCTGATTTAGTGATTTTGGCTGAGGCCACCACTCGGTGAAACCCCTCTGTTTCTAACAATCAATCCCTGTAGCCGAGCTCGGGGGATTGAGCCTGGAGAACACGGGTTTGTTGTGGCAAGTCCCACCTTGGTGTGTGGTGTTGAGAGCTTGGTGCCTGTGGCAGTCGGTGCAGCCGTCGTGGTGTTAAGCTTTGGGATGTGGGGAAGGCAAGGGGCGTTCCGGAAATGTGTTTGCTCGCTTCGGTAGGTGGTTGGTCCTGATACAGCTGCATTAATGGTTCAACAGCTTCCCTAAAATGGAGCCACCTCCGTGTTTTGCACTGGTCCTCGGCTCCTGGAGCTCACCTCTGCCTGCCCAGGCTGGGGCTTTCCCTGAGGATTGTCCCCATGGCACGAGGATGAGCCAAACGGGTCTCAGATAAGCCCAAATTCACTGGGTACACAAAATATCTGCTAATGGTCTGGCTGATTTTGAACCAGTGGCAGAGAGAAATTGCTTTGCATCCAGTAAAAATCTGGTTTATTAAACTTTCTTCTTCCCTTTCCCCTCTCCTGAGGCTCCTGATCTCTGCCTAAGGCAGTGGCCAAGTCCTGGGCATGGAGCTTCATCCTGGCTCTGAGCACTCTGCATGCCCGGGTGAGGCTTTGGTGGTGCTGAGTGGGGAAAAGCTGCTGTTGAGGGTCACCTATTCCAGAAAGATGTTTGGAAAAAAATTTTTAAAAGATCACTATTTTGTACTATAATGACTTTTTCCACCCCTTCCCTTGACTTCACACCAATACTCCCGTGGGTGCTGGGTGCCCTCACCCTGCTGTGCCAGGGCTCGGTGCCTGGTGCTCCTGTGGGACACCAGCTAGGGCTTTTCTGGGGTGTGGGGCACCATGGGCAGATCTTCCCTCCCCAAAATGAGCTGCACCTGTGGCCGGGGCTGCTGCTGCCTCTCAGGACTGAGCTGCAGAGCAGTGGTGGCATTTGCCACTTCTGACGGCTCTTGGCAGGGCTTGGTGTGACCCAGGGCAGTCCCTGCCGTAAAGCCATTTAAATCCTGTCACGGGTTAATGGCTCGTGGAAGGCTGATGGCAGCGCCTTGGGAGAGAGGGAACCTGCCACGGCAGGGGCGGAAGGAGCTGGCACAGCCCGGCTCCGTGGTCCTGCATTTCTCAGTGTCATCACTGGAGCAGGGTCAGTGCCCTGGGGGCAGGAGGGCTGTTGGTTTGGACCGAGGTTTTGGGGAGCTGCATTTGGAAGCAGCCTCAGCTCTGCCGTGGTTGCTTTGTGGCAAGGAGCTGCCTGCTGTGTCTGCGCCCAGGGCGGCTGCTGGGTGGGGAAACTGAGGCAGGCGGCGTCAGGAGCTGCTCCCTTGGCATCTGTGGAGGTCTGGGAGGGCTGCCGTGGGCATGTGCAGGTTCCATTGAAAGCAAGGGTGGAGTGCACCCCTGCTCATGGCTGGGGACCCCCTGAAGTCTCCCCATGGGCAGTGTCAACTCCCAGAAAGCACTACATTGTTCAGGAGAAGGTGTCTCCAGTTTGGTGCCATGGTGCTGGGTAGGGGGGAGTAATCCCACCGTGGGTCCTTGTAGTCCTCCCTTTTCTCCCCATCCTTCACTGAATCTGACGACATCACTCTTGGATGTGCTTTTTTCCTCTCAAGTATCTGAGATCTGCTGCCCGCTCTTGTGATGGAGTGGGATAATGGGTGCAGTGGGGCTTCCTTCCCAAAACCTGGGGTCTTAACACCCTTCCCTCCCTCCCTCCGTTGCAGGTGATGCTGGTGGGCGACTCGGGGGTTGGCAAGACCTGCTTGCTGGTGCGCTTCAAGGACGGCGCCTTCCTCGCTGGCAGCTTCATTTCTACGGTGGGAATCGACTTCAGGGTAAGTGCCCGAGGGGCTCGTTGGCCCTTCCCAGGGTCTGGCAGGTGAGTGATGGATTTTGCAGAGTAGTAACTAAACATTGCTCCGAGGACTTAAACCTCGTCAGCTGTGGCAGCTCCAGCTGGGGTGCTTGGGGTCTGATGGCAGCGGCGGCAGCTCAGCAGTGTCTTCGTTACGGCTTTGCACAGGGATGGGGGAGTGTGTCCTCTGCTCAGGATCCTGGGGATAATTCCTGTAACAACTGAGGCCTGAGATCTGCTTGTGAAAATATTTCCCTAAGGCAGTTCCAGTGTTTGTAAGAGTTGCTCTTTTATTGAAACAGCAAACAACAAAACCAAAACTGATATAAACCAGAATGCCCTGGAAGGTTCTCCTGAGGACAGCTTTGGGGTGCTGATGTGGGGCTGTGATGCTGTGTGGCCCCACTCCCTCTGGCCTGGGGGGATGTGTTGTGCTGAGGGTCTCTGAGGTCTCGGTTTTGTTGGGAGCAGCTGAAGCATCCTGGTGCTGGGAGAGTTGTGAGGGCAGCAGTCTGAGCCGTACAGCTCCAGCGAGGACAGTGGGAACCTGCTCCACACAGGGAATAACAGCTGGACTGGGGGAAGAAAGGGGAGCGCGTCATGCCCTGCAATGCCCCAGTGTGCCCAGAGCATCCTTTGCCAGGCAAGAACATCTGAGTTCCGGCCACCCCTGGGGTGGGCCAGCAGAGCACAGCAACAGTGACTTTACGAAGGTGGCATCGAAGAGCCTTTCAGAAGCTGTGCAGGGCACATGAGGCAGCTTTTGCCACCAAAGCAGCAGCCAGCAGCACGCCTGGCTTGGCTCACTGGTCCCAGGATCAGCTGCTCGCTGTCCCTCACCAGTCCCCCAACCATCTGCTTCCCCCAAAGTGTGAGCCTGTCACCTCCCAAGATGTCTGGGCAGTGCTGCTCTCCCTGCTCCAGAGGCACCGGCTGCACCGTCTCTCTGTGTGATGGATTTGGCTCCATTTGGGTGCTGTGGTGGGTGCTGTGAAGAGCTGGTGGTGATGCCACACACCAGTGTTGCATCTTTCCAACCGCCTTTTCCCAGCAGGATCTCAGATCTTCTCTTGGAGGATTTCTGGGAGATGAGTGTCTCTTGTAACCTGCTACTTGACTGGGGTGTGAATAATAACTCGCTGGTGCAGTGACATTGGGAAGGGATGAAGGACAGCTCAGAAAGCTTTAAGGAAGAAAGGGATGTTCCATGCCTAGTGAAGCTGGGGGCTGCAGAAGGTGAAGTGGGTAAATTGGAGGCTGTAATTTTATACAAAGGTAATTACACAGTGTTTCAGGTGTTTTTCAAATGAAAACGTTTTATTACTGATTGCAGTGATTGATACCGAGGGCAGTCATAAAACCCTGTGACTTATTGATTAGAGCGCCAAAATGACTGTTACTGAGAAGCAATCAAATTAGGGTTAATTTACCTCTCTAATAGAGCTGCTAGAGCTACATGGTTCTGAAATGGGCAGATTATACAGTGGGGGAGATCATATGTATGCCCTAAAACTCATTATTATCATCCTTGTAAGGCATTCATAATTTTGGGGGGACATGGAAATAGTTTTTTGATGTGCATCTCCATTCCCATGAGGATAATCGTGTTTGCGGGCGCTGGGTAATCGTCCCTTTCACTGTGGGCGCCGCGATGCAGATGACACTCCGGGGTGACAACACTGGAGGCTTCTGCTGGTTTTAATTTGTGTCTTTTTAATCACGAAACTGTCATATCACAGCTCCTTCTCTCCACAGCCCTGGAGTCTGGCAGGGGGTTTGCTGGCTGAAGCAGGCGAGGCTGTTTGCGAGGTGGCAGTGGTGTGAAGGTGTTGCTGGGGTTTTCTGTGTTCTCTTGGCCCGCTGTGAGGGGTGCTGAGTGAGCACAGGGAGGGTATTTTGGGATTTTGTGGGGTTTTGGCAAGGTTTGTGCCAGTCTCTGAGCCTCACTGGCACCAGAGACCGCAGGGATCTCCCCAAGGCCAGTGTGTGTGGCAGCTGCGCTCCTGTGCACGCACGACCTTGTTTGGGACCTGCCGGCTCCCTGGGGCCCATCCCAGCTCAGGAAACTATGGGGACAGAACTGCTCAGCTCCTGACATTGTGCTGGGGACCATCTCCACCCTTTCTGATACCTTCTGGTCCCTGCAAGCACTCTGAATGGGATGGAGCCCTGTGGGGGGCAGCCCCTGTGCCCTTCCAGCCATTCTCCTTCTGCTCTTCTCCCAGTCCATCCACTGGTCCCAGTGGGCTCCAGGATCCATTGCTCATTTTTAAGCATGTCAAACCATTAGATACACCCAAAGCTATGGCTAATGGATTACATAGGCCAGAGCGAATGTAAATGAATAGAAATCCATTTAAAATTAATCTGGCATTACAATTCCTAATGGCCCCTGAGGTTTGTTCCCTCCTACTGTTTTATGTGAGGGATAACCTCCCGCATCGTGTTTGTTTATCACCATCTCTTAAACAAAGAAGGATGTTGATCTGAATATATTCGGAAAACAAACCACTGATGCTGGGGAAATAAAGATGATTGTAGTGTTAAAAAAGGCATCAAAATGGCACCTGTTGGCTTCGGGCTTTGGAGGCACCGAGTCCTCAACATTCCTTCCTGGGAAAATCAGGTCTGTTGGGGGAGCATCTTTAGCTGCTAGGGATGATTCCAGCCATCCCAGTTCATCTGGGACAGTGCCAGGGCCGGCTGGGTGTGCAGTGCTGGGTGAGCCCCCCACTGTGGGTGCCATCGAGGCAGAGCCCTGGTCCTGCTCCGGGCAGAACTTTGGCTGAGCAGAAACATCTGTCTGAATTCCTGAATTCCCTGCTTCCCACCTGCAAGGGAAAGCTTCTGGGGTGGGGGACAAACCTCTCTCTGCCTTCAGCATCTGAATCACAGGTGTCATCTTCAGGGTTTTGTTGCTGGATAATGACTGGCTTAATTATTCCGCTCCATGAGCCGTGCTGAGCCATGGCATGAGGTCTTCCTTCTGGCTGGTGCTACTGCTTGGGCAGTCTCTCCTCACAGATCCCCACTGGTGAGGGCAGAGCAGCTCTTTGGGCACATCATGTGTGCTTTTCTGACTTCATGTGCTCGGGTTCCAGGGAGAAGGGGCTCCTGGAAAAGAGCAGGTTTAGTGTTCAGGGGTGTGAATCCCGATTTTCTCAGTGCCACGGAAGGAGCTGCTTCTTGCTGTAATTTTGGCAGCGCTGCAGAAACCTCGACAGAAATTCAAGCTGCGCAGCCAGCGGGGCTTGTGTCCTGTCATGACAGCAGAGTAATGGGAGGAAGGTCTTGCCAAAGCAGAGAAGCCAAAGGGCCACGTGAACCCGCTGTCCCTGTCCCCGATGACGCCCGGGCTCCGTGGGACTGCCCAGCCTGGTCCTCACAACCCCGAGCTTTGCAGGGTTGGGAAGTGAAGATTTTTTTACTAATTGGACCTGAAAGGAGAAGAACATAAAAGAAAAAAATTAAGGATGAGCCTTTTCTCCCTGGGAAGAGGTGTTAATGAGCTTCTTTGCATTAGCAGGGGTGATGGTTCCTGTGTTAATCAGGGTGATGAAGCCACTGGGAAGCACTTTGTGGTGGAGTTCAGAGCAGGGTGGCTTCTCTTCGTGTTCTCTCAGATGTGCAGTGGTGTCACTCCTCTCTTGCTGCCCCTAGGACAGGGAGCAAACCAGCATCCTCCTGGCACCGAGCTCAGGTGCTGCTGCAAGAGGAGCAGGAGGGAGCCAGCCCCGGTGCTTTGGCACAGCTCCAGGCTTCCAGAGCAGGCAGTGGGCACAGGGAATATTTCCTTTGAAGGCTCAGCTTTGATGTCCACAGGTTCACACCGATGTGAGGGGGTTCAGCGGCTCCCCAGCACAGCCCCCTTGGGAAGCTCCGTGCTCTGCTCCAGCCTTGGCTGTGCCGTGGTTAATCTGGGACGGCCCCTGTGCTGTAAATAAAACCTGTCACCGGTGGCCCTGAGCTCTAAGGACTGCTGATTACACTCAGCCCTGTGCGGTTCAGGGAGTGGAATCAGTGGTGTATAATGTGGCACTTTTTTCACACGGGAAATTTGTTGCACCTCTGTTTATTCTTTGTGTGTTTGTTTGTGCACCTTCCACGGGCTGCCCGTGCCTCCCACAGTGAGCTGAGCTCTGCAGCAGGATGGGAACTTTTGCTCCAGCCATGCAGGGTGTGCAGAGTAACAGTGACCATGGTTTAGATTTGCCAACACTGCTCCTGGTGTCTGTGTGCTGGGAGAGGGCTGTGGATGCCCTGAGCATCTGTTGGTCCCCAGTGGACACCCACATCCCTGCCCTTGGGGCAAAGCTCTGGTCCCCACATCCCTGCCCTCACAGGCTTTGCCTGGTGCCTCCCTTTGAAGGGCTGGAGCAACCTGAAGTCTCCAGAAAGCCGAAGGCTGGCTTTTATCTCAGCGGTTGGCACAGAGCATTAGCAGGGCTCATTTTCTGATGGATCAATCTGGAAAAAGTGGGAGGGGAGCTGCTTAGGCCAGAAGAAAGAAATGGAAATAAATTAATTTCAGTGTCTTTCTGTGCAAAATTAGCTCTGGATGTTGGAGGAAAGGAACTGGGGCACTGGGCAGTGTTAAGTCTCTCCTTTGCTGTGTGGGGTCAGGATGGAGATTTGCTGCAGGGGGTGGGTTTAGGTTGGTCTCCAGGGCTGGAGCACTGGAGGGAAGTAGCCTTTCCTTGGGAGAAGCATCTCAGTGCTGCTGAATTGCTCGGACTAATTTCCCCTCTGTGGGGGTGCCGTGGCAGTGGCAACACAGGTGCAACCAGGATGGGGAAGGAGTGGGCAAGGGATGCCTGTGCTCCCACCTTGGCAAAGGGTTGAAACTGGATGACCTTTAAGGTCCCTTCCAACCCAAACCATTTAGTGTTTCTGTATGTTTGTGGCACCTCTTTGTCTGAAAATCAGTTTGTTCTGCGGCTCCCATTGCTGGATGAATTTTAATAGCAGCCACTAGCTGATTCATATTTTTGTATTTCTCACTGTATGGAGAGCTGGGCTCAATTTGCCCAGAGCAGATTTCCATCCCTGCAAGTGTTCAAGGACAAGTTGGATGGGATTTGGAGCAGTCAGGTATAGTGGAAGGTGTCCCTGCCCTTGACAGGGGATGGAACTGGATGGTCTTTAAGATTCCTTCCAACCCAAAGCATTCCAGGAGTCTCTGATGATTCCTGTGGTGCTCCCACCCCTTCTGGTTCCAGGGGATGGAGACAATGCTGTCACTGGTGCTGTAGGGACCATCTGTGCCGAAGTCCAGCCCAAGGAGGCAGGTCCTGGCAGCCTTGCCCAGGGAGGGCAGCACTTGGCAGCTGGGACACGTCATGGTTTTACCCATTGTGCCCGTGTGTGACCCTGGGGACACCGCTTCTCCACAGCTCCTGCTGGTGCCTGTTCCCTGCTCCCAGAATGGGCTCTTTGGGGGAGTAAAGATCCATTTTTCCTGGGAAGCCAAGCCCTGCTTTTCTTCCTATGGCTGTTCCCTCCCTTGCAGAGGGACACTCACAGCTTTGCAGTCGGTGCCTGTCATTTGCATGCAGGGCTCAGTTGCCAAGAGATGCTGCGAGCGGTGCCCGTGGCGGCTGTGACCGCTCCTCACAGCTCCTGGGCTTTTATTCATCTTCCTCTGCCTCTTGCTTTTGGAAAATAATAACCCCCAGTTCTGCAGCACACCAGGAAGATGCAAACCCCCATGTGCAGGCGGTGATCCCAGCGGACAAGGAACTCCATTCCTGCCTTGGGGAAGGCAGAGAAAGAAGATGAATGTCTTCAAAGCAAAGAAGTGCTTGAGCAGCTGGAGTGGCAGTGAGACCCAGAGCCTGGTTAAGAAAACTCTTAACCAGCTTAATCCTCTTTGCAGAGTGGTGGCAAGGTGCCTTCTCCACCTCTTTGGTGTCAGAAATACCACCCAGAATAGTTTGGATGTTGAATTTTGCATCCATTTCAGCTGACATGGGGGACGTGGGGTTTGGGAAATGCTTCTGGAAGGGCGCCAGTCTCCCAGGCTCCTGCAGCCCTGCTGCTTCTTGGTGGCTTCCTGGTGCATGTTGATAGCTGGTGTCCCTGTGGGTCTGTCCTATTCTGGGATGTTTGGAATAATAGATTTACTTAGCTCAGGACAAGAGCAGAAGGCCTGGGATGCTCAGGAGTTGCAGTGCCAGAGCACAGGCAAGGAAAACATAAATGTGGGAGCCGCTGGTGGAAGGAGGGAGGTGGTAAAGGTGCTCAGCATAATCTGCCTATGTATCCTCCTGAGAGCTGTGTGGGAGCCCAAAACCCCTACAGAGGATGGGGACCATGGGAAACTCAGCTGGGAAATGCAATTCCCACCCATCCATAGTGTGTCCAGGGGTGTGGGTCAGATCCCTGCTCCTGCCCAGCTCCAGCTCAGCAGGATCACCAGGAAGGAGCAGGGTGAGGAGGAGGTCGGGCTGGAGGAAGGCTGTGGGTGCATGGTTATGCTGTGTTGGCTCCTCTCTGGCTGCTGCCAGGTGGGAAATTGGCCCTGGAGAGGCCAATTTGGGCACTGGAGCATCCACTGCCATGGATCTGAGCCGGGCTGGATCCGCTCCCGGTGCCAGGACCTGTGAGGGAGCATTTTATAGTCAGTAAAACATTTAAATGGGGCCAGGATAAGTCTAAATGGTTTGAATATTTAATGGAATACATTTGGCTTAATTTCACTTTCATCTTTTATTTGTGATAAAATATTGAATTCAGCTGTGCAGAACTGGGTTGTTCTTTGAAAGCAGAGGGAAGGCGGCCAGAAATGGGGGACAGGTGGGTTTTGGGGTGTCTCTAACACCCCTACTGCCCCTGGGATGGGCACTTGGGGCATTCCTGCCCCATGGCTCTGCCTTGCTCAACTCCTGTGATCCCCTGAGCCCTTGTTGCCTCTCTGCTGAGCCACTGCCTCGTTTTGTTAATTAATTATTGCTCCCAGCAGGCTTTGGGTTATTCCTGGTGTGGATGTTGATGATCTCCGTGGGGAAGGGTGAGGTGCCAGTCCCAGGTTTGGCAGTGCTGGGATGGCTGCAGTGGCAGGAGCCGACTCCAGCCGAGCTCGCTGGGTGCTCACTGTGTGTTGTTCTTCCCTGAAAACCACCTTTCCCTTTTCCCCTTTCCCCGAAGAGCCACTTCCCTGCGACCTGAGCCGTGGGGTCAGTCCCATCCATGGGGCTCTGCTGGACCCTGTGATGGTAACACTGAGCATCTTTGTGGCCAAGGGCAGGGCAGCAATCAGCCGAGCCAAAGCCTGGAACAGCGAGTGCCAGCAAGTCATCCTCCTTGGGAAAAAAAAAGGGAAAAAACAGCCCCGTGCAGGCAGGTCAGAGCTGCGTTTATGGAGGAAGGTGTGATGTTGCCTCAGCAGTTGTCCCTGTCCTTGGACCCTGATGGGGCACACACTGTTCCTGTGGCAATGGGGGATTTGGGGATTGAGTGCTCTACTTGCAGAGCCTTTGGAAGCAAAATATTTTGCTGCTGTCACCATGGGGCCATCCCTGCCCCAGAGCATGGATGGCTCTGCACTTCACTGTGCTGTGCCATCGTGTGCCACAGCCGGACAGAGGCCAGTGCTGCCTGTGTGGCTCCTGGCTCCATCCCAGGGTGATGGAGCTGCCCAGCTCCCCTGGCTTGGAATCCCAGTGGAGCCCTGGAGCTCACACAGCTTTGTTTGTCTACCAGGGACATACAGAATTTTTAATCCTGGCTCAGCACCGAGTCATTGCCCTGAGGCATTGGTGAATCTCTCGGAAGCAACAGCAAATAATTCATCTTTATGTCTCCACTGGGAAAAAGTGTTTCTCCCTGATCATAACTAATGGGAGTTGGGAGCTTGTGGTGCTTCAGCTTTAAAGGGCCCTGGGCGGTGGTTGTCCCAGGGTGAGGAGGAGTTCAGTGGGTGCTTTGGGGGTCTCAGTGATGCTTCTGAGCCTGAGGAAGATGTTGGTGTGACAGGGCTGGGTCAGTTCTACCTGTGGGAGGTCAGCGGGCAGGAAGGGTCATCTTCTAGGGGCCACAAAACCATCAGCATGTCTCTGAGAATATGACTGGTCCTGGTGTGAACACCTGGACAGATTTTGTTCCATTTTGTGTGGGATTTTTCTATTTAATTTATTGAAAGGAGGGGGATGGTGAGAGCCATGCCCAGCTGCTTGGGTCAGATACCATGAAGCCATCGCGTCCACCTCGCCAGCCCCCATGCCATCTGCCCATGTCTCGGGACGCTTTCCTCCTGCCTGCCAAGCCTCGATGTTCCCGGGCTCAGTGACACACTGGGGAAATGGAGGCTTTGGCTTTTCCAGCTTTGCCTGCGCAGCATCACCACGGCAACGATCCCGCTGGCGAAGGCTCCGCGCGCGGGCTGTGGCATTAACGCTGTTCTGGGAACGAGCCACTGCCCCGTGGCCGTGAGCCCCATGCTGGGATGTGTGCCAGGCGTGCTGGGGGTCCTGCCCCACCCCACGGCTGCTGCTCCTCCTCCCCAGGGCCAAGCCTGGACTGTCCCTGGTGCCTGGCACATCCCCACAAGGAGAGCTGCTGGTGCCAACACTCCTGAACCCTGCGTTCCCAGCCTTGGAACAACTCCCTGCTCTTGATCTCTTTTCCCCCCAAAACCAAGTGCAGGAGGCTGCTGAAGGCACCTGGGAGCTCCAGCCTGTCTGGGGAGTGTAGATGCCGCTGGTGAGGACCTTGCCCTGTGTTGGATGCTGAATTTGGTAGGAATTGCCGGATTTGCTTCCTGTCCCATTCACCAGCAGCCAGTCCCACTGGTGCCTCCATGCCTTGCTGCTTCCTTGGAGCTGATGATTAAGAAAAACACAGCTGCATGTGTGGATGAATAATTCAGCCCAGCCTCGCTGCTGGGGGGGTTTAGTGAAAACCCTGTCCAGGGACCCCCTGTCATAGGGGAATGGTGCCTGGATGAGCATCCAACCACAGTGCCCCGAGCAGTGCAGGGTCAGTCCAGACCCTTTCTCAGGAGCACAGGGAGCCCTTCCTGCAGCTCGTGCAGCCAGATGGCTGGGCTTTCATTGGTTTATCTCTTTTCTCTGGTGCTGAGCGCACTCAGCTATGGGACCTGTGGAGAAGCAGCCGAGCTGTGACCCCCGGGCTCTGCATCGCCCTGTTTTCCTCAGAGGAGGAGCTGGGGGATTGCTGCTACTCCTGGTGTCAATTTGTAGAGCTGAGCCCAGATTTGGCAGCAGCACTGGGCAGCCCCCACAGCCCCAGCCCTGGTGAAGAACTGGCAGCTTTGCTGGGGTGAGTGGCTCTGTGGCTCAGCCCGAGCTTCCTTCAACCCATTAATGAGCTGCACTTTTAAATGTGCATGAATTAAGGGGAGAAGAGCTCAACAATGTCAAAAATAACTTTGTTCCCAAGCAAGCGTTAATGCCTGGCAGATGTGTTTTTCCCTCCTGAATAAAACACACGTGAGGTCAAATTGCTCCTGACAGCTGGGTGTGCTGGGGGAGAGCAGCAGGACCAGAGCAGCTCTGGGAGGGCAGATTCTCTGGGGATCAGCCCCACAGCCCAGTGCAGAGGTGGAAATTCTCTCCTGAGGACCCAGCTGCTCCAGTTGGAGCTCTTGGCTGAGGTTGGGCTTCCCAAGCGTGCAACAAAAAAATCGAGGTGACTGTGTGTGGGTTTTGGTTCAGTTTTATTTGTAAAAGGGAACCTTTTGGCAGGGTCTTGGGACAGCTTTCTGGGAGCATGGCCTGCACTGCTGCCCAGACCTCCAGCACCCACAGTGAAGGATTTGGGGTGTTTTGCCTCCCTGGGATGATTTCCTAGTCCAATCCTGGCTTACAGCTTTGCTCTAGAGCCTCACACTGGGAGAACAAATGTTGGAGTTGGATTAGCCAAACTGGTTTGACTGACTGGGGTGGTTTTGGTGTGGAAGCACCAGTGATGTGCTGCAATTTCTCAGCACCTCTGCCTCTCCTGGGGCTTTCAGTGGTGCCCAAACCTTGGGAGGAGCCTGCTCTAGTAGAGCAGAAAATGGGAGAGCTGGGTCTGCTGCCAGGGAGAAGGAAAAGCTTTACAAAGATCAAAGCTTTGACTCCACGGTGCCTGCGCTGGTGGGGCTGTGTGCTGGGAGCATCAGGAGTGCTCCTGTGCTGTGGCTTCTGCCTTGTGCCACCTGTGGGTGCATCTGAGAGGCCACCCCGGCACTGGCAGATGGGGCAGGGGCTCTGCCCACTCAGCCCCCGTGTCCCTGGCTCTGTCCGAGGGACATTTCAGGATTGTTCTTGCACAACAGGCAGATGGCCAGGCAGGACCATGGTAGCATTGCCACCCATGGTGAGGTGGAACCACTGTGCTTAGTGAGGAGAAGGTGAAACCTCAGAAAGCTCAGCTGGACTTTGGGGAGCAGCCACATGGGGTACAAGCCCCCCCCCTGCTCCTGCCTTGCAGAGAGGGGGCCGTGACTTGCTGTGTTTCAGCCCTGGCCATCCCTGTTGCCACTGCACCCTGCAGAGATGGGCTGTGGTACCTGGGAGCACTGGGACCTGATGGGTGCCAGTCCCAGGGGCTGACTGGACTTGTACAGCCATCACAAAATCTCGTCAGAGTTGTTCAGTCACTGTCTTTTCCTTGAATCCTTCGAAGGATCTGGGCTCAGGTTTGCTGCACAGCAGCGATGCAGTTTTTGGGAGCTGTCTGCCTTGGCTGTGGGTGAAGGATGGAAGTGTTTGGGATAAAAAGCTACAGATTCTTTTGTCAGGTCTTTGGGGATTTCATTTTCTTTAGGGATGAGAAGTGCTCTTTAATAATGCTGTTTGCAGTGCTGTCTGCAGACGCTGCTGTGTTACTGCTGGGTGCTGACAGAGTGTTTGCTGCTGGATGTTCAGCCCTGATTTTTTTTTAATTGGATTGTAAAGTCTTCTCAGAAACTTCAGGCAAGTATTCAGCCCAGGGCTGGCTGTAGTCACTGAGGCAAATCCTAGAATCATTTAGGTTGGAAAAGACCTTTAAGGTCAGAAAAGTGCTGCAAGGTTTTATTTCTCCCCAAATAAATGATTCCCTTTCTAACAGGACCTGATGAGCCATTTTTCATCTCTGTGGCACTGATGGGGCCATGTTTGCTGCAGATGAGAAATGATAGAGCAATAAATGCTCTGTGAAGATCCCTGTTCAGCTTTGCAGCATGGCATGTCCTTGATGAGGAAAATGAAGATAAATATGTTGAGTGCCACATTACTTGTTCCCAGTATTGGCACAGATCTGCATGAGCCATTTCTGCCCCCTTTGTTTCCACGGCTTCCTGGTTTAGAAGTAAGCAGGGATATTTTTAAAAATATCCCTTATTTTATAAAGTAGGGGAAAAAGAGATGGAAGGGGTGAGTAACACAGCCCAGGGTGGTGGGGGAGCTATGCAGACCATCCCTGCGTGGGGAGGATCCCATCCCATCCTGGGAGCCGACTGTGTTGGAGCTGCAGGGTTGGTCTGCAGCCTTCCTGCTTGCTGTTGCTTTTCGGTGGCTCTGGTTTCCAGGGTGGCTGTAGGAGATGCTATTGTGATGGTGGGTTGATGGTGGGTTTCTCTGCCTGCCTATGGGATTGGGGCACAGGCTCACTCCAACGCGGTGGGGACATCTCAAAGCCTCGCACAGCCCTGTCCCCCTCCTGCTGGGGTGAGCCTGAGCAGCCCCATTGGGCTTGAAAGCATCAAGTCTCATCCGCCTGTGCCTTCCTCAGGGAACCGTCCCGTGGATCATCCCAGGACCCTGCAGGCTGCACAGAGCAACCAGGGTGGGAGGAATGCGGCCCCCACCCGGGACTGTGGCTGCTGTGGGCGATGCTGAGAAGCAGAGCGGGGCTGAATTTCAAATGTATGATCCTAAGCAGATCCTCTTACCTCTAATCTGTCCCTAAGACAGGATTCTCCTCTTGCCGGAAAACCCTTTTATTTGCAGACTGATGTGACTAGAAGATGATAAGTCACTAATTCTTCTGTGTGTCTGCTTAAACAAGAGCCTGGACTCTTATCTCTGCAGGGCTGGCAGCCAGGGAGATGTTAATTGGGATTTAATGTAGTGAACACGGCTCTGGACAAAGGCTGGTGCTGCTGACATCCCTGGGGTGCTTGCTGGGTGCTGTGGGAAGGGGCTGTGCCCCCCTGGGGACCAGGAGTGGGGAGCATTTATATAGGGACAGGCTTGTGGCTCCTCCTGGCCGGACGTGGCAGAGGGGACACGGTGGGGTGACCCCTCCAGGGGGCTGTGGGGTGGCTCTGGCAGCAGAGCAGGTTGGGAGCACCGTGTGCTGTGAGGGGCCCTGGTGCTAATCTGTGCTTCCCAGGATCTGCTGAGGAACTGAGCAGGAACTGAGCAGCCAGAGCCGGCACGTTGTGGGTTCTGAAAGGATCTTGGCACCGACGCTGGAGCGGCTGCAGGCAGGAGTGTGCAAGGCCTGGGGAGGAAAACATCCCAAGGCAGAAGTTTCTATTTTTAGCTGCGGAGTGCAAATGCACAGAGCTGCTGAGGAATTTATCACCTGCCCTGGAAGATGAATGGGTGGGATTTTTCTCCGAGGGGAAGATTTATGGGAAGAGGCAGAGGGAATCAGTTGTGCCAGAATGTTTTGGCCACCCGGGTCTCCCTGGGATGCTGGGGCTGCACAGGAACGTCTCTGGTGATGGCACAGCTGAGGAGGAAGAAGAGGATTGCTGGATGTGATTCCCAGTGCTTGGACATCCTCCAGTCACACTCAGCACGGCTGGAGCAGGACCACGTCCAGCCACGCCATGGCACAGCCCTGCCTCCAGCCCATGTCCCTGCCCCACTCTCCCCGTTCCCAGAGGCTTTCCACAGGTTCCAGCACAGCATCAGGCTGTTCCCTCCCCTCTCCTGCAGGGAGTGTGCTCCTGGAAGGGTTTTCCCTTCCAGGCTGGGTGGTGGGCTGGCTGTATTCTCCATGGAGGTGCTGTGTGGCTGGGCTGCTGCTGGAACAGGCAATGCTTGGATTTTGAGGGACCACGTTTTTGGAGCACTGAGGGGGCAAAGGGGGCTGCTCCTGGATCCCTGGCCTTGGCAATGGGCTGGGATGTCCCTGAGCCAGGCTCAGTGCCTGGAGAGATGCTGAGCCACCAGGAGCAGCTCCCTGGCTGCGTATGAGTGGGAAAACCTCAGGGTTTTAACAAGCAAATTTGATGCAGTGTCCTGCTGTTTTGGGCAGATTTCCATATCGATCCTTGATCTATTTTTGCAGCCGCCCATTGGAGGTGGTGGTTATTTGTGTGTCTGCTATATCACAACTCATCCAATTTCCTCCTGGCACAGGAGTGTTTGTGCTCTCAGGGGCACCCTGGGCTTTGCTGGGTGGGAATTTGGATCCTGCTCCAGTCTTGGCACGGGGCTGGGGTGCTCCAGCATCCCTTCAGCCACTTCACCACTGCTGGGTTTCCCCTGGCTTCCTGAAGTAAAGGATAACCCAATCTATCCCCTGCTCCCAGGTGGCCTGGCCCGGTGACACAACAACCTAATGACATTTCTGGGTGGCTGCGCTGTCAGTCCCACAGCTCATTACCGGCACTAATTAACTCTGTGCTGCCCCAGTGCCTACGCCCAGTTTGATCTATAGTCACTAATTCCATTTATCCCTATTTTGACAGGAATTTGCCCCCCCTCAGCTGCTGGAGATGACTCCAAGGGTCAATAATGACATTTGAGGGGTTTCTTTTCTGTGGTTAAAGCGCAGGGGGGTGCTTGGGTGGGTGCTCCTGGGCAGCACCACTGGAGCCAGTGCCCATCACAGGCTCTGGGGAGCCGGGGTGGGGGTCCCCTGGTTGGAGCCTGAGCAGTGTCAGTGAGCAGCTTCTCATTTGCCCAGTTAATTGTGAAGCAAATTGATCCATGTATCCAATTTAACTTTAAAGGCTTTAATTAATGAGTTCATGCGTGTAAGAGCTGGGAGAGGCCGGGTTGTCAGTGCTGACCCTGGGCTGTGCTGCAGCTCCAGTGGCATGGACTCAGGCACCTGGGGATGTGCCAATTGCTCATGGTGGGATTCACTGGCACTGTGGAGACCCTGTGATCTCAGGGAATGGCATTTGCCCACCCTGCAGCTGCTGTGAGAGCAGAGCGGGGTGGCAGCGCTGGCTTTGTGTGGGAGCATCGTCTGTGCACGTTTCGGATCATCACGGTTTTGCTCCATCACCTTCCCCTCCCTCCCTTCTGCTTCCACACGGCTGCTCCCGGGCAGTCGTGGTGATGGGATCGTGCCAGGGCTGCAGCCAGCAGGGCCTTGCTGTGTGATAATGCTGCTCTTAATTGAGGACCATCTGCACTTGGTAATTTAATTTTTCCTGCATCTGCAAGGTTCCAACTTTGTTTATCTGATGTCCTGAAGATTATTTAACTTCAGAGCATCGTGCTTGTCCACCCCAGGCACCACAGGCATTCTGCTGCAGCCCTTGCTAGACAAGATTTTAATAATGTTTGCACTGCCCCAGGAAAAAGGACACATAAAAACTGAAATTGGGAAGGGCGACAGCAGAGCTGAGGTGCCCAAATTGTGGCAGGAGGCTGCTGGGAGCATTACCTCTGTTTAACAAACGGGGTGAGATGAGGAAGGAGCCCTGAGCAACCCAGCCCCTCCCCTTGCCAGCAGGGCTGGCAGCACATTTCACATTTCACATCTCAGTGCATTGACACACGGCGTCTTTTGTCTTTGGATGCTTATTACGAGCTCAGCCCCCAGCTGTGCCTTGGAAAGGCTGACAGGAGGGAATTGAGGCAGCTCCTTAAAAAAAATAATAATAATTGGAAGCTGGAAAGTCACTTAGCCATGGTATGGGGGGAGACCTGTGCATCTGGTTCATCTGAACCATGCTGGTGTGTGCTGCTGGCAGCAGCCCCTGCCCTTTCCCAGCCTAGCTCCTGCCTTTTCCCACCCTGCTCCTCCCACCTTCTTGACTTCTTCACCCGTGTTCTGCAGCCACCCTGTGCTAGGGGCCAGGCAGGGATCATGGAATACTGGAATGATTTGGGTTAGAAGGGACCTTAATGCACTCCTTGCCCTGGGCAGGGACACCTTCCACTATCCCATGTTGCTCTAAGCCCTGTCCAGCCTGGCCTTGGACACTCCCAAGGATGGGGCAGCCACAGCTTCTCTGGGCAGACTTCTTTGGTCTGCAGGCAGGGATGCAGGCAGGAGTGGTGCTCTGGGTGGCTCTGGCTGTGTCTCCTGCCTGCAGGAGCACTTCCATAGCTTCTCACCCTGGAACCCTGCTGTGTTCCACACTCAGACCCCAGGAAATCCATTTTTTTAATCTAGCGTGGTCCAGCAGCAGCTGGATCCATGTGCAGACTTTAATTAGGTCTAAGCATTTACCTCCCTCAAATATAGGTCAAGCGTAATTAGTGTGACTCCTGTTGCCGCTGGCTCCGTGTTAATTAACTCCTGAAGTGGAGGTCAATGCATGTGGGGCACCTTTGGAGCTTCAGCTTTTTTGGCTTCTCACCAGCTGCTTCAAGGTGGCTTTGGCCTGGATGATCCGTGCTCAGGGCTGGGGCCATGCTCTCCCTCCCTCCCACACGTGGTGCTCTGTCAGCCTTGGAGCATGGCCACCCTGGGGACATGGCCACGTCCCTGGGCACAGCCACACACTCTGCTCTGAGCTGGAGGTGCTCGTGTGGCCATAGGGATGGGCACCTGTTTGGTGCTGGTTTTAACATGACGCTCCTGATGTCCTTGTCCCTTGTCATCATCCATCACACCAAGTGTCCCCATCCCCGTGTGCCAAGATCTGGGGCTGATGGAGAAATGCAGAGCCTTTTCCTTCCTCTGCAGTCCCTGGCATGGCATCCCTGATGGTGGTATTGCCAGCTGGCTGCCAGCACCAGGGAATGGTGTTTGGAATGGCGCTGTGCCAGCACAGAGCCTGCGGGATGTGCCTCCACAGGATTTTGGAGGGCAAGGTGAGCTTGGAGAGTGGATCTCCTGCAGAACACGACCTGCTCTGTCTTACTGATGGCATGGGTGCTGGGCAGGGCTGTTCTCCCTCCTCTAGGATGAGGTGAAGGTGCAGCTCAGTGCTGTTTGCCATGGCAGTGGTGCCACCCTGGGGATGGCTCTGTCCCTCCTCACCTGGGGGCCCCAGGCAGGAGGCACCAAGGTCTAGGGAGCACTTTGTGGCAGTGGAGACCCTGTGTTTTAGGCACGTCAAGCCTTCAGCAGCCCTGGTGTCACATCCTGGGAAAGGCTCAGCTCCACGTGCAGGGAGCCCTAAACTCTCGTCCGGCTCCCTGAGCCCCGGCTTTTCCCCGAGTACTTCCCAGCTCCCCCACCCCACTCTCTGGCTGCCTATTTTTACAGCTCCCGGGCTGTGAATCACTTCTCTCCCCCGTCTCAGTCGCTGCCTTTGAAGGTATTTATAAACCTCGGCCGTCTCCGTGCGCCTGTCTGAGCAGACGGAGGATTCAGCGCTCCGGCTCTCTCCTGTCCTCTCCTCCTTGCTGGATCCTCGTGTAGATGCGCAGGAGGTGAGGTGCTCCCTCTGCCCTCGTTAAAACCATCAGTGAAGAGCCTCTCCAGCACCTGAGGGGGTGATGGTGCTGAGCAGTGTGGGACAGGCAGGGATGGATCTTGGCATGGGTCCCTGGGAGGGTTTGGTGGCACTGGAGTGGCTGGTGGTGTGTCCAGTGCTGGACGAGAATGAGCCAGGGCTGAGCCAGAGGAGCCCAGCTGGGGTCATGGCATCCTTGGCCATCCCATGGCCATGTGACAAGGGAGATAAGAGCACCCCAAACCATCTCTGGAGAAAATGGAGGAAATGGGATTTAAATTATCACCAGAGCAGCCACCAGCTGCCTCATCCCACTGGTGTGCTGTTCCCTGGCTGTGTTTCCAGCACGTCCCACTGATTACTGTGCTAATTTCTGTGGATCTGGCGAGCAAATTAATCTTTTCTCTGCTCCTTCCCCTGGGACCACTGGTCTGTAGGCTTGCATTCCTTTAAGGTTTGGAGAGGCTGGTGCGGATTGCTGGGATGGTGGTTGCTCTGGGACGCACCCAGGATCCATCTTGTGCCCTCCCTGCCTGGCACAGCCACCCTGAGGGGCACTGATGGGCTCCCACACAGCTCCCAGCTCTGCCAGGACATCCTTCCACAGAAAGTATCCTCTTGGCTTTGGGGAAAACCCAGTGTGGAGGGACACTGCCCCCTCTCCTCCTCTGTTCCACCTTTCTTAAAACCAAGCAAAACAGGGTGGAAAAAATTCCTGAGAGAGAAACCAGGAGAAAAACATGTATAAGAGGCAGAAACAGGAGTTATTTTTAATTTGCTGGCTGAATGTGGAGTGGCTGGCTCTGTCTTTTGAAGGCCATTAAGGTGGGATGCTGGTGCTCATTAATTTATGGCCAGAGGTGTCCAGCCTGAGCTTGGCGTCGCACTGCCAGGGCTTAGTACCCAAATAGATGCAATTTATGCTGATACAGGGAGAGATCCTATGGCTGGGCCATGGTGCAAACAGCTCTGCAGGTGCTGGGACCAACAGATGGGAGTTTAAAAAGGAGAGGGGATCAGCCCAAGGGTTTGGGGGTAACACTCACTGGGGTGGGGGCTGGCTGTGTCTCCGTGGGCATCCTGCAGCCACTCTCACCCCTTACCACGCTTTCCATTCTCTTTCAGAACAAGGTGCTGACGGTGGATGGAGTGAAGGTGAAGCTGCAGGTACGTCCCCATGGCCATTGAAGTATCCCCCTTGCTGCCCTGGGCGCTCAGAGCTGGACAAAGCCCCTTGGCAGAGGGGCACCCCCAAAATGGGGCCCCATCTCTGTCCTTTGTGGTTGTGTCTCCTGCCCTGGGACAGTCTTATGGACCCTTCTGGCTGCTCTGTTGCCTTGCCAGGAGCCTGCTCAAACCTGGGGGCTGTTCTGGCCACAGTGATCCCCATCCCAGCCCTGCTGCCTCCCTGCTGCTCTGTGCCCCTGCAGCCAGAGCTGCTCCAGCCCCTGAGACCCGACAGTTTCTCTGAGCCCTTTGCCCAGAGCTTGGTAACACCATTAGCACGGATCCTCCAGGCAGCAGCGCACACGCTGCAAACCTCCTGCTGCATTAAGGACTGATAAATCACATTAGCGGGTCCCCATGCATCCATCTGCTCCATGGATTTTCTGATTAAGGGCCGTGTCAGGAGCCCTTGGCCATGTCGTGTCCTCACACTGAGCAGCAGGAAGATGCTGCTTCCATATTTATTGCTCTGGTCATTTTTCCTATTGATGTCCTCAGGAGCAAAAGCTGGAGGAGCTTTCTGGGCTTGCACCAGTCTGTTTGGGCTGGTTTTGGTGTTGGTTTTGGTGGGTTCTGGTCAGGTCTGATCCCTCTGTTCCTGTCTGCCTTCCAGATCTGGGACACAGCCGGGCAGGAGCGCTTCCGCAGCGTCACCCACGCCTACTACCGGGATGCCCACGGTAAGCACAGCCACCTCTGCTCTTGGGGAGCCCCTCCCTCCACCTCTCTGGGGTCCTGAGCTGTCACTCCAGGCCAGGTGAGTCAGGAATCACTGGGGTGGTTTTCACAGGAAGCAGCTGCCGTGGATGGAGGAGGCTCTGCAAATACCAGTAGTGTGAGGTGTTGCTGTGCTGGGCTTTAGTGTGTTGTTCTCTATTTCACAGCAGGGACCTCATGTCCCCAGGTGTGACCCCAGCATCAGGGCATGCTCTGAGCCATGGGCTCGGATCAGCACTGGCACTAACACCCTGTCCCTCTCTCCACAGCCCTGCTCCTGCTCTACGATGTCACCAACAAAGCATCCTTCGACAACATCCAGGTACAGCAGCACTCCCGGGCCCCTCCTGCTGTTCCTCACGTGCAGCAGGCTGGATTGTGGTTGTGGGTTCATACAGGACGAGGTTTGTGCTGGAGGTGGGAGCTGTGGTCACTTGCAGAAGGGCTGTGGTTACTGCTGAGCACCTGCAAGGACAGGCAGGGGACAGGCAGAGAAGGTTTTCCCTTTCACAGCAAATAAAAGGGTGATGGATTCACTCTCCGGCCAATTAACGCTGTGTAATTACAGCACTGGCAGAGAACTTGCTGCAGTAGCTGAGCATGGGAGCTTTCCCCAGCGAGCTGTTCCCTCATCCCCCTCTGCTCCTTCAGGTTGCAGTGGTTCGGGGTTGGGCACCTCATTGCCCCCCATCTTAGTCCAAACCTGGCAGGGAGAGGGTCACATCCTGCAGCCCCTTCCCAGCCCACCTGCCCTTCCTGTCAGCTTTTGAGGGGTGCCTTGTGCTGCCCAAGTTTGCCCCCCCCTCCCCCAGGGTCTTCAGGGGTGCTGGGGAATGGTGCTGGGGCAGAGGGCTCTCAAACCTGGCAGAGGGGGAGTCAGGACACCTGAGCATTCAGTGTCCCTTTCCTTCGCCCCACCAGCCCCATGTGGCTGCTGGGGGCCACCTGTGCCAGCACTGGCAGAGCGTGTTCTGACGTGGGGAGCAATTATCCCTGACTGAACTGGATGTAATTGCTCGTGTCCCGGGCATGAGAACGCTGTGTGCATCCACGGGGAGCAGCTGTGCCTGCACAAACACCCTGTGCCATGGTGGCATCAACACCCTGGGGCTGCGATGTGTCACACCAGCTCCTGGGGTCCCACAGCTCCCGATCCCCCGGGGCCTGGAGCTCTCCCTGCTCCAGAGCATCCTTCCCCAGCTCCACACCTGCCACCTCTCTGTGCCTGCAGTCCCATGGTGGGGACAGGGCAGGTCCTGCCACCCAGCTCCCGTGTCATCGGCACTGGGAATGCTTCCCATAAGCTGGGACTGGCCAGCAGTGGCATTTTCCAGCCTGAGGAGCTGGATGGCTCAAGGAAGGTGAGTGCTGGGTGCTAACCAGGCTCTGGGTCTGCTCAGGGCTGGTGACCCTGTGATGACACACAAAATCCCTTGGAGGTTTCACACCTCTGGATAACATGGCCCTGTCTGCAGCATCAGCAATCCTGGGGACATGGGAAGGATGTCTCTGTGGGACACACAGCCCCAGGGGGAAGGAACGAGCACCCAGGGTGAATGCCAGGGAAGAGGGATGGAGGCAGAGCAGAGTCAGAAGGGAGCCAAAGGGAGTCAGGAGTGACTCGAATCCGTCATGGAACTGTGCACTCTGAGCCCAGCCAGGGTGCAGTGGGGTCCTGGGACTGCATCCACGTATCTTGGGCTCCTGCTGGGTTGAGCAGGGATCACCAAGGACCACTGGGGATCGCCAGGAATCACTGTGAGCC
Source organism: Pardalotus punctatus (assembly GCA_013400915.1). NCBI lineage: Eukaryota > Metazoa > Chordata > Aves > Passeriformes > Pardalotidae > Pardalotus > Pardalotus punctatus. Next base: position 5,421 of record VZTX01021651.1, on the reverse strand, counting down.
CGGGGACAGCACTGGAGACAGCAAGCAGCTGCTCACACTGCAGGGTCAGGGATTACAGGGAATTAGGGCAGGTTTGATTAGATTAGGCTGGATTAGAGGGTAGGGAAGCCACCCCACGGCTTGGGGAGGCAGGTTCAGGTGCCTGCCAGGATCAGTGTGCTCGGCATGGGGGCAGCATGTGCAGGATATGGGCACAGGGCACATCCTGGAGCCAACCCTCAGCCTTATCCTCCAAAAGAAGGTTCAGTCTGAATGTCCCAGCCAAGGGGGAACTGGAGTCAAAGCCCTACAAGTGCCTGTGGGCAGACAGAGTGGGCAGTGGGGTCAAAAGGCTGCTGTTACCCTGGGAAATGGGAATCTGGTAGCAGCCAAAGTGGATCCCCCAGGGCTCAGGGGCACCCCAGGGTACCCCCATGACAGGGATCATCTGTGGAATATCACATCCCCGGCATTACTTGGGATGGTAGCATTGCCTACAGAGGGTGTCCATGCCCAGGACTGGGGCAGCGCCCCATCATTCCTGTTCTCCTCCTCCCAGAGCCATTGCCAACCCAACTCTTTGGCTGTGTCCCTCCAGGCTTGGCTGACAGAGATCCATGAATATGCACAGCAGGATGTGGTCCTCATGTTACTGGGAAACAAGGTGAGCCTGGCCCCAGGGCTTTGCCAGAGCTTTCTCTTCCTCCCACCAGGCAGGGGAGCCTGGCAGGGCATATGGTGACAGGGAGGTACTTACTGGTGACCTTCCAAATCACCACAAATTGCTCTTTGCCATTCCTGTTGCAGGTGGATTCAGCCCAGGACAGAGTGGTGAAAAGGGAAGATGGTGAGAAACTTGCCAAGGTAGGTGAGGTACCTGAGGATGTCCCTGAGGATGTGCATAGAAAATGGCCAACTGGAGACCAGTCTGACCCAAAATACACCTGGGAGCAATTGGCTTTTTTTCCCTTGTCATGCTCTCCCCTTCCTCCTCATCTGTTCCTCCTCTAAGCTTTCACTAACACTTCTTGTTTCTTTGTCCTCAAAAATTACTCCCGGGGAGCCCCCAGGAGCATCCTTGGTGACATTCCTGACACCGCTGTGTCTCATCCCACAGGAGTACGGCGTGCCCTTCATGGAGACCAGCGCCAAAAGTGGCCTCAATGTGGAATTAGCGTTCACAGCCATCGCAAAGTAAGTGACCAGAGCAGCAGCCATGCTGTCAGGGGTGCTTTAGCAGTGTCCAGACCACACTGAGTTCAATCAAGCTGGGCAAGGCAGCTTGGAATCGTAGAATCCTGGAATGGTTTGGGTTGGAAGGGATCTTAAGGTCCATCCAGTTCCATCCCCTGCCATGAGCAGGGACTCCTTCCACTATTCCAGGTTGCTCCAAGCCCTGTCCAACCTGGCTTTGGACAATCCCAGGGATGGGGCAGCCACTGCTCCTCTGGGCAACCTATGCCAGGATCTCACCACCCTCACAGGGAAGAATTCCTTCCCAATATCCCATCTTTCCCTGCCCTATCATTCCCCTTTGTCCTGTTGCTCCATGCCCTTGTCCAAACTCCCTTTCCAGCTTCTTCCAGACAAAATTCTCTCCCTGCCAGAAGGAGCAGCATAAGAGTAACATCTTTCCCCTTTCCCAGGGAGCTGAAGCACAGGTCCATGAAGCTGCCAAACGAGCCCAAATTCAAGCTCCACGACTATGTGAAGAAGGAAGTGCGAGGCTCAGGCTGCTGCAGGTCCTAACAGGTGTTTGTACAGAGACTCAGGCCCGTGGGCAGTGTGTGCATGTCTGTCTGTCGTGTCTGTGTCTGCCCCGAAGGCCAGCCGAGACCAGGGCAAAGGAGCAGCAGGAAAAGCTCTCTCAGATTGTGCAGCCCTGTTGCATCCATCGGCTCCGGCTCCCCTTGCCGGTGTTCCTGCCCAGCTCGCACGTGGGAGGTGGGTGTTGGGGTGGGTTGGGATCTCCTTCTGTGCCTGCTCTATGAGGCTGCTGTAACCTTAGTGAGAGCCAGGGTGTGATGCAGAAGAACCAACACCTTCTCCCCACCCAGGAGGAAAAAAGTCCTGAATTCCCTTTTCTTTCCTTGCGTACCTGGAATTCAGCTGAGAGCCCTGGCCTGGGGCTGCAGGAAGGGTGTGTTTTAAGGCAGCCGTTTTTGTAGTTGCTTTCTCCTGTCTGTCCATCCCTGTGAGGTGGGACACAGTTCCACAGTGAGGGATTCTCCTGTTTCCTGCAAAGACAGAACTTGGATGTCTGTCTAAGTGAGCTCCTGCACACCTGGCTATGTACAGAGATTTCTGAATGTTCATCCCTTCGGAAAAGGCTCTGGTTCTCCTTCTGCCGTTTCTAGTACTTTGAGAAGAACCCTAATGTATTGCAGCTTATTCTAAATACCTTCCTGTAAGTGTGGTGGTGTTTTCAGACTGCAACAACGCTTTGATATCTTCAAAGTTCTCTTGGGCAGCTCTTTCTTTTCACCGCAGAGAGCTGGGGGGAAGCTGCAGGCAGTGATTTTACAGGCTGCAGACTCCTGCCAGCTCTCTTCAAGGGCCTCCTCACCCCTTTGGTCTGTGTCAGGCTTTTGGCTGTTTTTTTGTCAAGCTGCACTTCTAAGTACAAATTTGAATCTGGATTAAGTGTTTGGCCTTTGGCAATTTTTCCCTTTGAAAACTCCACGCACACATCAGCAGGTGCCTGCTGTGCTGAGCCTTGGTGGCCTCTTCAAATGAAATAAAAGAACCCATCCTTTGCCCTCCAGCCAGCACCAGCCCCCCCAGCAGCTGACTCAGATGCCCCTGCCCCTCATTTTGCCAAAGATTTTGGCTCCAGCACCGCCTTCCTGATGGGCACAAGGAGCCTTCACAGCTCCTGTGTGCTCTGAGCTTCACTCCTCAGGGAGCTACAGCAACATGAGCAGTTACAGCTTCACAGAGTGAAAAAGGATCTTAAAATGAACCTATTTTTTTCCCTAAATAGTATTTTAGGGAGAGACGAGTGTTAAAATTGTCTGATATAAATTTTAAAATCAGTTGTGGAAAACCCATTCCTGCAGGAATGTTTGCATTCCTGGCAAATCCTGCTGCCAGTCCTGCAGGAGCAGCCAGGTGAGCTCTGTGATGTGGGGGCTGTGAGGGCCCCCGTCATCCCAGTAATTTGGTTTTGTGTGGGGCAGGACCAGCCTGGCAGAGACAGGGAACAGCCAGGCAGTTCCACAACTCTGTTTCTTCATCCTGCCCTTGGAGCAGCAGCAGCCCCATCTCGAGGTGACAAGGAGTCTCCCTAAAAGCAAAATTTACAATTCCTAATGGGTTAGGATTCCTAATGTCAGATTGCTGCCTTCCCTCTCCTTCACAGACCTGCATCTGTCTGGGAGACAAAGCTGACAACTGGTCACTTCCTGCTCAGTGTGGGTCCAAAACCAGTAAAAACTCCTTTAAATAAGGAAGATGTAAATGTTTCCCTTTGGAGCACTTCCAACCTGCCTGTGGGGAGCCAGACTGCTACAGCAGAGACCTCACAGCCATGTTTGTGGTTTAGGCCTAAACTTTGAGCAGGCTCAGCCCCTCTCTCTTTAATCACCAGTTCCCAATGTGGGACTGATTTCCCATGCCTGCACACTGGCCTGGCCCCAAAGCTCCTCCTCATGGTCATTTGGGATTTTTCCATGGGCCTTTGCTGCCACCATGTGGAATTATTATTCGACTTAATTGCTCAGTGCATCCAGCCATGTGCAAGGACTCGGCCTCACCTGCAACATCCCATTTCTGCTGGCTCTTGTTTACAGCTTTTGGTTCATTCCTGTTAATAAAATTTTTTAACAATCTCCATTGCTACAGTGGTGTTTTGATTGTCTGAACACACAGCACTGTCAGTCACTCAAATAATTCAGCACAGCCTTGAACCTATCTGGCTCTACACAGCAGAACCAGGGTAGGGCCCAGTTTAGCATGGGTAGTAGGACAATTTCTCCCCAAAAACGTCATCCAGCCCTGGCATGGCTGCCCAAGGCAGTGTTGGAATCCCCATCCCTGGAAGGATGTAACAGCCCTGTGGATGGGACACAACTGCTAGACTTGGGTCTTTTCCAACCTAAGTGACTCCAAGATTCCAATGAAGGGAGCAGGGCTAAGCAAAGTGCAGCGTATTTCAATACCCTCCAGTTCCACTGGCTACCCATATAAAATTTCCAGTCAGTCTGTGGTGTTACACATAACCCATGGAACTGTGAAAAACAGAAGCAAAATCCAGACTTTTCAAAACTTTATTCACCTGTAAGCTACAAAATTGGCCTTATATAGAAGACAAAGCAGAAGTACAGCAGTAAAGCATTTAAGAATAAGGCTGAACTTGAGACTGGGAAAACATTATAGGAGTAACTTATCATCTTCCACGGAGCTAAAGAGAAAAAATATTTAAATTCTCCATCTACACACTGTAACACTAGACTTCAGTGTAAATCCCTTCACTCACCCACACTACTGCACCCACCACCTTGCCAGGACATTCACCTTGAACTAACCCATGAGAGAGAGTAGAAGTCGATGAATTCTTTCCTCCAGTGCTTCTTTGTGCTTTTGAAGCCGCCTCGTTGTAGAGCAGGAACAGCAGCGTTTCCCCGCGGGGCTCAGCCCCACTTACCGCAAACACCAGTACAGGCGACACTGCGTTTTACCGGCCCAGAACCCCGGGACCTGCCGCAGATCGGGCACGGCTGCTCCGGGACGCCGCTACCGCCGGACTCCACGTCGCGACCGGTTCCCGCCGAGGCCTGAGGGGAGAAGGCAGCGCGTGAGGGGAAGGAGTCCGACCGCCCGCCCAGCCGGGCCGCGGATCCCGCGGACCTCAGCCGTGACTAATCAGCAGGGGCTGCGGCCTCCTGCAGCCCTCAGACGAGGTGTCAGAAAAGTCAATGTGTATCATCACCGGCCCGGCCTCGGTAATATCCCCGTTCTCAGGCCCGCTCCCGCCCGCCCTACCGCACCCCGCACCTTTAGCCAGAAAGAACGCACGTGGCCTGCTCTACAGCTTTTATAGCCTCTGCGACGCCGCTATTGGTCAGGCTGCTGTGGGCACAGCCAATCTCCAGTGGTTGGCGTGACCGTCGCCTCGCCCCTCCCCATGCTGATTGGCCACCGCTCTCCCCCTTGCCAATGGCGACGCGCGGCGCAGCGTGGCCCGAGGCGGCAGTTGACGCCACCTGATTGGTCGCTGCAGGAGGCCGGGCCGAGCCTGTAGCAACAGTGGTTGTAGCATGGCGTGACTGTCTGCGGGGGCTATTGGGAATTGTAGTCCCAGCGGCGCGGCGGCGTGGGAAGGAACCGGTGTACGGGACTACAAGTCCCGAGGAGCGCCGGGCGCGGCTCTTCCGGGCCGGGCGGCAGCGGGGAGCAGGCCTGGGCGCGATGTGCCGGGACCGGGCACCGGCGCTGCGGCCG
>VZTX01021645.1:30467-104804 GCA_013400915.1 Pardalotus punctatus | reverse complement strand
TCGGCGCGCACGGTCCCGCCGGCCGCGCCCTCCGCGCCGCGCGTGTCCCGCGTCCCGGGGCTGCGCTGGGACCCTCGGGGAAGCCCAGGCCTCAGCGCCGGTGGCTCCCCTGCCGCCTGCTCCTCCCCAGCCCACGGCACGCCGGGCACGGCCAGGTGCTATCCCTGGCCCCTGCAGCCCGTTGCCCCCACACGCACTGCTTGAGCTCAAATCTCCCGGGAAATGGCAACCACGCGCCTCCATATGGCGGTTTCTGGTTGGATTTCACTGTCTGTTTTAGGATCTGGTTAAATGAAAAAGGAGAGAGAAGAGGTGGGAGCAGGCAAAGCAGGCAGTGGATAGCGTGAGTTTATCCAGTCCGTCCTTCCTGGTTCAGGAAAGCGATTTAAGATCTGTTTGGCTGAAGCAGCGTTCAGGGACACGCGGTGGTTTAGAGCAGACAGGAGCTGTGGCTGCTCACACTGCCCGGTGCAAATCTCCATAGTCAGAGCAGGGCTGTGTTACTCACGTGTTACAACGCAGTTGATGCAACCTCTGTAGAACACCGTGCCTGGTTAGAATACGAGCAGTTGGCAGAAGCTGCACAATTATTCCCTTTTGTTTTCATTATCTGTTCAGGCCACAGTTGTTCTGACAAACTGGGCTGAGGAGCTGAGCTCCAAAGCTCAGAAGCCCTCCGTGTGACTGTAAGAAGACCATGTCAATAAATGTAATATGTACTAAAGAAGCTGATACTCGGATGAAAATAGAAGCAAAATTCTTTAAATTACTTCTACCTTTTTTTTTCCAAATAACATTTGTTATCTTGATTGAAAACATTCCAAACACAAACAAAAAAGTTAGGTCTGAAGTCTGCTTATTAACCAAAATTCACCTTTTTCCTTGACAGCGGATGAAGAATTTGATGAGCTTTGCTTTGAGTTTGGTTTGGAGCTTGATGAAATTGTAAGTAATGTTTTTATTTGTTGCTTTTTGAGTAGGTGTAGCGTATTGACAGCATTTTGGTAAGAGTTTGCATAGCATTATTTCCAGCATATCCCCTGGTACAGTGTTGTAATGGACTGTATTAACTCAGGTGTTTTGAATCCGGAAAAAGACCCTCAGACGTACAAAAATTACTGCCTGGGAAGCAAGAGGCTCCAAGATGGCATATTGCTATACGTTCTGGAGGTCAGCACTCTGTGCCACTTGATCTTCAGTCTCAGGCCCCATTTTATTTAGCAGCATAAATACTGCCACAGAGCATGTATTGGTCATATTTTACAAGATCTGTTTGGTTTAGTCTTCTGTGAAATATCCACCAAAAGTGTGTTTGTCCTGGACATTGTTACCAGAGTTTTAACTAATTTATGTTTAACATTTTGATTTAAATTCTCTACTTGAGGAGATTTGCTAGCCCTGATAACTCTTATCCATGCAAGTCTTGTAGAGCTGTTTTGCTTTTGCTTTTTAATTTTCATTTATTGGCCCTTTAATGGTGTTTATCAAAAGACATCTGAACATCATATATTATGCTTTATTTCAGAATGAACTTGATTATGATAAGCTATTTGCTGATCTATTGGTAAAAATAAGTTCTCAGATCTCTGCTGAGATCTGACAGCCTGGAGGTTCTTGCTTCTATAATCTCTTCCCTTAAAATTAAAAATTTATTACTGAATTTTTCTTTTGGTGCACTGCTTTACAGTTTCTGTATTTGAGAAAGGTTTTATATAATTTCTTATATTTGGTGTATCCATTTGCTGTATAAATGCAAATTACACTGTTAAATTTCTAATTAATACAGTTTCTCATATCACTATCATACTCCTGTCAATGTTAAGATATATCAGGTTAAAATCACATTTTTTCTTCATTTCAGACATCTGAAAAGGACATTATAAGTAAAGAAAAAGGTGAAGAAAAGGCAAAGGGTGCCTCTGATGTCGTTCTCTATAAAATTGATGTTCCTGCCAACCGTTATGATCTACTTTGCATGGAAGGGTTGGTCCGAGGACTGCAGGTCTTTAAGGAAAGGTAAGGCAGAGTTGTGAGATTTTTGTGTCATTTGTTATTTATTGAAATATGGATCCATATCTGGTCAGTAAACAAACTTCCTAGTTGCTTGGATTTTGAGTGTGATTTCATGTGTAGATCAGATTCATCACGTTCCTCTGGAGAGGATCTACTGCATAACTTTAAAAGACTAGACTAGAATGTTATTGGGTTTTGGATCTGTTCTAAAAAGTTTTCAATTGCTATTCCATATGAGACTTATCCTCTGTAAACAGCTGCTGTAGAGAAACTTCCTTGTGATCCTTTGTAATAAATACCAGAACAAATAATTTGTTTCACTTTTCTGCAATGACTTTATCTTGTTGAGTTCTTCCTTTTGAGTTCAGTAATCTGCTTACCATCCCAGAGAAAACAAGTTTTGAGCAGTTAGCTATTACATGTCAAGAAATGTTACCAAGGAAGTTTTCTGCATACAATTGCTGCTGCATTTCTAAAGTTTCCTGCATTTCGGGAGCTTTTCTTCTTTCAGCTGCAGACTTACTTCTGTTTTTGTTTTAGGATAAATCTTCCTAGGTATGAAAAGATAATACCAGCTGAGGGTGAAGGTCAGAGGCTGATTATCACTGAACAGGTAAAAGTGTTTACTGCACCTTTGTAAATGTATTGAGAGTTGCTGAAGCAGCAAGATCCATATCAGTACAATTTTGTAAGAGCAATGAGACTGGAAATCTTATTTGCAGAACAAGAGCTAAAGACATTTAGATATCTCCTCTCGTTGTGATTTATTCTTAGGAAAGAGGAGGGGGAGGGACAGTAGACAAATTCTTTTGGGTGAACCTAGTAGCAAATCAAAACAAAGTTTCCTTTGCTCACTTTAAATTCACATGTTGCTGTTTTAAATTGCAGACTGCCCAGATCCGGCCTCACGCTGTAGCTGCCGTCCTCAGAAATATCACTTTTACCAAGGACCGTTATGACAGTTTCATTGACCTCCAAGAAAAGCTACACCAAAATATTTGCAGGTTAGTGCTTAAATTTAAAGTAGTGTCTAGTGTCTGTGTGTATGATTTTATCATGTTGAGACTGGACATTCCTATTGCAGGGAGGCATTATGGTTATGCCAAGGAAAATCGTCTATAGCAGCTCTCTTGATCCTTCTCATTTCTTTGCCTTTTTCTCTTTGCTGTCAATATTGTTCAACATAAATAGCTGTTATAGCTCATGCAACATTCCCATTGGATTTGCCTTGACCAGTTGTGTTGTTAACATTTATTAAAATGTTATTCGTGAAATAATTTCTAGGCTTCTCAAAATTATCCTTCTGATTTTTCAGTAAGCTCTATAAATGCATAGAAGTATAAAGCATCATACTCTAAGAAACTCCAAGTATTACAAGTAAAAATATTATTTTGCCTTCTTTCTTTCTAGGAAAAGAGCATTAGTAGCAATAGGTACCCATGACTTGGACACCATCTCAGGTCCATTTACTTTTACAGCCAAAGCACCTTCTGAAATTAAATTTAAGCCCTTGAATCAATCCAAGGAGTACACAGCCTCACAAATTATGGATCTGTATAGGGTAAGTGAGATTTCTCAGACTTGTTGCACTAAATGTAGGAAGATAAATTTCCAAGGCTAAATACCTCACATATCCTTGTTATTAAAAGTTGTTCTTACAAATAAAACTATTATCTTCTGTAACTTCACAGCTAGTGAACATTCCATATTTTGCTTATTCATGAGAAATGCATGGTAATATTTTATTTTTATTGTCCATGAAAGATACATTGTGGTATTTTGGGGCTAAGAACAACTCTTAGAATGGTGGGTTTGACAGAAGCCTTCTGATTTATCAAAATAAAAACTGCTTTTTGTAGTCCTCTTAATAAAACTGTAAAAGTCTTGTTTATTTATGTATCTATAGATACTTGATGGGCAAAGGTGGGAACAGTTTGGGGTAAACGCTACTGGATACTTCAATGTTACCTTCATTTGGTCAGTTTACTTGGGGAAGATGTTAGATTATTTACCTAACTGCATTTTAGGCAAGCATAGCTGTGTAAAAGGCTCAAGCTAAGTCTGGCACTGCTCCTGGTCCAGCATCCTGATGAAATCAGGTAAATGCTAGGAAAAGATTCTATCAAGTCTTATTTTACAATGTTTATGTGGGCCAGTTCCAATGTCAGCATTTGAAAATAATACTGTTTGTCACTGTCATTACAATACACAGCTCTGCTGGAGCACATTTACTGGTCATAGAGACAAATCCTCAAGTAATTCTGACTCAAGAGTAAGAGAGCTTAGAAACAAAAGAGACTAAAAGGAAATTGAGGTTTTGGTACAGCACATACCTATGTCATTAGAACAAACGTAAAATTTGAATCAAATTTAAGTATAAATGTGTCAGTATCCAGCAATTTATAACTAGAAGTATTGTAGTGCTGATTTTTATAATTTTTAAGAAGAGTTCTTACAGACTAAAGATGTTTGGCAATGTTGTCTGCTGTGGTGAACAGCTGACAGACATCATTTGGACAGCATGACCTATGCATGTTTGAGAGAATCCATAAATAATCTTCAACACTTCTGAAGAAAACCAAAAATCCAGTTCTCTCATTTCAAACTTTTCCTGCTGCTGGGAGCAAACAGCCTTTGCTAATAAAGCACCTAACTCTAAACTCAATCCTTCCCACCTTCAAAATGCCCCTTAATCATTCAGCAAAAAATTGTGGCTGTGGAAGTTCACCTGAGCTGAAGTGAAATTCAGGCTGTGCTTTGTTCCTCCAGACTGACAGCCACCTTCGGCATTATTTGCACCTGATTGAAAACAAGCCACGTTATCCTGTCATTTATGACAGCAATGGGGTTGTTCTGTCCATGCCACCGATCATCAATGGTAAGATTAATTTGTGACTGCTTTGTACTATGACTGCTGTTTTGTCTGTGAATTGGTGTCTGACAGAAACACTGATGTGTCATAGGGATTATTATGTTTTCTTAAAATTGTTTCATTTACAATTTGATATAGTCTTCTTTCCTTCTTTCAGTTTAAAGGCAACCAAATTTTTTGCTCACTCCCTAGGCTGCTAGTGTTCCTTTTCTTCATCGGGAGGATGTAAAAATCCTACTGCATTCAGCTTCTCATACTCTTCTGCAACTCAATAAAGTTCCTTGTGACAGGAACTTCTATTAGGAAAGCTTTTTGTTTAGCTAAAAGAAGTCTGAAGGAAATTATTTGATAAACTGATAACTGTAACTGATAACTGCAACTTTGTACTCCATTTCAGAAGGTCACAGCAGGGAACTTACTAGCAATGTGGACTAGTTAATGCATACTATTGTTATTGCACAAGTGATTTCAGGAGACTTTAATGGCTTAAAAAGAATAAATTGGTCTAGACATTTTTTGCATTTTTTCTAAATATGGGTTTCCTCTGAATGCAAAGCGCATTTACTGAAGCCATTTAAAGGCATGACAAGAATTACTCCTTTAAGAAAGATATTTCAGTATACCTAATATATTGAAATTTAGGTCAGGAATCAGTAACTTTCCCTACACTGACCAATAAATCTGCAGTGATAATCTCTTTGACTGGGTGTTTCCTAATAGACCTTATCCAGCTAACCCAAATCTTCTTAAAAGGCAGCTCAAACTCTCTGGCAGGGACTGGTAACAACTGTTCTGAATTGAAGATGTCAACCACTGTGCCTGATCTTTCTTTGTAAGGCTCATCCCAGCTTGGGGGTATTCCATGTATAAGCATTCCTTATAATTTATATTGTATCAATTTAAAAAGTTGAGCTAAATTTAACACCTGCCTCTGCATTAGAAAGCAGTATCTAAGAGAGGGTTCCAGGCTAGAGGTGCTTTTTAAACAGATAATGCAATGTAAACAGCTGTATTGGTTGTTTGGATTATCTACAAACACTGAAGTGAAGGGTCATATTTGCTTTGAAGCGAGTCCAGAGATGCTGAATAGATTCCATCTGCAAAGAGATACTGTGCAGCTGTGAGGGACTACAAGATCCCTCAGTCCTGCCATCTCTAGTGCACCTAACTTCCAGTCTAGCTGTGACCTAATTGCTCAGGTACGAAACTAAAACAGAGGAGCTGACTCAGGGTCAAAGGGAGCAATAATGTCCATGGACATCCAAGTGCTTCCCTTTGCCTCTGGTGGGGTTCAGCTGCATTAGGGAATGGTGCAAGGGAAGGTAAGAATGACAAAGAGGTGGTATCTGGCATGATCCCACACAGTTCTAGGACTGTGTGTGCCCATTCCTGCATGGTTCCCAGCAAGGCAATTCACTCCAGGTGTGCACTGCCCTTCTGTACCTAACAGCAGAACAAACGAGATGTCGGTGCAGCTGCTCCAGATTGCTTGTGGCTTACTAACAGACCCCACTTCTGTAGGGAACCAGCTACTGGGGGACTTGGCATCCAGTTTGCAAGGGAGACACTTCAGGTGCTTCTTCCAGACAAGAAACAGTTTTGAGTGCAACAGGGATGTGCTTCATCATAACTCCCAGTACAGACAAAACAAATTCATGCCTAGAAGGGACCCATACTAGGACCTAAATCACTAATGCAGAGCAACCTATGGTGTATCAGCAGAGAGGGTCAGGAGATCACAGAATGACTATTGATAGTCATTAGTCTAAATCACTTTTAAAAAACCATTTCATTTTTTCCTGCCCAAGGAAATGACCTATCACACATCTGGTGCAAATGCGAGACTAAATCCAGGGAAGATGGGATGCTGTGGCAGTGCAAAGCCTCTTTGCTAACAGCAGATGGCCACTGTTCTGCTAGTTGGCTTTTCCAGCTGGTGCCAAGATACCTGTAGATTCCTGTGTCTTTCAGGGTAAAGCATAACCCAGTCAGTGTGTCTGGTCTGCCTTTTTCCTTTTATTTGATTCATACATTCAAAAATAAAAAGAGCTGCTCTTTTGCCAAGAGCTGTGAATGTTGGTGCAGTAAATAGTGGCTTTTTTTAACTGTGGAAAATGACAATGATCTTTCTGACACAAAAATGAGTCAGTATCAGTGTTATTGCAATAAAAGTAATATTTCTTAACATGTTTTTGTTTTCACATGTTTTAGGAGATCATACAAAAATAAGCCTAAATACCAGAAATGTGTTTATTGAATGTACAGGCACAGATATTACAAAGGTAAATTAATCTTTCCTGCTTTTGTTATGCATTAACATCATTGTTTTCCCTTTGGATAATAGAGCTCCAATACAATGACCTACAACAGCAAGGCATTTACTGCATGGAGCCAACCTTCCAATACAAAAGCTGTAGGACTGTGGAATTCCCTTGACACAGTTTCAGGCTTACTCTATAGATAGCATTGTGTTTACACTGAATTTTGATTTTACTGTATCTTTATGTTGACACTAAGTGTTCAGCTTGTATGAGAAAATAATTTAAGTAAATGAGAGACTCTTTGTTCTTGTTGAGCACTTTTTCTAAGTCCAAAAGGCTTTCAGAAGAGTAAAATTTGCTAAGATTGCCTATTTTGGCAGAATACACTTTGTAAACAATCATTTTGTCTCCTACTGAAAATTTGGACTGAGGGAAGGAAGACAACGATTTTTCTACTTAGTTATCTTTTTCAAGCAGGGATGCTTTGCAAATAATTGCTAAATTCAAGTCTTTCCATATGCAAATTCTGTAACTCAAAGCTGAAGCATGAAAACCCTAGGAGTTATAATTGCCTGTTCTTGAATATAGGTTGTGCATTCATTGATAGTTTCCCTAAAGTGTGTAACGTGATGCTCAAGAGCAAAACTGCTTTTAACTTACCCTACTGCACAATGATATGTTAACAACACAAATAAATTTGCATGTTGAGGAGTTGCTTCTAAGCAAGCTAATAAATAACTGTTTCTTGCTACTGCTTGTCTTGCTAGTAAAAATAAATATAGTCCTGTTCTGTTTACGTGCAGGAAGTTACACTGTTATGCATCAAAAAAAAAACCCTTGCAGATTGAGTTCATCTGAACCTCATTATTATGTTCCATTATACTAATCTCTTAAAATACTAACTGTAAAACAAAAAAAATTTGTAGACGAGGTTATTTGATAATGTATTGCTAAACAATGCACAGCCCTTCAGTGTCTCCATTCTCACTTGAACTTCAGTTAAATGACTAATTAGACAGAAGGTTAGGAAGACTCAGCTCCAAATGGTAATAAAAACCCTGTGTTTCTAAAGAACAGTTTAGAAAAGATACACAAATGCTTCAGAACCTTGAAAACCAAAGATTTTCAAGTTTTTGTGCAAACGTCTGCATCAGAAGGAAAATGTATTTTAAAATTCGATCTAGTATTCTAGACTGCTAGGAAATTGGAATGGAATGGAATGGAATGGAATGGAATGGAATGGAATGGAATGGAATAGAATAGAATAGAATGAAGAGGGTGTGAAACAAGGTATCTTCCCAGTTTTTTTGTTAAGATATTTTGTCTACTTCAACAAGTGACAGATTTGAATGTGATTATTATTTTTGTTTTGTAGGCAAAAATTGTTCTTGATATTATAGTCACAATGTTCAGTGAATATTGTGAGAAGCCATTCACGTGAGTATAAATCCCGAGGCAAAGAGACATTATGTTTGGGCCATGTGTTAAAAACATTTTTACTCATATTTTTCTGTCTCTCTCAGTGTTGAAGCAGCAGAAGTAGTTTATCCCAATGGGAAGACCCACATCTATCCGGTAAGCACAGCATTAGGATATCTCTGTGTCCTTAGGGAGAGGGCTTTATTTACACAAAGTCTTGTTTTCTTTTTCTGCAGTGGCAGCATGTGCTGATTCTGGCGTGTAGTGTAAAAACCCAGCTTGGCACTATCTTGTGTTAGTGAGCCAGAGCCTTCTCTAACCCCATGGAAAATGACTCCAGCTCCAGCTTCTCCTTGTCTAGGAAAGTCATTCTGAAGCTCTACTGAATTATGATGAGGTTAAAAATACGCTATTATGGTTTAGAGTGCATGTGATAGGAACCTTTTCAGGAACGAGTAAAGATTGGAATCAAAGGCCATAATCTGTGTCTAAAGCTTTTAAAACCTACGTGTTCCAAATCGAGAAAAATTAATGCAGGAAGAGGTCCTTCAGCCTTAAGCCTATGGACAACTGAAATCAGCCTCAGCATAATGTACTTATCAGATCTGGAAGCTTTAATGCCCTTCAGTTAAAATAACCTTGTAACACTGCAGTTTTCAGTCTTTCACTTTACAGAACCCAACTATGTAAAGGTCTGTAAGGCAGAATGTTGACTTTCAGTGCAGTTCAGAGCCTCAGACAGACCTCTTTGCAGTAATGGAGTCTTACATTTTTGTTCTCTTAATAAGTATAAAGAAAGCAATTCCTCCTGTTTCCTGAAAGTAAGTGAAGACAGATCTGGTTGAGTTCATAAAATCGGATATATGAAGCAAATACCAACTATTTAGAAGGAGAGAAACTTTTTTTTGCTGAGAGGTTTTCTAGTGTCATTTTAACTTTTTCTTTTCAAAATGTCACCTTTAAAAATCAGCAGAGGAAAGGTGTAGAATACTGAAAAGATGTCCAGCAAAATAGAAATCTCTGCAGTAACCAAAGCAGCATCCCTTGATAAAACAGAGAAAACAATCTCCAGAGTTTCAGATGCGATGGTTTTTAAGGATTTGTATATCAGGAAGTTTAGAAACACATAAAATACATACAAAGTAACTTTCTTAAATATGTTGCACTCTTGATAAGTAAAATACTTGGTAGATATTTGTGTGCCAATAAAGAAATAGAAAGTTTTCTTTCCTTTTCCTCCTAAAAGTTATTTGATCTGTACAAGACCATGAGATCTCATGCATGACCATTCTGTGCTTTAGGGCTTTGACTTAGGATGAACTGGTCACCAGAAACTTTCAGCAATTCTGTTACTTGCATATATCAGAAATTATCGGAAGTTTCAACAACAGGAATTTCATGCTGCATTCAACCTTCCAGCTTAACCAAGAACAGCTTTTGCATCACATACTAGAGTATATTTTCAACAATCCTGTTAACTTTAGAATGCTAAGTTTAGCCTAATATTCCACATTTGTCTTCTGTGGGTGTCATTTTAGTCTGGCAATTAGAAGCTAGATTACTATGATTGAATCCTCTTAGGTAGAAATGGCAGGCACTGCATATGCTTAAAATCTTCGTCTTTCTTTTTAGGAACTGGCTTATCGAACAGAGAAGGTGAAACCTGAACACATTAACAAGAAAATAGGAATCAGGTGTGTTACTGCAAATGAAAACATAGTTTTTATTAACCATGACAAAGGTACTAGAAGGCATCGATTATTGTATTGTTTTAAAAATGCTTAGACTATGTGATTTTTTAAATTTATCAAAAATTCAGGGGTTATGTTGGGTAATTAGATCTACTCTAAGAGTTGTTCCCCTTCTTTCAGAGAAAGCGGATGATTCTTTATGGCTTCACACAGCTGTTATGAAGTAAAGAAAAGTGACCATTCTGTTTCAATGCTAAGTTTGTGTACAGTCCATAAAGCACTTGCAGATTCTGCAGGATGTGAGGCAGTGCAGAAGAAACATTGATGACTTTACAAAGCCAGTCAGTACAGTGCAAAATCCATAAATTGCCACTCTCTTGTTTTGTTTCAGTGAAACTCCGTCAAGCCTGGCAAAGCTGCTGACTAGGATGTGTTTGAAGTCACACGTTACAGGGAATGGGAACCAGATAGAGATTGAAATCCCTCCTACCAGAGCAGACATTATCCATGCCTGTGATATCGTAGAAGATGCAGCAATAGCTTATGGTTATAACAACATTCAGATGGTGATTCCGAAAACGTACACCATAGCTAATCAAGTAAGATTGCCCCTTCAAATGAACGCTCTGTTGTCAGTAAATGACTGCTGCATGCCAGAAGGGCTTTGGGGAAAACAGAACCTAGGAATTAAATATTTTGACATGCTTTGCCTTGAGAAGTATTTACCATGGATGGGATACAAAACAGATGCCCCACTGATTTGAATAAGTCCACGACCAGTGGTTGCTGGTACTTGAAAAAAGACAGGGTTTAAGTAGGGAGCCCATATTAAATCTCTAATTGGGAGATTCATTTCCTCAGGCAAGCCTAAAGGCAGCTGGCTAATGCTTTCAAAAATTTTAAGCACACAATCATAGTCCCTCCCTAGTGAATTCACCATCATGTAACAGGCAGAATCACCTCGGGAAAGAATAGCAAAATGCTTTTAGAGAGAAGCTAAAGACTGTTTTGTTTCATTTTAGCTCCCCCTCAATAAGCTTGCAGAACTTCTGAGACACGACTTGGCAGCTGCTGGATTCACTGAAGCACTCACTTTTGCCCTGGTATATTACATTGATTTCATATTTTTCTTTGTCGCGTGTTGGAACAGTGATGCAATCAAAACTGCAGAGGATGATCTGAGGATATGTTGCTGTATAAATGTACCAGAATTATGCAGTACTGTTTTGGCAGCTGATTGTTTACTACGGCTTTGGAATAGTATAATATTTGGGGAGTTTGTAGGTCAGAGAAATTAAATGAGTCGCTGTTAATGTGGCATGTAGTTCTAAGCATAGAGGGGAAATAGCTGCTGAAGGACTGGTTTTAGTTTAACGTGATAGGATGAAATTGTAACACAGCAAATCTCTCTCAAGACTTTGGTCACCAGATGTGAAATTCATCATAGTTCAATAATCTGGAAAGCCAGCATTAAAATTTAGTACTTTCTGGTAGGTATTACTACAGTTTATTGAGATTTCCCTGTTTCTGTATTTCTCTTTAGTATTGTCACTTGCCCACGATTCCTTGCATTAGATACCAAGCTGGTATGTAATTATTCAGTCTGCAAAGAGCTTATTTTAAGAATACCCATAAAAAAGTTACAGCGCACACTGAGGGGATGCAAAATCCTCTGTGAATTTCACCACAGGTAGGGTTTTGAATATCGATAACAAGTACAGAATTGTTAGCACTGGTTGTAGGTATTATTTGTTACAGCCATGCCAGCAGTCTTTGACCCAGAATTAGGACTCTGCAGCATCAAGTGCCACTGCAGTACTAACAGCTGGCATAATTTGTACTATGGAAATTATATGGTAGGATTGTTGTGCTAAAATAGGATGTACAGTAGGCAACAACATCTTGGTCATGGCCACTTGTTCATACCCCTTAGCTGTGAACTGGATCAGAGAGCCTGATATACGATGGAAAAAAACCCTGAAAAGTTAAGTACACTCTCATGCCCTCCAAATGTACATGGCAACTGTCCATATGTGGAAATTGGCATAGTCAGCTATTGAAAATACGCTATGCATTTTAGAAAATCCTTTCTGTTGCAAGGTTTGCTCAAAGCCTTTGCCTAAATGTCCGATTTGTGCGCATTTTAGCACACGGGGAGCTACCATCACATATTCTATTAAAATCTCTGCAGAATTTCCCAATTTCTTCCTGAACTTACTAGATGGCCAGAGGTGTAAATCTCTGAAAGTCCACAAGCTCTTAAGGCAGAGAGAGTGATCTGCTCACAGATTATTTTTGATAATTTACTCCAGTATTTTAAGATGCAGCAATTAAGGCTCCTAAAACACTTCTGGTAATGAAAAGGTCAGGTATTGCAACCAAATTTGGTGATTTGAATGGACTAAATAAAATTATAACACTTTCAGATTTCACTTCTTCAAAAGCAAAATTTGGTCTCATTCTGAAAAATATATGTCTGTTTTAATATTTTGTTCTTAACTCATTTAAGTAACCAGGACAATAAGTTATATTTTCTCCTGCAGTGCTAATATCTGACAGAGGTATTCAGACCTGCGGTAGTACCATGTTGAGGAAACTACATATAACATAGTCTAGCTTTTAAAGTTTTGCCTTATTCATTAATATAGTTCACTTTTTTTCAGCTCCAAATAGGTAATATGCTTGAAACATTTAATATATGACATTACTGCAACTGAGAACCTTTATGTACTGCAACAGCAGAATTTTTGAAGGTCATTCAGCATATCATGATATCACATTTCATATTTGTGTTTCTGCTGTGGCAGGATGAAACCCACAGTCTGCTCTGTCCCCAACACTTTATTAAAACACCAGAGTGAGGCTTATGACTGTGGTGACTATAATTTATGCTACAACATTCTGTACCCCAGTGTTACATGACAAACACTGCTTATGTATTTGTGCACTCAATCTGTTTCTTGATTAGAGCCCCAAATGATACTTTTACACAATAACATTGCCTTCTGTGAAAGCTCCAGTTTAGCCAGATTGCATTTAGTTAAATCACAGTAACATGCTGTAGTTTAGATACACATCTGAAAATTGTTTAACACAATTTTCTCCTCCTAAGTCAAGCATTCTTTGTGTTATTTGGGATTTTGTTATTATTATTCAATAATCCACTTTTTCAGATGGTATCATCTGCTCATTTTTCTCACAGTTGGTCTATCAACACACTTTTTGAATGCTGCCAGTGCAAAGGGGACACTTCTGGGAGACTGCAGTATACCAGCAAATCCTCAATTACATGCCTAGTCTGCTACTGGTTTCTTTATTACTCTAATAAAGCTATAAATTCTGGAAATCTGAAGTGTGGATCTTGGAAGTAACATCTATTGCAGTATGTGCACAGACATTGGCTGAGCTTGATAAAGTGAATGCCTGTTGTTTTACTGACCAGCTTAAAAATACACCTTTAGAATACAGGCTTTAAAAACACTACAACCCAAAAAAATTGAACAAACTACAGGAAACTACTGCAGCTCTGAAAATGGAAGGCCTGCCACATGACCTGTTTTTCATAGACAGTACTTTACTTTCTGTAAATTTCCCTCAAGGCATTATTTTCTTTGTGTGAAAGAACAGGTACCAGTCCCTTTATAAGCACTGTTTTCAGAATAAAATACTTCACCCACTGCAGGTCAGAGCACAGAATCTAAGCCAGTTTTTAAAATACATGACTACAGTCCATGACAGAAGCTTAAATAAACACTTGCCTTTTTGGGGATTTTTTTTGTTTGTGTTTTTTTTTTTAAACCAGCTTGATTTTGGTTAGTAATTAACATTTGTAAAGAAACCAGCTCGCCTACTTCATCTTAAGACTAGGGCTTAATTTGTATTATGAGTATTGTACATGAGAGGATATATTATGGGGCAGTGCTACAATTTCATTGTTCACTCTTTGTATCAAATTTCATCCTTGGCTTACTCTCTATTTTAACTACTTGACTTTGATGGGTTTTTGTCTCATTTTCAGTGTTCTCAAGAAGATATTGCAGATAAACTTGGCATGGACATCTCTGCAACAAATGCTGTGCGCATAGCAAACCCCAAAACAGCAGAATTTCAGGTGAGAGCATTCATGTTTTGAAAGCAATATTGTCATGGATTCTATATTTAGAGAGGAACCAACAGGAAATAAAATATAAACTAGAGCTCTTTTTCCTGCATTAAAGAGCTTGTGTATGTTTATGTGCTGAACATGTCATCTTATGTTACTCCTTCACTGAGAAATCTCTCTTGCTATGTGAAATATTATCAGCTTTTCAAGAAAGCAAAGTACCATGCTCTGTGTGGCAAAATTGAACAGTCTTATTGCAGAAAATCCCAGATGGTTGATTTAACTCCTTCATCTAAAAAACTTACTCATCATTAAAGGAACTATTAGACTTGGAAATCTCTACACTTCCTGAGATTTGGGTAGGAAATGTTTGGCTTGGCTTGTTTTTATTATTGACCATTATTACTCTTGTTTTGGTTTTGTTTGTTTTTTTAAAATTCTATGGTGCTCTTGAAGTATTTTAATACCCCTTTCTTTATAATTTGATCTTTACTAGAGCAGAAAGAAGAGCTCAAGTATGGTATTCTCAACAATTCTGAAAATACCAAAGAATATGCCCATAGGTTTTGCATTTCTTTTCAAGAGTGTTTTGTTTTTTTTAGTTTACAAGGAAGGTAAATTTACAGGCCCTTTTTTTTTTCTCTCTAGCCTAAGAAATACAAAGGCAGACTACTTTAGAAAGGTTTTGAAAAGTTTCAGGAGTCTGTAGGATATTAATATTTTGTGATTTGTGGGGTTTTTTTTCCCTCAAGATCTTCAATAAGTCTGATTTCACTGAGTTTCTAGAATACCTTTCTACATCATACCTCTCATATTGATGACTGTCTTCTGCCTCTCTGAGATTCAAGAACAGAATTTTTGCATAGCTTTTATTTGGTACCACAAATAAGCAATCGTGCAAGACACTGTTGGAGCCTGTTTAGACCACAACCACCTGTTCATTTGTATCATCACAGCGAGCAATATAGAATGCACTACCAACAGAATACAGAGTGGGAACAGAAAGAGAAGACATAGCAGCCCCTCTAGTCAGATACAATTTCAGTCTCCTGTTCTTGCAAGACTGCAGGCCTTTGCAGTAGCAGTGATGCTAAGCAGGGTTATTATTGGATGGGTAATTCCTTGTGGCAAAAATAGCTTCAATCTCTTAAAATCTGTAGGCCTCTCTAAAAATTGGGAAGGATTGCTCTTTGTGATGCACTATAAACTTCCAGCTTTACATGGTAACTGTGATGAGATTCTCAGGATGGCTCTCCCCATCCCCTGTCCTCTGCCAGCAAGGCAAGGGCAGGATGATGCCAAGGACCATCTTACACTGAGTGTGCAGCTGGAATTCTTCATTGGTTATGAAAAGTAGGATAAATAGACTGAAATGCTGCATGACCAAGCATAAGAAGTAACTGGCTGAGCACATGGTGAATTCTGACTTGCAGTCAAGGAGCAGACAGTCACTGCCATGCCTCTTACATTAGATTTACTGAAACAGACTCTTCTAGTTTGACAAGTAAAAATAAAAAAGGTACAGTTCAAAGAAAGTATTTGAATGGAGAGCACAGGAAATGTTACTGTTCTTACAGATACATTCACAGGTATGATTGTCTCTTGCTTGGTTCTTTGAACACATTTTCTACAGATTTCAGGTTGTCCATGACTGAATATTGCATAACATATTTCTATATCATTGATTGATATCAATGAGGTATAAAGATAAAATTTTAGCAAACACTTAATAGTTCTAAAACAACACTTAGAATTTGCCTTTATAAGTAACAGTAAATTTATGGGACGTTTTTGCGCTCTCTGTGTGGTTTTTCTACCCTGCACTGCAATTCAAGCACCTGTGAAATGGTACTGGTTCCTAAGCTCACATACAAACTCTTTGAGAAAATGCTGTGTGTAGAGCATGGAGAGAATATACATTTCCAAGTTTAATAATTCTAAATCAAAGTTGCTTAAATATAAGAGGTAAGTCCAGTGTATGCAGCTGACTACTTTTAAACTCTTGTTACAAATGGACAAAACAAAAAAAATTAAGAAAACTCAACATGAGCTATTTTGGAAGGTAGCTGACTTGCAGCATCTCTGTTTGTCCTGCAGGTGGCACGTACAACCCTCCTTCCTGGGCTGCTGAAAACTATTGCTGCCAACAGAAAGATGCCCTTGCCTCTCAAACTCTTCGAGATTTCTGACATTGTAGTAAAAGATCCTAATACAGGTAAGGAGAGAAGGGTCCTCAGAATCTCTGATAATGCAAATATGTTTGCATACCAAATGGTAATAGTAAGTAAATCTGTATTTCCTTAAAAATACGCATTTCCATAATAATAGTCATTACATACTACATTGGGGTTTTATATTAATGTGCACAGCACAAGATTTAAGAGCATGGTGTAACAGGCTGGATTTCAGAGTGCCTAGAAATGTGGTTCATTTTAGATGCTCTCTCAAAAGTTCAAAGAGGTACACTGCAAATATTTTTAGACATCTAAACATTCCTTAAAACCTGTCAAGGATACTGA
This sequence comes from Pardalotus punctatus, assembly GCA_013400915.1. Classification (NCBI taxonomy): domain Eukaryota; kingdom Metazoa; phylum Chordata; class Aves; order Passeriformes; family Pardalotidae; genus Pardalotus; species Pardalotus punctatus. The sequence goes on along the minus strand of VZTX01021645.1, from coordinate 87,927 downwards.
GAAACTGCAAGGATAAACACAAGACAATTTTGCACCAAAAAATAACCAGCTCTAAATTGCTTGTGTTGATGTGCCTGTTTTTACTTGCTCTTAATCCAGTGCTCCTTTGTATTCTTATCAGGAATGTAAATTATATTCTTACTGGGGATGTAACTCATGAGGGAAACCACCTGCTGGTAGTGTTTTCAAGTGGCACGAATCTTGGAAAGCAGTAAACACTAAAGGCATGTTGCTATTATAACTCTAAAGCCTGGGAAGAGCAGGTTATATTGCAGACATTCTATCCCAGAGAGCAGTTTTTCAGAGGAAAATTTGAGGTCAGTGTGTCTCAACATGAATCCCTTTTCCATCGTCTCATCATCTTTAAATAGGGTTTTTTGTGTTTGTTCTCCAGAACTATCTTTTGGGAAGCTGATAACCAATACAAGAATGAGAGTGGTAGCAGAGATACAGGGGAAAGAATGGAGCAAGTCTGTGCATAAAACTGTACCCATAAATAAAAAGCTCCATGGTATAAAATTTCCTCTCTCATCAATAAAAATGTTATCCTTATCTTTCCACTTCATCCAACTATGCTGAGAAAGCATGGCTGCCTTAGAATAGTTCTGTAGCCTTAACTGTTGTATGTGAAACAGCCAAAGCAGCTCATTCACTTTTCAAAAGCTTCAGTGAAATCCTTCCTGTGTTTTGGGGTCTCTTTGCACTCCTTTCACTGTACATGATCAAAATTTCAAATTATCTTTATCTGGAAAAATGTATCACAGTAAAAACTGTAAAAATAGATCTTTAAAGGTTAAAAATTTGACTAAATTTTACTGATTCATTTCTTTCTACATCGTGTGTTGGGGGAAAAGAAGTGCACAAGCTATAACTTTTGGGAGGAGTTGCAATTCTGAATGGAGTTTTGCCTCTCAGTGAAAAAGGCTGACATTACTTTAAATTCAGTGGTAGAAATGGTTCTGTTGTTTCATTATCTGGTTTCAGATTTTAGTGGTTGTGTTTAAAGTATCTGGGATCTGCAAAACAAAGGTTTATATAAGGCATAAACAAAATGGCAAGTAAATTGCTTTGGTGATGAATTTAATTTGTAGATTACCTTTTTTCCTTTTGAAGGAAAAAAGAGCCTTGCCAAGGAAAACAAGCAGTTTTAGCAAACCATGTAGACTTTTTTATTAAATACAGACAGTTTGGTGGTGCAGCTCATTCCTTGTTGGGCATGCAGTTAGCTAGAATGCAAAAAACGTGGGACAGATGGCAGAATAGCATCAGCATTCTTCAGAACCAAGGGGCTGTTTATCTTGGACTAAGGAGCACATTTGCTCCAGCACTATAAAATTTGTGAGTTAAATTTTTACTTCTATTCCATGTGTATCAAGTGTAGCTCTGGAAAGCTTTCATTTATGGGGATGGCTGCTTGACAGTTTTATAAAGAATGATTTTGTGGTGTACTTTGTTTTGATGGGAATCACTGCAATAGACAAAGACTTCTGAGGCAGCAGCTTTGTGCTCTGTGCTCTTGGGCAGCCCTCTCATGGACTGAGCACTTACAGACTCTGAACAGTATCTGAAATGGGTTTTAGTGTTGTGTTAAAATAACTACTGTCTTCCCCAAATTGACTTCCAAAATTAAACTTGCCTAATAAACCCTTTGAAGGGAGGGGGGCGGAGAAAGGCAACTGCAAACACTGAAAAGTGCGGGGTTGTCCTCTCACATATGGAATGAGATTTCCTGCACTAGGCTTATGTCATCAGACTGACTTAATTTAATTTTATTATTTCATGATTTTGGCATGCAGAATTTCCAATTAATAATTTCAAAAGTATGGGTCAAAAAGAGTACTGACATTAACTGTATTTGAAATGGCATCTTGCAGTCATTCATGTGTGAATGAACCTAGCTCTTTTAAACACACTGGGTTTTAATAAAATACCTTCTTACACAGAACTTGTGCTTACCAAGGTAAACTGAATATACTTCTCTTCAGACTTACCTGGCAGAAAGGTTTGATGTATTAAATTAGCAAAATGTGCGCCAGATTTAATATAACTAAATGGAACCAAATACGAGCAAAAATGTTTCTTCTCAGGGCAGAAGGAAATGTGCTGATTTTGAATATGTTGCACAGCATTTGTCTGGTTAATTTGTAACACTAGATAATCACTTGTGGTAGGATAGTTACATTAGTTTAGTCTCTAAATCATCACCTTTACCACCAGGCCTAACAGAGAATATCCTTTCTCTCACCAGAACAAAAGAAATTTATCTATTAGAAAATCACCTCTGACCAGTGATCCTGGAGTATCTGGCAAGCTTATGGTAGCACACATTTAGTACAATTTACATCATCTGTGAATACAGCTGCTGCCACCTTTTGAAGCATATTTCCAGCTGTCTGGAAATGTTGGTTATCTGCAGAAAATAGTTTGGTCTTGCTAAAAGACAAGTTTGCATGAGCAGGTGTCCCCTTTCAGATCACTAGGTCATTTTTCTGAAACATCCGTGATTTGGAAGGGAACAATGTACAACATTGCTTTATCATCCTCTGAGCTCTTTTGGCTCACATATTCCTAAGCAGCTGCCCATCCTTTGGATTGTTTTTCAGCAGCATCCCCAGGAAGTGCTTTGATGTCTCAGAAATATATACACACATATATATATATTTATATATAATTTAGGTTGACATACTTGGCAGGCTCATTTGAAAAATAGAAATGTTTCATGGCATGACATGAGAGCTCTTAAGTGAGTTACAAAGAACTGAAGCATTTCTAACATCTGCCAGCTTTTTCCTGCAATTCCCAATATCTTTTTTTCTTCCTATCGCTTGTAGTGGATGAACTTCCTCTGTTGTGATATAACTCTGTAAAGAAGTAAGTTTTATAACACTTGAAAAAGCAGCCTTTACCAAATATTTCTAAAATTGAAAACATGAGGTATAAAAAATGTTTTGTATGTTTACTTCTGATGCTTTAGTTAAGAACTCTGGTCTGAAGGCACCATTGACTATCTTAATCATAACAAAGTTAAAATTCTGATAGTTGTCACAAAATCTGCTAGCACATAATGACTCATAAAAAAGAAAGGAAACCCTTCTATGGAACCTCTAGCCCAAAGAACATGCTGTCTTAGGGAAGGGAAAATAACTTTTTTCTATTCTGTTGCTCAATACAACATGAAAATAAATTATTGGCCATCTATGGCTGCACTACTGATTGATATCATTGTAGAGCTGGGAAACAGACACAGCTGATGAGACAGAGCAGCCGGAGTGCTCAGACCCAAAATCAGATGCTGCATTTATTGATATTTTTTCTGTAGCCCTTACTTCCTTGTGTTGCCATTTTAACTTCAGGATTGGATTCTCCATTATTTAACACTGCACATTATTATAATGACAGGAAAAAAATCCCAAGTGACAAAATGCAGACTTACTGCCACAGTAAATTCAGTTTCAGTGACTGATAAGAGAACTTGCTGCTGTGTTACCAAGTAGCTGCTCTAGAAGTTTTGAATGACTTCTGTCACAAAAAGGCTGAGCTTTTGTTTTGTGTGTATGTTCTTCTCCTGTGTTTTGCTGTCTGTTTTAACCTGTGTGTTTCTGGTCACTTGATAAATGTTTTCCTGTTTAGTTCCTGAGAGATTTTTTTTTGTTACTGAATGTTTAGTTGGAGCAAATAAACAAGATGTAAATGCCATTTAATCTCTAATTTCTCATGTGGTAGATATTAATGCCCTGGCTGTAACTCCAGCTAAACGTGCTTGTCAGGGCAGAAGCACAAGAGCAGGTACAAGTGGATAATGCTTCCAGAGGGCGCCCCTGCTCTATGGGCAGGAGTAGCTCAGGGACCTCCCAACCTAAATGTGGCTCTTTGTAGTAAGAAGTGGTGGATTTATCAGCTCTGGACTTCATCTGCCTCCTCAGAGCTGTATAAATGCCTGGCACTGCAAAATCCTGTGGTGAAGAAGTTTCACTACTTAACTCTATGCTGCCTGAAAAACCCTTTCCTTGCTTGTTTTTTTGAATTTGATTCCTCTTGACTTGATCAAAATACTGAAGCCCACAATGAGTAAAGCTGCAAAGGCAGGTCACAGTAGTCCTAGACAGTGTGTATTGCAATGGGGTAGCCCCAAGGTACAAGGATAACACAGCACAGTACTACATACTCATTCTGAAAACTTAAAGGGAAACACGTTTTGCTGAAATCAATAATGTAAGAAGGCATAAGGCAGGGGTTTGACTTAAGGAGTTGTCCAAAGTGGGAGATACTCATGTCACTGTCTTGAGTTTGTGCAGTGTAGCACATTTTTCATAATACTTGGTTCCAGGGATGTCCAAGATGATCCCAAAAAGCAGCAGTTGTGATTTGGGAACCTCTGCGAATTAAGATCTTTCCACAGATCACCATGCTAGTGTTATTACACTCATTTCAGATTGTGGGCTGGTGGTTTTTTACTTGTAGTTGCTCTGCAGCTGAGTACTATAAATATTTAGCTTTCCCACCAGCATCACAAGTTTCTCCATGCCTACAGAGTATTTGCATTTTGGCTTGTCTGTTTTAAATTTCTTTAACACTTAACTATATGCTCGGTACCTGTCACCGCATAGAAGAGACTTGTATGTAACAACCCTCTTTCCTGCTCAAGGCATAGGGTACTTTAAATCTTTCTTTACATTTCTGACTGTGAGAGTCCAGTGGGTTAAAGAAATTCCATTATTTCCTCAGGCTATATGACAGGTCTGTCAAAGAAGCCATTTTACATACTTATTTCTCCTTTCAGCACAAGTGCCTCAGAGTGCAGCAGAAGAAAAGTGATGCAAAAGACAAGGTTAGAAGTGTGATAAAGTTTCCCAGGTAACATAATTGTTTCCTTCTTCTGCAGATGTAGGTGCTCGAAACTACAGACATTTATGTGCAATTTATTACAACAAAAGCCCAGGCTTTGAGATCATCCATGGTTTGCTGGACAGGGTCATGCAGCTCCTGGAAGTGCCACCAAATGAAGAGAATGGCTACACCATCAAGGCAGCTGAAGGTAAGGAAGGCAGAACTACAGTGCACAGCAGCAGTTGTTCTGGAGCTTAAAAGTTCCTCTACAATCTGAGGAGAATTTTTGGTTGTTCTCAGCAGTAGACAGTAAGGATTAAAATCATTATATGTGCTGTCATACTGCAGCGTGATGGAATGATAGTGAAAAGGCATTAACTGCATTCACTGATTGTAAAATGGGATTGCTGTCTTTCTGTGAGCTGCCCTGAGTAGTTTAATATAGTTTGTGAGTTCAGAGCTTTTTAAGGCGATTTATAATAAAGTGTATGCCCCAAGCTTCACGAACTGTTTATAATAGCTTAATCTGCAGATGGCAAGGGTACATAGAAATTCACTGAACTGATGCATATGCCAGACACCCACTGTATTCTCCTTAGCTAACAGAGCCTGGAAAAGGCAACTTCTTACACCTTATCTTTTAGCTATAGCTTTATCTATAGCTTTTTTTTTATAGCTACCTTTTATTTATACATTGATATGAAGATATGTGCTTTCTTTCAAAGACCTGCTGTCTTTGAGACTGACCCTGATGCTTAGATAGTTGTATAACAGCCCTCTTCCTTCTCCATACAGGGTGAGCTGCACATGAATTAAAAATAACATCCTTAAGTGCAGAATCTCCTCTGTGTATGTGCCTGTGCATGTAAGAGAGAAAGCAAGCAGGCTGACCTGATTCCTTCATGGCAAGAGCACAGGTTGATGGAAGAGAGCAGCACCAGCAACTCATCTATTCTGCTACCTAAAATAACAGCGTAGAAAATACAGAATAGAAAAACAAGACTGAAGGGATGGGAACTATGATTCTACTTACATGTCATGCAATGGTGTTCAGAGATACGAGACACTGCTTCAAACTGACTCAGCTTGAAGAAGTGCCTCCATTCTGCATTTCCTGGAACAGTGGCACTGACACAGGGTCCCTGGCAGCCTGACCTAACCCTCCTGTCCACAGAATTTAATGAAAATTTGTTAGATGTCTCCTTGTTCTGCAGTGTGCTGCCAAGATGCCAAACATAACACTTGAGCTAAGTAGTCTCCTGGCACCTCAGTGCACACTTGTGTCAGACATATTGATGCTTTTTTCCCCTCCTTTTTTTGAGAAAGTACTCTTTTGCTCAGTATTATTTAGGCAGATTCTCAGTGGGTTTGTTAGAATACTGTTAATAGGATTCCCAGGTTGACCAGAAGAACGTTTAATACAATTATACTTCTTGTTCTATCAAGCACAGAACATGTAATAGCAAAGCCTCTTATTTGGAAGGGAGATGTGGTAGTGGGGAGTTAGAAGAGCTTCTGGGAGTTGGGTACGCAGCTGCCATTGAAGTCAAACTGGAGTGTTCTATTCAAAACTCCTCTGTAGCTGGTTTTTGAATAGACATATCAAAAGTTTACTTTAGTACTGAAAAATACTTGCAAATATTTTGTTTTCTGTGTTGTAACATTACAGATTTCAAGAAACTGGAAAAACACCTCAAAAATAAGCCTAATACAGGGAAGAAGTTATTTCTAGATATTAGTGCTGCTCAGTCTTCCTGATGCTGTGAGATTTACAATGCTCCCTCAAAATCCCTGCATTCCCATGACATTACTCAACAACACATTTAGTGCAGAGGGTGGATTATGCCTTGTCATGTGCAATATATTACAAGCAGTTTGTGGCTTTTGGTTATAGCAAAAAGAAAAAAAAAAACCAAGCATCTACTACTTTCTGTTTCACCAGTGATTCAGAAACTCTCCTGGGATGGCACATGGATTCCTTGCAGTTGTCTTGACATTGGAATTTAACCTTGGTATCAATGCAGATGGCTGATACCCTGGTGCCATAGCAAATGCAGTGTCACTGCACCAACTTAACTTCAAAGACCTTCACTGCAGAGATGATTGGAAGTCAGAGTAACTTGGAGAATTTTGTTTCGGTTTTAGTGGTTGATTTGCTTAGTTGTTTGTTATTTTTGTTTTTTTTTTTAAACTTGCTTCACACTTTATCAATTAAGCCCATGTGAGTGAGATGTCAGCAGATGATGGAGTAAGGTAACTGCCCAGTGAAACAAAGATACCCTGTAACATCTTAAAGAGCCCTCAGGATACTGAAATAATTCATAAGAACAGTGCCAGTTACTTCAGAGGTTTTAAATCAGGACGTTACACAGGGCACAGATTTTTGGATGCATCTGTATGGAGCTGTTTTATTGCCTGTGCCAAATTGCAAATTTGTACAGCAAGAAATGGGCTTATCCTAGGGATCTGATTTAGAGAGATTTAGAGGTACTGTCTCTGTCCATAATCGTAAACAAAACTTGAGACCAGTAAGCAACACAATGTAAAGGGAGGGTTTTAGACCTTTTTTTTTTTTTTTTCACTCCCTGTGTAACTGATTAAAGTACTTCCACTGATTACAGAAAAATAATACAGGGAATAAAATCTAGTTTTAAATGGACAGCAGAGAATAGATAGAGATGTATTGGGCACATATTTGACACTTTTCCAAACTCCCTCTGGAAAACGAAATGCCTGTGCTCTGGTCCTGCTCAGTCCATATGTGCAAATCACGGTTATTTGAGCTCCTTCTGTCCTGCCAACACCTAAGTGCCCTGTGATTTGACCTTAGGGTCAGAGTGGTTTTGCCTCTCTACCAACACCTGTGAAGAAGGTACAGATGCTAGAAAATATGGGTGAAATTGTGATGTTCCCCTGGCCTTTGCACTATGCTTTGCTGTAATCTGAGCTAGGTAATAAATGGAGAAGAGCTGTTCAGAGCAGCCTTAAGGAAGAGAGGGTTTCGGTGCCTGAATCTGAGGATTTCAACATACATTTGACAATCAATGCTTTTCAGTTTCTTTAAAGTTACTAATGGAACCTTTCTATTTTCTTATTACCACTAAACATACAAAATTAAAGTTTTAAAGACAGAATTCTGAAATACTACCCATTGCTTTAAAATGCACAGAATTAACTTTTGACAGTGAATCCTGCTGGCCTAAGAAAAGCATTCTGGTTTTTCTCCTTGTTTTATGGCGTAGGCATACATAATCAAATATAGATGGAAAAGAGTACAATCAATCCTCAAATTCATATGTGCTCCATAATAAAAAAAAAAGTGCATAAAATTTTTGAGACTTTCACCAGTTCCATACCATTAATAAAATATGAATATCAGTGTATGATTAAGAGGTAAACAAAACCAAATTTTTTAAAAAATAAAAATACAGGTTGAGAAACAAATTTGATCATATGTTTCCAGGTAATTTCATAAAATTATTTAATTTTTAGTTCTCTTTCATTGATTTCAGTTCTCTTGAATTGAAAACTAGAGGTATTCTGATGATTATATTGGAATGTATTCTTAATTCCAAGTTTTAATCAGGAATGGGTATGTTTTCTGCAATTTTTTAGTGATCTTGTGCTTTTGGATGACTGTCTGAGATGACTATTTTCTTCCAGAAATCAGGACAACAATCACAGGAGGTGATGGGATTTAATCATGGGATTTGGGTCCATAGTAAAGTCTTACTTAGGCTAAAAAGAATAAAGAAGGGCTTAGGAAATACTGACAGTGGATTATGTATCAGAGTCTTCAAAGGAGTGGTGTGAAGTGGAAGGTGTAATTATCTTCACTCCTAATGTAACATTTAAGAGTCCCTTATTTAAGGAAGAAACCCCTTGTTTTGCAGTACCTTTTGAAAGTCTCCATACTTTGCAAATGGAATTTAACTGAGCACAAACTGTTGGAAAAGGGAAAATAATATCCCTATTTTATAAAAACGAAACAGTTTGACAGGTTCACAGGGAATCTGTGCATTGCTACTGCTCCCCTGTCTGCCCCACTGTCCTCCATGACAAAATTGAAATAGCAGTCAAGCAACCTTTAAAGAGAGTCATCTTGTGACATGAGCTGATTTTTTTCTACATTATTGATTCTCAGAGATTTCAGCTAGCTCTTGAATTTATTAATTTTTTTAGCTAAATGTTCATGCCATTCATTCTTTTAAGGTAATCATCATCTTAGCAAAGCTGGGAAGTCAGCCTGTTTGTGTTCAGCATGAATGTGCACATAATAAATGCATTCTAACTCTTGCTTCATTCAGTTACTGACAGTTGTCATTCAGAAACAAAAAACCAGGAGGAGTTGCACTCCCTTCTTTTTACTGCCCTTATTTAATTAAATGAAAGGTGTGGTAAAGTGTAGAAAATTTTAATTCCACAGTAAATCATAGTAATAGCTTCTCATTTAGTAAGGTTTAGCTGTGAAATTAGAGGTGTAATAGTTATCTCCATAACTAAGAACATCAATAAACATTTGCTTTTATAATAATAATTACACAGTAAACAACTTTAGAAAAAGATTTAGACCGTGAACCTCAATTCACAAGACAAGAGGAGGAACATCAGGGACTAATTCCAAGTTAGATATATAGAATTGAACTGCAGCATCTGTCTCTGGGGATAAGCTTAAAGTGGGAGACTGAAATATATTCTGATGTTTAGTGCTTATATTGAACTTGGCATTATTACTACCTGGCTTATTTTAAGAAATTGTTGCTTGATTGCTCTTAATGGTAATCCTGGCCTTTCAGCTGCCTGTCTTGGCAGCCATTACATTGATCACAAATGTCAATAATTGTCTATTTACTCATAGATAACGAAAGGAAATGCGCCAGTTTTACCAAGTCTCCAAATACAATTTCTGACATACTGGGAGTTATCAGACAATTCTTAGTCCACTTTACTGGCATTCAAAAACAGATACTTTATGGGTGCTATTGTACCCTTTTAGTTATATTTATAGTCTTCAAATTACAAGTTTGGTAGATAATCATGTCTGTTTGAAAACATCTGTTCTCAATAAAAGCATATCAGTTGGTAATTCACTCTGTGACACTCCTTTTAATTTCACATTTGACAATTCCCCACTTTTTTTTTGTCACCAAGGATCAACTTAGATCATCCACCTTGAAATACTGGCACCACATTAACATTTCCTAGTACTGCTGAATTCCCAGTATTGTTACTGTAAGTTAACAGCAGCAGGCAGGATATTTACTCTGAGAATTGCACAGCAATTCTGATGCCTGAGACTCCTGGTGGCTTAGAAACATCTTAATCCTGGTAGATGTAACCAGACATACTCATTTTTTTCAGTGGACTGGACAACACCTTTCTCTACTCAACAATACCTTCCCCCCACCCCAGATGAAGTGAAATATTTATCAAAAACTTAATACATTTCTGTCTCATAAAAGTTCAGCCAGTTATATTAGTAAATGAAAGTACTCTACCTACAATTCGTTTCCAATATTCTTAAGTATTTTTTAATGCTGTCTTTATTGCAGCCAGTAATTAATCTTTTCTAATTTTTTCAGTTCCTTGATGAATTTCAGCCACTGTTATTTATCAAATATTCTGAAGTGCAAATTATTTCCCTCATTTTTGTCTCTAAGGAGCTTTTCTGATTTTTGACCACATTCACTTCAGCATTAAAGATGGATAAGGTTTTGGCCAAAAATATTCCCCTTTTTTATTATGAAGCTGCTAGTACTCATTTATCAAAGAAATTGTTCTTGAAGATCTTCCCCTCCCGTTTCTCTGTTTAGTCCCCTCCCTTCCTCCCAGCCAGCTTCATGAATTAAAACTGAGAGGTAAGGACAGGTGCTTTTTTTAAAAAAAAACCTGACCAATTTTAGTACTTTTAAATGTATTACCATAATTCTGCAAGAGGTTTCAGAAGTTCCAGCACCAATCATTAAAATGGCTTAATTATAAATCATCCTGCAAACTAGGGATGTTTGTCACTAGTTCTTGTTGCTTTTCCAGTGTTGGCCACTACTTTGAGATTTAATTATTTTCTCATCCTTTTCTCTTGAACAGATTTTTCTGTAGCATAAAGGGAGCTTAGTTACATGAAGAACTACAGTTCTAGTAACTCAAAATTGCATTAAATTATCTAATAAAGTGGGTGTGGCTGCTCTCTTAATGTTCCTTAATTATCTATTATCTCTACTCTCTATTTCCTTTCTCTAATACAAGCCTTCAGATTTATAGGAACTAAATCCCTATAAATTTATGCCAAGCTTATTTCTATTCTATCAAGTGTCTTCCCGCTCTGGTGTTAATGCCTCAAATTTGATTTTAACTGCATTAATACCCAAGAAGGTATCCAGGAAAAATATGAAACGGAGAGTTGCTTATATTATTGATGTAACCAAAGTGGGAGTCTACAATATTTGGAGCCTCTCCAGATTAACCTGGTTTATCAAAATTTGACAGCACAGTCTGGCACTGGACATCTCAGAGGTGTCCTGCTGTTGCAAGTGATGCAGGTAGGCCAAGCAGCAGAGTTTGTGGCAAAAGCCATAGTTTGATGTTAGAAATAGGTCTCATTTCATTCGCTTTGTGTTACACTGTTGATTTTTAGTATGAAAAAGAGGCTCTCAGAAGTGAGTTTGAGAAGGTATTTTTCTATTCCTGTGGTCATTTCAGCTCTTCTCTGAAACTTCTTGAATGTTCCTTCTCAATACCCTTCAGCTATCAACCCTTATCCCCCTCGAGGTGTGTGTGCCGAAGTACATTATTTTAGCACAGCATGGGATAATAAAAGGTTTGACAGGCTTAGACTTCTTTGTCTTTTAAACTTGCATCACCAAATTATGTTTGACACACTTTTTCCCCCACATATGAAATAAAATAAATTCAATTAGAGAACAAAGAAAGTTTCTCAAATCCAGAAGATTATTTTAGAAGAGAAACTCCTTTGAATTGACTCATTTAGAAGTATGTGTCCCGTAGTGGGAGGGGGAAGAAATCTATGACAACCGCAAAAACACTGTGAGGAAAGGTGTCAAGTCAATGTGAAAAGAGACACAGGCAATCTTCTAGTGCCAAGCTGTCTTCTAATGCCTCTTTTTGCAAGTATTATTTATTAAAGATTACAATATCTTTCTTCCCATTGCATTTTATTCTGGCAGGTTAGGGATGCTCCAAGGAGTAGTAGCATTTTTCCTGACAGTTAAGGGTTTTCATTTTCTATGTTTTTGCCAACTCCCAGAACATCTAAATCGCTGGCATTTGTGTTCCTTGAGCTCAAGGTGTCAATGTCTTCTCCCTGACAACTCTTTACTCTGCTGCTATTCCTTTATTGGAGAGGCCTCTGCAGAGTTTAATTCCATTTTTTTGCCACCCCCCCCGCCCAGGCAACTATCTTTTTTAATCACACATCGTAACAAGTCTTAACAGATAAAAGTCTTCCTTGCATCAAGAATTTTAAATGTCTGCCACAGCTTTGCATTGTATAATTATAGATTTAGGTAATTTCCAGCTTTTCACATTTTTAAATATAAAATTCTTTCTTAATCATAAATTATATTTTCAATATTGCAAAGCTTTCTTTATAAAAGAAATGATTCATCCAAGGCAGTAGCAGAAACAGCAGCAATAGCACAGCTCCTGTCTCAGAGAGCAGGGGCAGTGATGTAAGCACTGAGGGGCAGGGGACAGCTCTGGCTTCTCTGAAGAAATTCTGCACTTGCCTATCCCCACAGCTTCATCCCTCAATTCCATTTTCACCTGCACAGCCTTACTTTTTTTTTTTCTTTTTATTTCTGTAATAACATTTTAAACATGATATTGGCTCAAACGTTTAGATCAATGTGAATGCAGGCTCCAAAGACTTCTGTTGCCCATGGTGCAGAAACTGACTTCATCTTTGTTTGTGGTGCATATGTTAGAAAAGAGCAGATACACAAAGAAATGCTGAGCTCACTCTCAGCCAGCTCAGGCATTTCTGTTCCTGCTGGAACTCCTGTGTGCTTCAGCCACGAGGCATTGCTTTGCAACATAAGCCTCAGTTGCTAAAACTGAGTGATTAACAGTTCCAGTGACTGCTGAGATTCATTGTTTGATGATGTATTACCCCATGCCAGTTTGTCAAGTTGTTTTCTGAAAGGCATGAAATGGGGGAGCTGTGAAAGCAGAACATCAGGTGGCTGTTGGGTATCTCAGTCAAGTCTCTGGGAGGGGAGGGCAACTCAGTCTAGGACATGGAGTGATTAAACAACATGCAAACCAAAAATGACACACTAAAGTTGGCTTGCAGGCTGGCTTAGTGCTGGTTCTTGTTATTCTCCAGTGCTTGTATGAAAGCAGAGCCTAAAGAGCCAAAACCTGCTGCCGTACTGTGCACACACAGAGTATGTTATACCCCCTGCCAGAAAGCATATGGTTTATTGTTTCCTACTTTCTGATAGATTCTGTTGTTTGCAAGGATGAATCATTCCTTTAGATACACAGAGAGTGATAAAAACACTCGTGGAACACAAATTTTTTAATATTCAAAGCTTTTTGTTCTCTAACTCCAGTGAAATAGCTAGACATCTTAAGAAAAAAAAAAGTGAGCTTTATTTGGGATTAGGAATTCCTTAGTTTTATAGACAAAATAGCTGTGACATAATGTCGGCTTAGATTTGTGACTCTTAGGCTAAGTATAACATTTCAGATAAATCTGGATAAGTCAGATAAACTGGGCTAACAGCAAAGATTAGCTGTGTAATGGTAACTCTGCAATGCAACTAAACTCCAGTGGAGAGTTGCTGTTTCTCACAACTACCCCACAAAGGCAAATATTTTGAGCTTTATACACAAATACTGATTTCTAGAAAAATACATGCAATTTGATAGATTTCTTTCTAGGTTTCCTACATAATTTTTTTTCCGCACACAGTATTTAATATGAGAAACCTAACACTGAATAAGAGAAATGCTGTCACCCAGATCAGTGACCCAAAACGTCTGCATTCCTTAGCCTCAGCATCCACCCAAATATTACCTTCCATTAGGGAAGGCAGGAACACAGTGATTTTACCCAGATAATTTTAAGTGTCTGAGGCTGCTGTAATCCTGAGGATAACACAGGTGAATAAAGAGGTGCCTCAAACCGACTGCATTCTTGAACCACTTTTCTGACATCTAGCAACACCAAACACCCTCTGTTAAGGCTCCTGCAACACTCCACAGCAAGAATGAAAAACAAATCCAGCTTATAGGGTCAAATAAGAGTGTTCTTATGAGATAGTAGAGTTAGTTTTCCTCACACCCTCCCTGAGAAACAAATTAATAAAAATTCAGCCATTGACTTAGTTGTAATAGGAGAAGATGATTGACTGACCAGTGCAAATTTGTAGATCATTCTTCATGTTCCCAGCCTTATTGTCTGCACAAGGACTCCAATATTGAACTCTATTTTTGGATATGCAGTGTGACAATCCAGGTAAATAATTGATTGTCACTTTACCGTCTTCTGCTATGCCCTATATGAGGAGGCTTTTGGAAAAACAGAGGAGGAGATCAGAATGAAAGATGCCCTTTAGACAAGGACATGTTCATTCACATCATACAGATACTGCTTCTGTGATTTTTGTCAAGTGTTAATTATTTTCTTGAGGGGGTAATTAAGGCACATGTTTTAAATTTAATTGTACCAATTTGAATTTCCTGATGTATCACTATTGTTAGGTGGGATCTGGGGAATGGCAGTTGTTCTGGCACAGCTTTAGTCAGGATTTACAAATCAAGAGGCTAAAGTTAATAAATATCCCACCAATCCCAAAGTATGGTTTTTCTGGGCTTGAGAATATAAGGGAGAAGAACTGCTGACAAGGTGCAACTTCTGAGAACTGTTGGTCTCTCAGTATGTTCCAAAAATCATGCAAGATTTGAGATGCCTGTGATTTTAAGAATTAGCTGAAGGTAAATCATTCCACAACAAGATCTGATTTTGAGGTGGCTGTTGTTTCCGTAAGGCTCTGGTAGCCTTACTGTGCTGATCCTAAAACCAACATCTAACCTCACAAAACTAAATTCCATCCAGGGAAGCACAGGCAAAATACTTCCCCAGGTGAGTTGGGATGAGGTAGTGAAAGGGCAGCTGGAGTCACTAAAGGCAGGAGAATTAAGATGAAAGACTACTGAGGCCAGATGAGCTCTGCTCTGTTACCTTCTTAGGCTTCAGCTTCCAATGTTCCTTCAAATTGCAGGAACAAACAAGTGGGTTTGAAGTCTTAGTGCAACTGCAGGCCTATAATACGACTTTAATCTATTTCCCTTTGAAAGGAAGGGAGAGTAAGGTAGAGAAAAGAAACTGCAAGGTGTTTGACAACAAAAGAGTGGAGGGAACTCAGAGCTCTTTGAGGGTCAATTAGCCAGAAAATGTGCTAAAGACTACATGCTCTATTGGATTATTGGCCAAAGAATTACCCCAAAGCAATCAAAGTGGCCCTGTTGCCTGAATACAGAAAGGCAATTACGGATTTTGAGGACATGCTACAGAAGCTTTAATTAAAGGTATTATTTCTACATCAGTGAACATTAGAAATTAAATTCTTACTTGCAGCCACGAGAAGTAGCTTTTGTCTTTCCCTTGTGTGTAGTGTGTCAGCATAAGACAGGGCTGGCTTTGGCATCTCTTTAGGAACACATATTGGATTTCACCCCACCCCTTCTAACTACCACTTACACACCTGACATATTAAGAGGTGGATTTCCACTGCTAGACCTTCAGGCTTCCTCTAGCATTGTCTAGGTCTCTATCAGCCAGGACAATATAATCTCTGACTAGATTTCAAGGTGAAGTTTATGAAGTACTATTTGTGTGCAGAGCAGAAAGTATTTACTGTGTCAGGAGTGAGAAGTCTGTTATCCTTAAAACAGAAGGTACAATAGACTACAGTTTTTAAATTAATTTTGACTCTCAGTGTAGTTGATGGTACAACCAACCAGACAGACCTACAAGAGCAGCCTTTTCAGGATAATTACAGCAGCAGCAAACACAGTCCCTTCCTGACACACTTGCTCAGAGCGGGATCTCCAGGTGTGCTTTCATGACTGCCTGAATAGTGAAAGCTTCTTCAGGAAGACCGTGCTCTTCACAACCAGACTATTCTTGATGATACTGCATAGACAGGCAGGACAAACCATGGTGAACTCCTGCTCGAAAACTGCAGGTCACAGCTGCCAGGGATTCTGGAAAGGCTCCTTTTGGCATCAGGGTTTTTTTGAAGATTCTGCTGTGACTTATACAAATGAGCTAACAGTGTGTGCACTTTTTGCTCATTTCCTGTGTGTGCAAGGAGCTTAAGCACATCTTTCCTACAGCCTTGACTCTCATTCTGAAGTTTTTACTTTACTTCACGAGTTAAAGCCACATAACACTGTCCAGTCCATAACACAAGCTTTGCTAGAAATCTTAACCACCATTGCTCTTTACTTGATAATAAAAGGAGCACACAAATTAAGATAAAAAGAGTCCTTACCTTCATTTCCTGTTTATTTTGATGACTCCCCTGGTTTGCTGCTCCATGGGTTGCCCAGCTCCTCCTGCAGCCTGTGTCTTGCCCCAGCACATCAGGTTCCTCTTGCTCAGGTCTCCTTTTGTGCTTGTGGTTGGTCCCTCAGTCAAAGCTTTCCCCCAGCTGCAAATGCTTGTTTCTTTTTTACCCTCTTTCTGCTCAGGTTTTTCATGTTTCTGCTGAGGGTTTTTTTTTTTTTTTCCTTCTTTATGTGCTTCCCTTTCAATGTGTGAATTTTTTAAGCTGGAATTTACATTTGCTCCAAATTCTGGTGCCCTGGCTGAGACACATGGACCAACACCACCCAGTCCAATGCATGAGCCAACCTCCTTCCCTTACCACCTGTGTGGTCAAAGCAGGAGTCACTAAGATGAGGAAGGCTTTAGATCCCCCCTGTGGGATGCAGTCTGGAGGCCCTTTTGGCAGGCAGGAATATACTTTGAAGCCTTCTGTAGAGCAGCCAATTACCATAATAATAGTTCCATTATTAACCAGAGTTCATAAACTCTCTGTAAACCTGTTTCTCAGCTCATGTTTCTTTGGTGCAAGAGCCATGTGTTGGCTGGACAGATGGGGGTCTGAAGTTTTTAGCAGGTTCTTTCATTTTTATTTGCTTATTGTCTGATCTTTTCCAGCCACAGAATTATACCCTGCAACTGCCATGTCTGCAAAGCATGGGTCACACTGGTGACTGCTCTGTGGAGCAGCCAACATTTCAGGGTCAGCTTAACTAGAAATTTAGAGGTGGTTTGAAGGTCCTGTTTCCTGCACTTTGGGGACCTAAATGTTCCCCCTTGATATTAATTATATATTTCCCTCTTCGCTGCAAGGAAGTGCCAAGAAAAGTAACATCATGGTCCAGCATCAGTTTGCTGCATGAGATGGAAAACACTGCTCAGTGTCTAACCCATAGCCTGGAGCAGCATATTCAGAGCATGCTGGGACTGCCAGACCAACAACTGGTGATGCCTGGATAGCAGAGCATTTGTTGTGTATGAAAACAGCATTGTTTCACACAATGGGAAGTGGCACAGATCTGGGAAACTGCCCTTGACAGATTGGCTGAGTACAGTATTATTTTAGACCCCATCAGATGTGCAGAAGTTTAAAAACAGTGAAGTCTCATGACACAGCTGGGTCTAGATGTGCAAGAAGATAAAATAACTTTCCCAAGACTACAGAGAAGGAAGCTCAGAAGAAGAGACAAGTCAGACTCACAGCTTTTTAACTGACCCTATTGTCAAAGCTCTTTTTCCCTGTAGATTTATAGTGGGGTGCCATGCCAACATTATGAGCTTCTGCTTGGTTCTTGCACTAGTGCCAGTTTTAGCTTACAGTCAAGTGTCTAAAAGAATGTCCCTGTGTGCTGCTCACATCTTTGGTACAATACCAGCATTATTTACAAACAGGAAAGCCTTTACCTCTAAGTAAAAGGCAACTTTATTTTTAGGTTATGTTTTCACCCACAATCTGCAGAGTGATCTGTATGTGTGACATTTGACTCTTTTCTAAATTTGTTCCATCTTGTTTTGAATAGTGCAGCTTGGCAGTGGCAAGTGTCTCTTTGGCTGGAGTCACGTGCCCATAGCATCCAGGGTGAGATAATTTCACTGTTGTATATCCAGTGTAAGTAGTTGGTTTGTGCTTGTAGCTGAGATTGGAACTGGATCATGTAAAAGATACTGCTTCTGAATATTTTTTAAAACAGCCTTTAAATAATGTTACTGTGGTCATTTTCTACTGTGGTCAGATTTCACAAGGTAGCCAAAACTGAAGTGGACATTGAAGTTAATTTGCACTTGCAGCAACTTGGGCGAGAAAAAAGACCTAATTGCTGTTCTTGTAGCTGCAAGTTACAATTACAGACCTCATACAAGACACTTCTTAAATGAATTATTTCCACTGGGGAGCTAACAGAAAATATATCTCTGGGCTTGGCCACTAGTGATCAGAGTATCATAAAATGTTCCTGAGGTTTGAGGTTCATCTGGACCCTTGTTGCCTTTCTAAGTAGCTCCTTGTACACACAGTAAAATGTGCTGGGCTGATCCTGAACCTTAAGCAGCATTTGGAGCAACCAGAGGGTAAGTTGCTATCAGGAAATTCTTGTGATCCTTTTGCAGAGGATGCTGAGGGCAGCAGCATTAAGAACAGGGTGGAGGAGCTTTCTGAGGATTCAGAATCTCTGGGATTTAGTGGCCTTGTTTCATCCTGTCCCCTTTGCCCCTTTGATATCACACCATTGCCTGCAGCACTGCTCGCTGGATGTCCCACACTCCATGCCTTGCTCCCACACACTCGTTAGGAAAGAGGTGCTTTCAGAAGGAGCAACTTGCTGCTTTGGTTTTTCTTTAGAAGGGCTATCAAGTAAAAATGCCACTCACCTCAGGACAGAGCTTGCCAAAAAAATGCAAGGGTAGCTGCTAAAGACAAGCTTGAACATATTGCTGGTGTAGCCAGCACATACAGGAAGTTGCCAGGTAAGAAAGGCTTTCCATGAAAAGGTGTACCCAGTTCTTCCAAGTTCTTCATTGCAAATTTAACTACTTTTTTAAAACAAAAGACCCTCAATGTAACATTTAAAAACTAGGACTTGGTTTGAAGTAAGAGGAACATGGTCTTTGGCTTCCTTTGAGTGTTCATTGTTTCACGGTTTTATGCTGTATAGGACACTGCTTAAAGAGTTCTTCTCCAGATGAGGAATGCAGGTTGTTTTTAATTACGTGACAGGCAATCAAGGGTGACATGCCTACTTACCCTTTAGATGACAGCAAGCTTTATTTCTTTAAACAGACAAAGGTGGGAGACATTCAGATGTTAAATAGCCTAAAGGCTGCAAAAGTTCTTCATTTCAGTAGCCCTCTGACTCAACTGGGCTAATTTCTATTGCAGGAGGAACTTAGTCAAAACAATTGGAGTGTGAAAAATGCCCACGCTTTGGGCTTTTCATTTTATTTTTAACTCCGTGTTTTCTCCTTCTCTATCAATCATGACAACTCTTAATGCAAGAAAGTGTGAGCCCCTTCTTAGCATCTCAGCACAGAGAACAGTTTAATACTGAGAGCTTTGTTCTGCACGTTAAATGCCTATTGACTTCTCTGGCCCAAAGAAATATTGATTTTTCTCTCACTTTCTTTACAGGCACTGCTTTCTTCCCTGGTCGCTGTGCTGAGGTCTTTGCCAAAGGTCAAAGCATTGGGAAACTTGGAGTCCTACACCCTGACGTTATCACCAAGTTCGAGCTCACCATGCCATGTTCTGCCCTAGAGATCAATATTGAGCCCTTCGTGTGAAGACGTGACTTTTATCCTCTGGCAGCCGTCCACTGTCACAGGCAGCACCCTCTCCTCTTTTGTCTGCCTCCCAAGGGACATTGGCTTATGCTTTTATGTTCCAATAAACCAGAAAAACAGATCCTGTCTCCCTGAGTAAATGTGTTCTTTACAGTGCAATCTGGCTGGCTTCTGCAGGGAAGGAATGTGGGACCTCGGACTAGGCTGTGCCCTCAACGTTTTCAAAGGGCAGGGGGGAAGAAACAAGTTGGGTCAAAGCCCAGTGTTTTACAAGAGAAATGTAATGGCAGAGCACATGATTAGTTTTCAAAATCAGAAATGTTCCACAGACACAGCTTCATACTGTAACTGATTATGGCTGCATAACAGGAATCTCATTCTTTTCTTATTGCATGAAATAAGATAATTGATTAGAGCAAATGTTGAGTGAATGTGAGCAGAACTAAGGAGTTGAGCTTTTATTCTGTACGGTTGTCATGTGCTCATCAATGGCTGGGGGAGGAAAATAAACTTGTTTCATGAAAACCAGAGCTATTTCGTAAGCAAGATGTGTGTAATATCTGCTACCCCACTCCAGACATAACTGTTGGTCCTTTATCATTCTAAATTCAGAAAGGGGAGGGGGTGGAATTAAATTTTTTTCATTGTTGATGTCAGCCTAGTGGTTTTTGAAGCTCCAAACCAAATGGGGAAGTCCATTTAAGAGCATATGCCAGTGGTCTTTTGCATGAGGAGCAGAAAACTATCAAAGCCTTTGTCTGCCTGAGGCTGGCATGTTTGTCTGCAGGAGTGAGCGTGGGCCCGCTGCTCTCCCAGCCCCACCAGGGCTTTCTGGACCCCAGCTGTGCAGCAGGACCGCTCAGCTTTTGGGCAGGGTTACTCTTCTGGCAGTTTTGCCCCTGCCAGTACATGAGAAACTCTCATGGGTCAGGCTTTTCCTTCTAGGTGGCTTTCTGGCAGCAGTTGTGTCACAGCCTGGTGCTTTGTTCCTCTGCTGTCTGTGAAACTGAGAAGCTCCGTCCAGCACGGCCATGCCCGATCCTTCCTTTCTGCAGAAATGTCACCAAGTGGGTGGTCAGCTCAGTACGTGGAAGCAGCTCTTGCCTGGCTGGCTTGTGGAGCTGGCTGTCCCTCCTTTGCAATATTATAACCATTGCTAATGCTGGAGGCTGACAATAGCCAGGATTTTGTGTTGGGCCTTTCAGTTGGGAGAGCCAGATAGACCCTGATCCCTGGAGGGGGCTGTCCAAGAGTGGACATTGGGAGCTGCTGGAGAAGGGTGCCATGACTGCCTCAGTGAGCAGAGAGATGTGCAGGGGTGAGGTAACCTTGTAGTTTTACAAGCTGCACAGACCCCTATCCCTGGGCCCACGAGGGCTTCTCAATGGCAGCCCCAACAATAATCCCAACAGGTGGGAAGGCAACAGGCAAGGCTTTTTGGTGCAAGTGATAATCCAGTATGAAAAATGCACTACAGTTATCCATCTGGAAACCCTATGGTTCCCCTCAGATGGAAGTGTAGATTTTAATTATCTCTGCATGACAGACGTGAAATGAGAATACAGCTATTGCCATACGTTGCACGACTGACTCCAGTGCCCACGGAGAGTGAGAAAACTGCAGCTCACATTTTAAACCTCCCAAGGGACTAGGCAGCTTGGCATTTGCAGGGTCTCTCTCTCCGTGATGCCTACACAACTGTAAGCAGGCAGGCTCACAGTGTGGGAAGCAATCTGTAACGCAGATGGAAAGCATTAACCCCCCCTGTTTATTGGTGTGTCATGCACGGGGATTAGGACGACAATGAGGCAGATTTGCATTGCAGCAGAGTGCAGGCATATTTGCGTGCATTAAATATATTTCTCTACACGAGATTTTCTGACTCTTTGGGTGTCCTGATCCTCCTGTGAATTTAGCTGTCCTTTGAGAGTAAAGACTAGATTAAGCTGGGACTAAGGGCTTGAGCTGCAGTGGCATGTGTTATGAGGCTTTTAGGGATTGCTTCTTTTTCATATCATTTGCTCATGCACTGGCAGCTAAATGCTCCAAAAACACAAGTTTGTCCCAGGTAAGTACCATAACTTGCTAAAAGTAGAGGATGAGAATCGAGAGAAAGGTTAAAAAGCCTCTTCAGAGTCCCTGACCCCTCCAGTTAACTGTGGTGCCAGCAGCCTTGCAATGAAATTCAAGCTCTGCTGTAGTGCTGTGCTCAGGATTAACTGTGATTCCTGATGAGTGGGACACTTCATATAAGTCTGGCGTATTTATTGCGAGGCTTTGTCGTTCATAGCTCCAAAGCAATTATCTGGTATTTACAGCCTGCTCATAGCTCTGTGCAGCACTCGAGGTAGTTATCACACAGCTCCGTGCTGGAGCCAGCCACTGTGAGACCTGAAATTTGCTTTCACCCTTTGCTGTAGCCATGGGCTCTGGAAAAGGAAACCTTTGCTGCTGGTGGGGACTTCTGAGCAGTTTTTTTACATCTTTTGAACTTGGGTTTTCTTTTTAAGCAAGAGTCAGAGTAGGATTTTTAAGTCCTGGTCCCCAATTATGTATCACTTTTGGCCTGCTCCTGCTGCCTGTGGGTACTGGGTCATTGCTGAGGATTTGAACATGAGCAGAAAAGGCTGGAGAGCTGGTGACAGAGAGATCAGAGCTTGCTGAGTGTGCTGTCTGGGTGATTGCCGGGTTCCCTTCTGCTGGACACGAGCCCTGAGCTCTGGGTTTGTCCTTGCTGTGCTTGGTGATTTTCCAAAGAGCAGAACCCTGAGCCAGCCTGGCTGCAGCTCCCAGCCCAGGTCCCAGTGCCTGCAGGTCACCCTGGCTATTGCACAAGGCTGTTTATGTAAAGGTGACGCCTGGGACTGTTTCCATCTCTGGGCTGGCACTGTGCTTGCTTGAAATTGAAATCATCCTTGGTTTGGCAGGTGAGTATGGAATAGGCTGAGCAAAAGCGCTGCCAGGGGATCATGGCCTGGCACATGCGACACCTCTGACCGCCCGGTGACCTTGAAACCGAGCCTGCTGCCAGGGCGGGGTGGCAGCAGGGTGGCAGCAGGGTGGCAGCAGGGTGGCAGCAGGACTGGGGGCAGGGGGAAGACAGGGAGACAGCGGGGGAAGCTCTGACAAGAGCAGGAGCTGCAGCAGCGGAGGGCCTTACTTTACTCACGGCTTAGCAAATGTGCAACATCCCACTCCCTGCCAATCTGCACTTCCACCCTGTTCAGAGAGGTACCTGTGTTTTTTAATTCCTACCTGTAGCACAGTTTAGAAGGGTCAAAACCGAAACTGACACTGTTTTCTTCTGTCCCCTAAATGACATCAACTGTATCCAGAAAAGCAAGGCAGGAGCTTGCTTGTGATTTTGCATAGAAACTTGGATGGATTAGGAGACTTGGGGTCATGACAAAGTTACTGCTGGAAAATTAAAGCAGGAAAAGTCAGTGCTTGCTGCTTTGATTCTTAATCCCTGCCAAAAGGTGCAACATCCATTTGGCTCTGCACTGGGGCACCAGCACACAGAGATGCCCTGGGCAGGAGGAACCCTGGGTTGGCACCGCATGGCCAGAAAGCGATTTGCAGAGTAAGCAGGTCAGGAGAAGCAGCCTCCAGGCAGGACAGAGTGGACTAAGCTAAGGGTGAGGTGCCTGCTACATTCCTCTTGACATAATGAAGGAAACTTAGAAAAAGCTTGTCTTGCCTCAACCCTCTGGCTGCGGGCAGGCCCAGGAGGGAGAGCTGTAGCACCGGGCCAGGACAGACAGCACAGGACAGGACTAAGAAGTCAACAGCCCAGGCTGCAGGGGCGGTGCTCTGCGAGTTCCCTCCCACTCCATTCTCATGAGAAGCGGTTTTACTCTAAAACACAAGTGCGCCTACTCAAGAGGATTCAGCTGGTGCCTTTGTGTTACAGAGTACAGAACATGGCCACCAAACCCTCCACAAAATCTCATTCTCCACCACCACACTGGAAATGCAGAGGTGGGGAGTGTTTCCAAAGACAGCAAAGGCACATACGGGTTTGCAACAAGGAGCTGGTGCTTCAGGTTGATGAAATAGAGAAAGGCTGGTATGTCTCACCTGGTCAGAAGGCTTGCCTCTCCCAGCCCGGCCCTGCAGGCGTGGCTGTGGTCCTGTGAGCATCCCAGGAGTGCAGGCTCAGCACAGAGCCCAGCTGGAAGCCATGCCCAGCCCAGCTGCCTCAAGGATGCTGCAGCAATTGGGCTCACCCTGATCAGCTGTGGGCACTTGGGGTGGCACCACCTCCGGGCAGGATGTGATGCTGAGGGGAGGATGCGGCCCTACCTGGTTTCAAATACACATCCTTGGCTACAAAACCTTGTTAAGCTGCTCAAATAATGCAAAATATCCTGCAGCTCATGGGTTGTCATGCTATCGTTGCACATGTTAATTTAAATTGGCTTCCAATTAGCTGTTTGGTTTATTAGAAGTAAATATTGCAGGTGAAGGAGATTCCAGTACCCAAAAGTCCCCCAGAACTAAATACATGCAACTCACTCATTTCCATTTGCAAAGGCTGTAAAAATAGCCATTAGTAGAGAAGTAGTCTTTTTTTAAATGTTTTTTAAAAAGTAGGATTTTCCTGGAGGATCCAAGGCTCATAGCTAGACTGAACAGAGGACAAGGAACCACCAAGTGGGACAGCTTGGGAAGAAAGGTGGGTGCTTGCTCTTGGGAAGCTCTTTTAGCTGGGACTCATTGCCTTTACAGCAGTCATTTACAAGTATCAATAGAGGATGCAAAATAAAGACACAGACACCAAACTCTGCAAAATAGGTTTATTTTAAAATTTGAACCAAATAGAATTTGCATTTATTGCATGAATGACATGCAGGTGAATACTATAAAAATACCTGTGCAGCATCTATGTATAATTTATAAAATCTTCAGAGCATAAAATAGCTGTGAGTCAGAACAGAAATTTTACACATAAAGCTGCATGAATGTCCCTGTCAAACTGTGCCTGTCTTGGGAGTAATTCCAATCCGCAGTTTAAACTCTCAACTTGCTGCCAAGTTTTTTCCCAATTTTGTGATGTCACCTCTCTGCAGTTGTGCACTGCACCTGTGTGTCATGCAGCATCTTAATGCAAGGGGTTTAAAGGTGTTTTAAACCTGATGGCAGCACTTTTGTGGTGTATGGGAGGGAGAGAGGCTGAGGGTGGAACCCCATGGCTGTGGTGGCCCATGGCCAGCACTCCCCCAGGGGCAGATGTGAGTGGGCACCATGCCCTGCTGAAAGGCTCGCTGGAGCTGTTTGCATGCACATGTGAAGTCCACACAGCCTGCTAAAATACAGTTTATCCACAGCCTGAGAAAATCTAAAAATGGTTAACATTTCTGCCTGCATTTCTGCTGGAGATTGACAAGCCGGGTTTAACGTGGCACAGCTCTTTCACATGCACACCTCGCACTCCTCAGACAGAACTCCCAGCTATGGGTTTGGAATTATGTTTACCCAAGCAGTCAATGGATGGCAAAGCACCTCCTTGACATTCTCCAGGTTCATTTTTCTTGCAGCCAGGAAGACAAGTGGACATGGTTAGAAAGCTGGCTCTCACTGCACATTCTGCCAGGCAAGGCACGGGGGTCACGCTTGAAGCTCTGCAGAGATAGCACGGTACATTTTTCTAGCCAAGCTGACCATGTTCACTGCTGTCTTTCTCAACAGCTCATTGGTCCAACAGCTGATATATATTGTTTTAAATAAGCAGCCTGAGTTATAGGGATGGCCTTCCTATGGATACGCCTCCCCTGCTGTTCTACAGGTGTACACACAGTGTTGCAGGATGCATGGAAGACCAACAGTGATGCTGTGCAGCAGCACAAAATGATGGCATCTTATCGTTGCCACGCACTGTGGTCACCAGAGTCACTGCTCAGCTCCTTCCACAATGCAGTTTATGGATGCTACTTGTCACCCCTGCCCAACAGGAAGGACTTTTTCCTTTTCCTTAGCCAGGGGAATTAGACTGGAGTTAAACAGTTTGAACTCAAGCCTCGATGCTGTGGTAAAAACTCTGCTCTGTTGTTTGTAGACAAAGGAGCTTTTAGTGGAGGCTTTCTTATTAATATCCAAGGTAAATTTGTTGCAAATCACAGTAAGTTTTCGGTTAGATTTTCCTTTTCTTTTACATTTTGGTGTGTTTTTAAAAAAAAAATTGTGATGAGTAAAACCACCTACACAGAACTGGCCTGGCCTGGTCTGGCAGTGCCATCAGAAAACACTCTGAGCTCTGCCCAACAATGGCACTTAGCTCTTGGCTGGTCACTGTTCCCCAATGCCCCAAACCTGAGCCCTTCCTTGTCTTGCTCTAGTGCTTCGGGAGTAGCCTTCAGGCATAGCCCTGCTCCCCAGCAACCCCAACCCTGCAGCAAACCAGCCTTTGCTGCTGCTCTGGCAGGCATGTTATCCTTGTGCTTGTCATCTTTAGCTGCCTGGGCCAAGGGTCTCCAGTTATGGGACACAGTGGGGTCAGTGATCTCTGATCCAAAGTTATCTGGGCACAGCCATTCCCAGGACTCCTCCAGGCCGGATAGGTCAGGGTTTGTGGGGCAAGGACAGCTAGTGGTGGGGCTACAAGGGTGGCTTCTCTAAGAAGGTGCCAGAAGCTGCCCCTGTGTCCAACAGAACCAAAGCCAGCTGGCTCCCAGACGGATCCACTGCTGGCCAAGGCTGAGCCCATCAGTGACAGCAGCAGCACCTCTGGGATAACAGAGGTAAGAAGGGGGAAAAGACTTGCGAAACTGCAGGCAGAGAGGAGTGAAGATATGGGAGAGAAACAACCTTGCAGAGACCGAGAACACAGAAGGAAGAAGAAGGAGTAAGAGGAGCTCTGGGTGCCAGAGCAGAGACTTCCCTGCAACCTGTGGCACAGCCCATGGAGAAGCAGCTGTGCCCCTGCAGCCCTTGGAGGTCCACAGGGGGCAGAGATCCACCTGCCATCAGTGGGGGACCCCACACTGGCGCAGGGTGATGCCCTAACAAGGGTGTGACCCCCTGGGAAGTCCACACTAGAACAGGCTCATGGCAGGACCTGTGACCCCTCAGGGGACCCACGCCAGACAAAGAACTGTAGCCCATGTGAAACACTCACACTGGAAAAGTTTTTGGAGAGCTGTCTCCTGCGGGAGGGATCCCATGCTGGAGCAGGGAAGGAAGGAGGAAGGAGCAGCAGAAACAACGTGTGATGAAGTGACTGTAACCTCCATTCCCCATCCCCCTGTGATTGTGGGGGGGAGGAGGTAGAGAATGCAGGAGTGAAGCTGAGCCTAGAAAGAAGGGAGGGATAAGTGGGAGGTGGTTGTAATGTTTGCTTTTATTTCTTATTATCCTACTCTGATTAGTGTGGTAATAAATTAAACTGATTTCCCCAAGTCGAGTGTGTTTTGCCTGTGACAGTAAAACTGCTGAGTGTCCTCTCCCTGCCCTTGTCTCGAGCCATGATCCTCTTGTTATATTTTCTCTCCCTAGAGAGAGGGGAGGGCTAGAGCAGCTTGGGTGAGCACCTGGCACCCAGCCAAAGCCAAACCCACCACACCAGTGCAGAAAGGCACAAAACACTTTTTGGTTGAGTCACCAGCCCGGACTGAGTTCTCTCCGAAGCGGTGGTGCCGCAGGTGGCTCGGTGAGGAGGAGCTGTGCTCACATCAGTCCCAGCAGCTCGTGCAGCAGCGGCACAATCACGGTGGCTGTGAAGCCAACAGAGGAGTACGTCACAAACTTATATGGCACCTCCACTTCCCGGCGTCTCCGGGCCTCCAGGTCACGGATGGAGAACTGGTACCGATAGCCCAGCGCACCAAGGACCACGCTCTTCATGACCCAGCGTGTCAGCAGGACGACCAAGATCCCTACGAAGAACCTGGCCAGCACAAACACCATCGCACTGGTGAGCAGAGGAAATCCAGGATGAAAACTTTTGCTGGTGTAGGCTGGAGCAGCATACTGGTTGTTTAACCAAAATCCCACAGTTGCTCCGGCTGCTGCTCCTAAGATAGTGGTGGTGTCTCCCCTGGTAGGGCTGTAATAGTCTAGTTTGGGGTAGTTGTAACATAAGACAAGAGGCACAACTATGGAAAACAGTGGGCAGAAGGGGCTGGTTAACAGCAAGTGATCTATCGTGTCCCACGCAGGATACAAGAGCACAAGCAGCACAGCTGAAATCAGTGCTCCGCCAATGACATCCTGGAAAAAAATCACGTTTAAAAGGCTCTGTGAGATCCAGAAGGCAAACTGGGTATTTGGGTGATGATAAAAGAGCAGGATTGGCATTGGTGGGGCCCAGCAGTGGAGGAACACCCTGAATTCAGTGATGGCATTATCCACGTGCCGGGACAGCCCGAAGCCTGTGCTAAACAAAACGTGACAGTCCACAAAACCAACCTTAACCTTATGCATATGCATTTATCTGTGGACACACATTCTCCTCCTCACCTGCTCTCACGTTTTGAGGGCATTCTCCACCTATGGCCTCGGAAAAGGCACATGCACTGCTCCATCTCAGGGACAGCATTGCAGAAAGCTGCCTCCACACAAACCCTTTCCCTCCCATCACCCTGCAAGTCATTTCATCACATCAGTGTGATTATCCCTTGCTCGCTTTGCATAAAGGGGAAGATGCTGTCCTGTCAGAGGCAGGCTCCCATCCCAGGAACCCAGGCTGCAGGGATGGAAAGCACAGAGCTGTGGGAGGTGGTGCGTGTGCCGTGGTTTCTGCCAGCAGTGGAAGGTAGGCACCTCCGGGCAGGAATACAGCAAGAAGAAATTTGTTGCCCAAGTCTCTGAAATCCAGCTTTCAGTACAGTGCCCGGAGCAAACACATAGTTAAACCCTAATTTATTAACAGAGGCAAATAAGGTGTTTTTAGAACCTGATTGTTGTCAACCACAAAGCTGAGAAAGGAGACAGGAGGTAGCCCCTAGCAAAAGCCATCTGTATGACAGCAGCCAGGTAAAAAGCAGTAAAACAAATTTCCATGTGCTGCCCTTCCAGTGTCACACAGAGGCAGCAGTGTTAGCACAGCCACAAAATGCACTGCAAGAGCTGAAGTTGTCACAGACAGAAATGTCCTCTTCTAAGATTTTCCACGAGTCATGACAGCTGACTACTGCCATGCTTGGTCACAGTCTGAAAATTATTTATGTGAACTTCACTTCGAGTTAGGCAGGAAAGAGGGGATGTTTTCACAACAGAAATATTTAAAAACATTCTGGTAAATGCATTACTCCTGTATGGCTGAGCTTCAGCTGTTTACAACTTCCATTAGATTCAGAGCACATTTGGCTTTAAACAACTCCTACAGCCATTTTGCATATTCCTAATATAAACTTCCTTTTATTCCCTCATCCAAAACATGAGGCTAGACATGGAAATACACAAACCCGTTCACAGATGTTGAGTACGTAAAATATTTTTAGGTGTCAATATTGAACAGTAATTCACTTTTTGCTATCAACTCTTAGATGATACCTTTACACACAAAGCACATTTTGGCCCAACACTAAGTTACTGCCTCAACACAAAAGAGCTGGGGGCTGCTCCCAGCACTGATGCTCAGAAATCCCATCCCCTGATGGGATTTCTGTGAACTCTGAACCTCCATTTCCCAAGCAGCTGTTTGTCCACCTCATATTAGAAGAAAAAGTCCTTGATACCCCTCTATGGGTGATCAAGGAGAAAAACTCAAACACTGTTCACATGCTTTTCTGCTTCATTTAAAGAAATGTGACCAAGCACTAACATTCCCTCACAGAAGCTTTGCTCAGAGTTACCCAGCTGACTCCAGCAGTTCCCAACCCAGTTGCAGACAGTCCCTATTTGCAAACCTGACTAAAGTTTCCTGAATGTTATTATCCTCCCATTCTGCCCCAGAACAGTAACATGGCTCCTGGAGGTTTCAAGCAGGACCCAGACAATCAGCTCTGCCCCTGACCAGTGGCATTGTGCCCATGATCTCCAAACTGGGGGCACAAGGCAACTCATCAGGCTGGGCAGAGAACATACTTTTTGCACCACTAATAAGTAAAATAAAATAAAAGCATTATTTAAAAGCAGTGTTTATTTTATCCTTATCTTGTATTTTTAAAGTATACTTTGTATGTGTTCTATAATGTGTGTATGAGTACTGTAGTACATATATACAATGAATAAGGAAATAGAAATATAGGGGATGCATGTTCAGAATTTTTTTGCTGAACTAAGAAGTTTGGAGGCCAGTGGTTTATTCTGTTTTTCCCCATATCCACCAACATATGGACTCTTCATTTTGGAAACTCCTTACTAGAAGGAGAGCTCAGGACATGCCCAGCCAGGGCTGTCTGTGGTGACTCCCCTTCAGTCCTGGTGTGCATGGGCAGCTTTGATTTTTTGAACCCACAGAGGAGGTGGACAAGCTCCAGACAAACGCTTACATTTAGCAGTGCAGAATTCAGGGTTCTCCCCTTGCCTGCTAAACTAAGGAGAAGATGGGAAGAGGAGGGATCGCTCCCGATTTCTGCGAGAAAAACTGCTTTTGTGGACTTTCCCTGCTGTGCCCCCCAGCTCAGGACCTGAGTTTTTCCCGGGGGTGGAGCTGCTGTTAGCACTCCCAGGAAGCACATTCTTGCCTGCCTGCCTGTGTAAACAGATTAGCCTCTTGCCAAGCCGGCAATTATAAAGGAATTTTTAAATAAGGGCAGGCACGGATTTTGCTCAAGGTGCAGTACTACCGGCAAAACTTAAAACCTCCTGTTGCCCTGCTGGGATGCTCCTGCTCCCTCAGCACAGACAAGTTCTCCCCGGGCTCCATCTGCCTCCCCTAAGGCCCTTCCACTGCCATGCAGCTCAGCCTTGCTCCTGCACAGTGCCGGACATCTGCCCTGCTTCCCTGATATTGCCAATCCAAGCAAAAATAACACTTTTCCTATTCTGTCTTTATTCCTTGAGTTCCCTTACATTTTCATTTAGTGTGGAACACTACTTGCTATCCTAAACAGAAATACCTTACTTGGTTTCCACTGCTAAGGGTTACTTTATTTTGCCCCCCAAGGACTGCACTACACAGTGTGTAAAAGACTGTGAACATGTTCTGTGTTTATCAGCTTTAAAATACTTAAATAATTTCAGGATTAATGGTAGTATTGAAAAAGCCTGAAATACAGCACAGCAAAGGGGCAGGGTGGGAGCTCTAGAACACTCCCTCCTGTGGGAGGTGCAATCAGCAATTAATGCATCAACACTGAACGGGTGTATCTCAGGGGGAAAAATCCCTTCAGGTTTTTTTGGCTATCAAAAGTGACCATGCTGGCCAGCACAGGACATTATTTCTTATAACCCAGGGCAGCTGCAGTGCCAGTGAGGTTCTCAACGCATCAGCTGTGGCTCTGGAGGGAATGACTTCAGCAGCTGTGAGACAGGAAAACTGTTTCACTGCATTGAGGCAGGGACCAAAAATGGGGCCAATGTTTTAAGATAGAAAATTCTAAAATACGGTTCTCTGGGGAAAAGGGCAAACAACAACCACCACCAGTCATAGAATCTCCAATTGCTTTTTATTTCTCAAAAATAACCCCTAAAAACCCTACAGATTCACTGCTTCAAAATGTGTCCAAATTTTTACTTTGCCCTTGCCAGGTAACTCCAGATCCCCTCTTTACCAGGTCCTCAGACTCCATCATTTAAGACCTAAAAGAAAGGACCCTGTTTTTCCACACACACAGGGCATTCTGGTCGAGGTGGTGGAGGTGAGTGGTTGTGACTAAATTACCTGTTGGCAGTGCGAGTGCACTGCTCCCACCCCATTCCCTGGCTAGGTGATGGCCACGGGTGTTTGTTCCCTTTCCCCGAGCACAGCATTAATTCTGGTACAGCTGTAAGGCTGCAGATGGCCCCCACAGCAGCTGACTGCCTCCCCAGAAGGTCTTTCATGGTAACATCTCTTCTGCTGACATGACTGTGATTTCTGATACAAGGCCTTGTTCAAAAGCAAGGCCAGCAGTGCTGAAATACAGACAAGATTTGTAGAGCTGAGACTACAGAATGATGAATTTCTGCACTGGAGCTGCTGCAAAGTGCAATGCAAGCCTCCTTGTCACTCCTCCTCTGGCTCCTCAAACAGGAAAAATTCAGTTACACCAAGTCCGTGGATATTTGTTACCCATTCCCTTGCTTTACTAAAATGCTATGACCACTTAATACATAATTACATCCTTTCCATTAAGGCCTCAATCAAAAATCCAGAGGATTTTTCGGCTGACAGCTTGGCTGGGCAATGCTGTGCCTCAGCCCTGCAGCATCACAGCTCAGGGCAGGAGCCACCCCAGAGTGTCAGAAACAGCTCTGGGCTGCATTCCTTCCCCAAAGAACCAGCCCTGCTGTGGTCATGGGGCCTTTCCCCATTTCCATCCCCACCATGGCACACACAGGATGAAGACCCCAGACAAGCATTTTTGCCCTTCTGAAAGGCAGCATTGCTCACACTTCAGCTAGGAAGCTTTTTTTAAATTTTATTTTAAAGCCCTTTTCTCTCATGTCAAAAGCACAAAGGACTTTTTCTTCTTTACCCTAAAATCCATCTAAATTTAGAGGGGTCTTTCATTATGATGGGCCAGCAAGAGAAGTATGCAAAGAATTTTTACTGACTGACTTAAGGTCAGTAGCCAAGGAAGGGTGTCTCCAACTTGGATGTTAGATACTCTTTTGATCCACTGGGCCTGAAAGGGAAGGTCAAACTATATTTTATAGCTAACCTTAATCTCATGAGGGCTCCCTTTCTTACAGTCATCAAGTCTCATTACAAATGTAATTATTACTTAGTAAAAAAGAGTCACTTATTTACACATATGCAACCAACAACGCGTATCAAACTCCTGTGGGGAAATAGCCAGGAATTTTTATCCATACTTGGGAATGTGGACCAACCCTATGACCACTATATATAACAGATCAATAAAGTTTCCTCTTATCAGGAAAGAGCCAGCTACAGTGTTATCACAGGCACACTGAAATCTGTTCCTAAAGCAAGACTGATGTGTCTGTGTAACTATGCCCAGCAAATCTGTCATATAAAGATATTTTATAATTATTTTCAGACAAAGTATCTGTGCATCTAAGTCCCCTACGAATTAATTTCCTTCCAGCTGAAAACAAGAAACTTGTCACGATATTTGGAAGTGTCTTGTCCCTATCTGGTGACAGGAGACCTGCTGCTGCCCAGTCCCTCAAGGGCAGCTCGCTCGCCAAGCTTTACCCTCGTGATTCACCAACCTGCAATCCCTCCCCGACACTCCCAGGCTAAACCAGCCCCGAGTGTTTCTCGCTGCAAACAGTGATACTATTGCACAAAAGGCTTAGCTAAGGAGCAGCCTCAGTTGCCCAAGTGCATTCCTCGCAATTAAAATTTCGAAATGGAGAGCTCCAATTGAGATGCCACCCTGACCTCACCCGGCTCCTCACCCACGCACAGCACGGCCTCCCCAGGGCTATAAATCACTCCCCTGCGGACTCAAATAGCAATAGCCCGAGGGTTTGCTCACAGCTCCTTTGAATGTGCAGCCTGAAATTCAGTAGCACAAGTCCCGCACTCCTGCGGTGGCACTGCCAAGGCAGGTCACGCGTCACCTGCGGAGTGGGACATGGGAGCTGCTGGAGGAACGCAGAGCTGGAGGCACATCCTTACCAGGACTGTGTGCATCCCCGTGTAGAGCCTGCTCAGACACACCAACGTCGAGAACACAAACGCTGCCACCAAGCCGAGCTCAAAGGGGTACTGCGAAAATGGAAAAAAAAAATAAAAAATTAAATACCCCCATTACACCGAGCAGCTGCAGTGACATAAGGGTGTCATGCTAGGAAGGCTTCTGAGCTGTGCCTTCCCCAAGAGATTAATGTGACCTGAGATGAGACCTCACCTCAGTCAATGTGCAGTCCTGCTAGAAGGTCATTTCATTACCTGCTCTTGGAAGAGCTGGTCTCAGAGTGGGGAAGCCTGGGGAATAGATGGTGTTTGCAGAATTGCTCCCTATAATTGTTAAAGGCCTTATGGAAAAAGGCTCAGCATGTTGTACCAGCCATGCCTGAGGCAGCACGGCAGCCTCGGCTCAGCCGAGGGGATTGTGACAGCTGCAGTCTGACCAGAAGTGTGATCAATAGTCCTCGAGCATGGGCTGAGTGGGGAGAATCAATGTCTGGGCTCAAACCACAATCCAGCTATTAGAGCAGTCAGGACTGCTCTTCCCCATGATGCTTAAAGGTTTAATCATCTTCTTAGGAAGTTGTTTTTGCTTAATTCCCTCTCTGAGTTGCCTACAAACACGGAAAGAGGCATTTAAATAAATCAACATTTAAAAAGAAAAAAAAAAAAAAACACATTTGGTAAAGAATAAGCTTAAGATATTAGCCCTTAATCCACTCATTCATATTCTGAAACTGAGAGGGCTGCTGGGCTCCTTTCAGTCCATAAGGAAGATTCTTCTGTAGAAAACAAACCACCTCAAAACATAAATAAATGAAATTAATTAATCCAATTTGACACAAAGTCTCCATCTTCTGCCAGAGGCTGCTGACTGGCCAGAGTGGCCACAGGTCAGCACAAAAATGCTTCTGTGGAAATTCTAAGCATAACAACTCTCTTCTGACCCTTTCCCTCGGCATACTCCAGTGCCCTGAATAGAGAGCTCAGACCCAGCTGCAGATGTCACTCCCAGTTCATAAAACACTATTTTCCCTCATTTCTCTAAGCCTTCGGAGCATTTACACCCACTTGACTCCTCCCTCAGCAGGCAGCCTGGGAGCTAGTCCAGATCAGTAATTGATGATTAGGGCATCTTGAGACAATAGCAGCATAATGTACTGGGAGATTTTTCCATCTTAATAGAGGCAATTAAATCATTTAATTATTTGACAGCAGCTTTACTGTTTCATGGCTGTTTCCAGGAAGCTCAAGACAGCCTGTGAAGAGCTATGTGTCCCACTGGTCACTTGTGGATTGAGAAGGCGATGCTGACCGGGTCTTCGTGGCAGCTCTGACACATGGGACAGATTTGGCCTTCCAGGGCTGACAAATATTCCCTCTTAAGGCTTCCTGTCCTCATCCCACTGTCAAGCTGCTCTGACCAGCTACCACATAGGGGGCAGGAGCCCTCCTGGTTACATGGGTTTATCCCCTGAAAGGGATGAGAAGCATTCTTAAATACAATGCAGCCAGGAAGTTGTTATTGCTAGAGTACAGGAAACACATGCTTGGATTCCTAAAATGGAACAAAAATTTTCATCAGGGAGAAATGAGTTTCCAGTAAATAAACCTCTTAGAAAGATGACAATGAAAAATGATGAGACTTCCCTGAGTAGCCTCCAGCTCCAGTGCAGTGAAATTGCTGTTGCTTCCCTGACAAACAGGCTTTCCAAATGTGTTCCATGCTCTTAATCTAAAACAAGTTAGAGCAAGGGCATTTCCTTTCCTACAGAAGCCAGGGGACACAGAGCTCCTTTGGTTTCCCTGGGAGCCAGCATGTCCTGATGTGCAGCGCTGACTTGGTGGGCATGGGGTGAGTACAAAGTGCTGGCACCAGGCACCTTCCCTCCACGGTCACCCCACACACAAAATCAGAGTGAACCCACCAAACCACAGCAGGGCAGTGCAGCCTGCCAGCAGCTCTGAGAGGAGTCCATGTGAAAGAAAGGACATTTCCACTAAATTTCTTTTGGTGTCTATTATTGGCCAGCTACAGGTAAGCACAGGGAAGAACATAAATCTGTGAAAATAAACACAGAGCCCCTCTGGAAGTGGCAACAGCTTTTGATTTGCAAGCTTTAAGCAGCTTGCTAGAAGCAGACACATGCTTTTCTTTTTTTTCAATATATTTTCTTTTGTAAATACATTTTCTCTTTCTTCTTCTATTTTGTTTTGTTTTTGTACCCCTACCTTGTACTGGTTCGTGGTTGCAATGAAAAAGGAAAAGGAGATGGCTGTAGCTGCCATGGCGTGGGTGGATGGCATCCCATACTCTGCATTCGTCCTCATCTCCAGCTTCACGACAGGTGGTGACAGGGGCCGAGGCCACTTCAGGATGTCCTTGGAGACCTGGCCTATGTACATCACTATCTGGGGACAGGAGAGGTCACAGGGCTGTCAGTCAGCACAGGCAATCCCCATGCAGCCCGCCCAAGAACCACCTGTATTTCTGTGCTTTCTCCTGCAAAATCCACCCCCCCAGTGCAGAATTTATCCCCTGAATTATTAAAGGGGTTTCCATTAGCTCGGTCAGCGAAGGAAGCGGCAGTTTTACTGCACTGTGAGGTAACCTGAGCAGAAGCAGGACCAAAAAGGGCTGGCTGATGAGATTCAGCAATACAGGACAGTGTGAGACAGACAGCTGGCTCTCACCCCATGCCAGAGAAGTTTAAGTTTCCTCCCTATTCCTCACAACCCCTTTCCTGCAAAGAAAACAGCTGTGAGACAAATTTTTTCACCCCCAACTGGGAATGACTGCCTTGCCCAGCCATGTCCCTCGCGGCTGTGTGCAGCTCCAGCTCCCCCATTCCCAGCAGCTCCCACTCCACCCACTGCACCGGGTGCTGCAGGAGCCCGGCTGGGATGCACCACCCATGTGGTTATTAAATGACAGCCTCGGCATCCTTGCAGAGGCAAAACTGGACATGCAACATGAGGTACCAGTTCTCCTGCCTAACTCCCCAGTAAAAGGCTTTTTGTCCCTTCTTGGGACACCGGAGGTTTGAGTGAGGGCTGTATTAGTTTGCTCCCAAGCACAGCAACACAGTACTTTTTGGGGAAATGCTGCATTCTCAGGTCAGCAAGGGAAGCAGAGGCAAGAGGCAATGCTATCCAGTATCCCTGAGAGGTACAGCCCATTATTTCATGGCATCCTTGGCTCCTTAGCGCCCTCTTCCCAAAGGCTGCAGGCTCTCAGCATCCACAGTGAGGACGGCTGAGAAAAGTTAGCCAGGCTGTCCCTGTAGGATATATTTGCTTTCTATTGTAATCCTCCTCCCTTTAGATAATGAAACCAGACATAGGCGAAGGAGGATCTTTAAAACAAAGTAAAGCAAACCTTTTTCCTTCTTTTTTTAATAGAAAAATCGGATTAACTGGTGTCTACCATGAAAGCTCAGTTGCTGTGTGAGACAGCTCACTCTTCTGCTTCTCATTCTTCCTCCAGCAAAGGAGGGGGCTTAAAATAACATCCTTCCCATGCTGCTGGTGTTAGCCATATGCTGGAACAGCAACACAATCACCCACTGCCACATTTGTCACAAGCCACATTGCATCCCTCTCTCTCCCACCAGCCATTTAAAAAATGGCTTCACGTTAAAAGAAAGATTGCAGGATTGAGGATTCACAAGTCAGCACCAGGAAAAGCACAGTCACATTTCTTCATCCTTGTCTCTAAAGCAAAGCACGTGCCAGAGAGTGCTAGACTTACAGCCAGCACCAGAGCCTGGAAAAGTGACTGCTGGTGCCTTGGGAGCCTTTATCCTTCATCATGTGAATCACATTACTGCCTTTTGACCAGCAGCAGGTGTGACACACCTGGCTGCTCCCAGGCACACACAAAGCACAGGGAAGATGGGGAATACCCTGACCCAGGCTGCTCACAGTAAACAAAGTTTCAAGGAACAAACATCTTTTTAAAACCTACTGTGTGGCTTTATTTAGTTAATGCCGTCAGTTTCCAAATGGATGAAGGCACATGTTTGGAAGTTAATTAAATTCCAAGGTTGAAAGAAAAAGTACTTCTCAGGCAGAACATAAAACATTGAGGCTGCCATTTGTGATACCATCTGAGAGGCAAGGTAGGATGAGCCAGTTTATCAGCAGTCCTGTATAATAATGACTTCCACTTGTGGAAGTATTATTAGCACTAGAACGTAAGAGCATTGCAGAAAAGGAAATGAGTCATCTCAAAAATGAAGGCTATGCTAGGACTCCTCTGATGCTGAAAAACAGACTGCTGGAGGTGGGATGGGTAAGCGAAAATACCAGGCATCCTCACAACACCCTCCCCTTCCTGGCACCCCAGATTAAATTCTGACCCTTCTACTTTTTAGAAACCCATTGTATAGACAGTAAGGAGAGGTGAGACAAACTCCATGAAACACGGAGTGGAGTCCAGAAGACGCTTAGACTACGCACCAATCTCTGAAGCACCTTTACCTTTAGCTTATCTGGGTACCATGTTTGTGACTTTACACACAACGTCCTGCATTATTTGGCAGAAGCAGAAGTTGTGGGTGGGGAAAAACACCCCCCACCAGCTGAGCTGGCAGGCTTCCCGAGAGGAGAATGGTGGCAGGGCCATTGCTAAATGCCCCCCAGCACAGGGGGTGCTCTGTGTCGCCTGCACCCCACAGGCTGCTCACAGGGGCTGCAGGAGCGCGGCGCTGCCCAGGCTCTGTGCAGGCTCCTTGCTCACAGCACAGCAAAGCCAGCAGAGCTTCTGCCACACCTGCCTGCAGTGCAGCACCCTCCCTGGGGACAGCCCTGTGCCACGGAGCAGGGCAGGGGCAGCACTAGTGGGACCTACCCAGCAGTGCCCACCCCTGCCCTTCTTTCTTCCTCCCTGCTCAAAAGAATTTTTGAATACTATAAACAACTTAAAATCAAGACCTTCCTCAGACTCTGGTGCCTACCACTACAGCTGGGCTGGCCTGTGCTGAGGGCAATAGCAATCCTTTAGGGTAAGCCAGGACTCCAGGTGAAGGAAAGGCAAGGCTTTATTGCCACTTTGGGTCAACAGCATTGCATTTTACTACACAAAGGCAATTGGCAGTTGCTATAGCAGCAAAGCAGCCTCTGTAGTCTTTTTCTGAAAGCTTCCTCTTAATGTGCTCTGAGTCATATATATGGTCTATCTCCAAAAATACTTCCTCACCTGAGCTATTGTATCAGGATAAACAAAACAATTCTATATTTGTGTTTTAACAGATCTTGCTTTAGTGAACAATCATAGAACCAAATTTGAGGCACTAGCATCCACACAGGTGTGGGTACCAATTCCTTTGTTCCAACACCTGCAGGAGTTCCCTCTGGGGCCAGGAGCTGCTCCCCTCCCTCCGAGGAACTGAATGCCATGAAGTGACCTGTTTCTCTGGCATTTGCATACCTCTGGTGTGTAAGCAACCATCTATGAGGAGGTTTTCCTCACCTGCAGGTGTCGTCTGGCGTTTGCAATGGTTTTGCCTCACTCCTGTCATGCAGCACTCCCGTGACAGGAAGCTGGAAGAGCTCTGGAAGCAGATTTACCGCACGGTGCAGACACACAGGGAGCAGAGCAGACAGACACAGCCCAGCCAGTTCCCTATGCAGGGGCACGGCAGCGCTGCCACAGGTGAAATTTCCCCTGGGGAACATTGCTATGGCAGCTGCCCAGGCCCTGAGCCTGGCAGGACAGGAAACAGGCTCAGTGCTGCAGGTGTGTCGTGTGTGGACATCCTCCATCCCCCCTTCCCTGCCACAACCTCCGCACAGGCATGGACACACCTGACCCTCCCACAGGCATCTGAAGGTCAGGAGGAGCAAACCTTTTTGTATTATGTATTAATTCAGCTAACAAAGGGGAACCAGAACATATTTGTTTTCAGCTTCTGATTTTACAGCTCTCTTATTGATCTACTAAAAGGACAAGATGAAATTCTAGAGAAGACACACAGTCAAATAGCACTGGCAGCTTCTTCCCTGAGACTCAGTGTGGCAGCCTGACTTTGAATCTGCTGGTTTAGCTCCAAAACAGAAACTCTATAACCTGGCTCTAGAAACCCTGGCCTGCAGTAGTACATGTCATCTTCCCAGAAAGGAAATTTACAGCTTGAAAATGATGTTACTTTGTGTTTTTTTCACAAGCACTGTGCACTGATAGGAGTGACCAAGCATATCAGAGAGAAAGAAAGATGCACTATTAATAAACCAGCATTTGCAGATTAGTCAAGCAGAAGCAAACACTGCATGTGGTTGCCGAGGCAGGCGTGACTTTGATTTACCATAGAGAAATTAAGCCAAGCACCCAGCCTGCACTGTTCTATTCTCAGCATCCCCAGCCTGAGTGACCAGATAAACACTGCAGCACATCCTGGCTGTGACTGTGTCCCTCGAGCATCCCTCGGTTCAGAGTGAAAGAGGAACAGGGCAAGGAGGAGCACGTTCTTGTGGAGATACTCCTCCTACCCCCACCTCAATGCCAAGAGCTAAGGCCTGGCTTCAGGAAAGCACACCATGAAAGTCACTGAGCAGCACTGTTGGCCTCTTGCCCTGGCAGCAGCCCAGGTGGAGGAAGCCCTGCAGAGCAGAGGAGCCCCAGGCAGTCCCAGCCTGGGGGCCTTAAGCCCCCCTCAGATCGTGTCCTGCTCCCCATCCCCTCCTGCAGCACCCACGTGCAGAAATGCCAAGGCTGGGATCCTCCTCAAGGCACACACAGCTTGTGGGAGAGGCTAGCTGGCTGTCAGAGCTCCAGGACCTGCCATTTCCAGCATGGTTATTGTTTTCCAGAAAATACGTCAATCTTCTGCAGGCTGCACAGGAACTTTCCATGTTTACCAAGAGTTTGGCCAGGTTCAGTGGGACATTCAAGGTCACATTCAGCTGGTGCGAAGCTCAAGCCCTTGGGGTGTCCCAGCCACCGTGGGAGCAGCAAAGCCAGCAGGCAGATCTCCAGCCCACCACAATCAGCACAGCATGAACATCACAGCAAAGGGCAGCAGGAGGCAGGGAGAGGGGAAAAAGCATGGGCATCTTCCTAAAAAAGTTTATGTAGATATACATATACACACACACACATATATATATACATATATAATATATATACATATATAATATATATACATATATATATATAAACACACACACACACACACACACACATATATATATATAGGGAGGACTTTGTCTCAATTCAAGCTTCAGAAACACAAAACCAGAACAAGATTAGTAGAACCTTGAGCCTACAGAACCACAACCAGCCAACACCCTAACACATGCACTCTGTCTTTAAAAGAAGCCTTCAGATGAAAACTATAATAGCTTATAATGGGCTTAAAGAAGAAAATTTGGAGGGAGGAACAAGTACCCTCGCACTGACCTGGCTTGTCACTTAACACTGGCAAATTGTTACACCTAGAAGTTCTACTGAAATACAAAAGGTTTCCAGTTTAAACTTCACCTTAAATGATTCACAGCTTGTCTCAAGTTATGAAAGCCTCATTGGCACTTTTTCTTGAAGGGTGGAGTACAGCTACCAGCTCTTGCAAAATTCCCTTTCAATCAACACTTTATCAGCTTGCACACATCATTTATTTTTGTATTCTGGCATGTAGTTACTTATGTGCCTGAATACAGTTTGCATGCTCTTGTGCAGTGCAATATTTGGTGCTTTAAAGAGCTTGGCTTTCAAGTGACTGTGTTGATCAGCAGTTCCAGGCTTGTTTTGGTGAAAAGTTGCAAAAGCACTAGAACTGGCAAACACAAGAATTGTTAAACCCAAAGTTTGCTTCCAAGTGTATTTTCAATCACTGCACTGTAATTTCAGTGGCATCACAATTGCAGGTAAACTCCTGCTGATTAGGAAACTCCTGGTTATCCTGAGAGGGAGTTCAGAGCTCAGCACTGCTGAGTAACTATGTGCTGACAGCCTTTAGCAAACTGTTCCTCTGAAAAGCAAGATGGGAAGCTAAATTGCTGTAGATTCAGACCCAGGACTTTCTCAGACTTGCTGAAGATGTCCCCACCCAGAGCTGCTCAGGGAGCCCCGCGGGGCACACACAGCCTGGCATCACCAGACACCCAAACTCTGCCTTCCTTCACAGGTGCCACCTACTCCTGAGTCAGCAGCTTATCACTGTCACATGCCAACAGCTTCCACACCTGCCCCAACAAAGTCCATGCTGGCCAGCTCTTATTTATATTGCATAAATTTAAGTTTTATAGGCTAGAAAGAGGTGTGGCCTGAAAAAAAACCCAGAAAAAGAGATTTCCAGGCATGCTGAATAGCACACTGAAACAGTAAGTATTTTTTTTCCAGGTCTCTACCATTGAAATTCCACACCAAAATAAAGCCTTCAAATCTGAAGAAGTGCAAAAACTAAAAGCAAAAAAAACAAAATCAAAGTGAGCTGTCACCTCTTGAGCGGAGACGTGCAGTAAATGTAACGAACATTTGGGCAGTGTGTGAAGCTTTTTTTCATCTCTGCACTTCCTGGCTGAAGTTGCAAGAGTCACAGGTATCAAAAGCCTTCCCTGTGCAGGTTCAAGAGTGTTCACTTCAAATTGCTGGAGAAGAGAAGCAAAGACAGCAGGGCACCTTCAGCACTGACGCAGCACCTGGCTCACAGGTTTCAGACAGTTATTTCCTCTGCAAATCCACAAAGGTAAAGGTAAAGGTAAGGCCTGCATACATTCTGTGAATCCTCAGAGGCAAGGCACCGTGGAAGCACGATTTCAGCTTCCAAAGCATCTGGATGCAACAGTCAGCATTTCCCAGAGCCTTCCACCTAAACAGAAAAGCACAAGCAGCTGGCTTTGGGGACCCAGGCCTGGAGAAGTCGTTCCAGGGTTCCAAGTCCACTCCTCCTCTGCTGCTGCTGAAATAAACGCTTTGTAATTTTTCTTACTACCCTTCACCCTTCTAGAGCTATTTCACAACCTTTGGCTTCAGCTTGAATTATTTATCACTGCCTTATGCATGTTTCTTCTTGTGACTGTACTTTTATTTTAAGAAGCTCCTTCCTTCCTTCCCATGGTTTTTGCAGCTAGCTCCGTTCTCTCTCCAACTTCATTTTGCTAGGGATTTATCTAAGCTTTCAGTCTCTGCTCAGAAAATAGTCTGTTCTTTAATCATCCCTGGCCCTGCTCCAGTTTGAAATTATCTTTCTCAAATAGGGGTGACTGGCTCTGCATAAACTATTACAGATAAGATGGCAGGAAGGCTTTGTAAACAGCATTAATGCTGCTTTAATTTTTAAGGGAAAAAACTCCCCTGACTCATCCCGGGACACCGACATTGACATTTCCAACTTGCACCAGAAACTCACAGGTTTAAGTGGGAAACACACCAAAAGTACCACCTTCGGCACCACTTTTGTTTCTCCAGAGCTCACAGGTAAGGTCACTTCTCGTGGCCAGTGCTCTCACCCTGTCTGTCACCATCATCCCTGCCAGCCATGCTCCCAAGGTATCCACACACTTTGCACCAGGTTCTTGAAAAAGTCATTGCTGGTCCACTCTGTCTCCCTGAAGAGCTTCACTAACAACCTCTCCTCATCCTGAGCACCCTTTCAAGGGGAACTACTACTGTCTTTTCTTTAGAACTCTCCTTTTGACACCAATCCTTTCCCCAGATGAGCAAGAATCTTCTGCTCTGGGTGCTGCATTTGTCCCTTCATGCTCTTCCCAGCCTTCCACTCTCAGCTGTTGTCAGAGACTATCAGGCTTCCTGGATTTTTACTTTTATCTAACACAGCACTTCTTAGCCCCATATCACTGTCATCCATTCAGAAGCATTTCTCCAAAACCCCATCACCAAAAACCTCCCAGTTAGTTAAAAGCACAGCTTTGTCCCACTGCCACCTTGGCATTTCCCATGCCGCTAAGCCAAATGTCACATCCATGACCAAAGCATCTTGGACAGGGCTTGGAGCAGCCTGGTCTAGTGCAAGGTGTCCCTGCCCAGGGCAGGGGGGTGGAAGGAGATGATTTTTAAGGTCCCTTCCAACCCAAGCCGTTCTGTGGTTTTATGGCTCTGTAAGACAGACCAACACCACTTAGAGCATTGTGAGTGCCAGTCCCTGCCCACCAGCAAGAAACCCCCCAGCTGAGCATGCCATAACATCAACACATGGCCTGCACAGACATCTTTAGCCACTTCACAATTACATGTAATAAACATGTTTTAAAAACACTAATTGCTGCAAGCCCATGTATTAAAAATGATTTCCCCCGTTTCAGTGTAAAGCGCAACTCCACAACTCACTAAGTGAAAAGTAATATTAATTATCTTAATATCACATGCTAGAATACTCTAATTAAATCAGACTAGATCTGGCCAAAAATCAGATTGACTCTTTGCAAGGAAAAGGCAAGGCAATTCTGCAGAAATTCATGTAAAGAACTCCAAAGGCTCAGTTTTTTTGAGCAATATTCAAACCCAGAATGCAGTGACTACCAATTTTCATCTTCTGTGGCACGTTTCCAGAAGCTGTAGGTGTACTCCTGGCCAAAACCCAGCTCTAGTTATACTGTGTCCACCTACTTCTAAATTTCATCTGCAAGTTATTTTTCATGTTCTCTTTATAAAAGGTATTGATTAAAGTTACTGGCGCAGAGCAACTGATGCCTTCTGTCCAAGATCAGGAGCATTTAAAGTGTATGACCCAATTCAAATTGATTTTATTATTCCTTATATTATTTGGTCAAAAGACATAATACTATTAACAGAATTGACTAGGTCATGGAGAAGCTTCACTGTAAAAAAACAAAGTTGGATATCATATCCAAGTTTTTACCAAGCTTCAGTTTCTTTAGATTGGTAGCTGAACCTCCAGGGTCTGCCACCTGGCAGAAGGGCTCCTTACCTCCCTTCTTCATTCTAAAATGGTTTTATTTGGGCAGCAAAATCTGATCAATACCAAGATGAGCAATGGCAGTGATGAAACAGTCAGTCTTGGCCTGAAGTGCCTGATTATCTCCTGTTTCTTCAGAGGAAATACATTATTCTGCATACCC
This sequence comes from Pardalotus punctatus, assembly GCA_013400915.1. Taxonomy (NCBI): domain Eukaryota; kingdom Metazoa; phylum Chordata; class Aves; order Passeriformes; family Pardalotidae; genus Pardalotus; species Pardalotus punctatus. Next base: position 43,522 of record VZTX01021645.1, on the reverse strand, counting down.
CAAACCACATTTGTGAAGGCTGAAGCAATGCTGGAGTCAGTTAATTTGTGAATGCTTGCATATTAATAAAAATCAATGCTTCTAAGTCCTAGCCTTCAACAGAAAATCTGATTTCTCCCTCCTCAAGTGACTGCAGGAGAACGCTGCTTTTTCCACTGCAGCCTGCACAGCCCCTTACTGTCAGGTTTATAGCAATTTCAGCCAAGCCAGAACTATATGAAATTACACAGAAGAAATGAGAATAAGAGAAAAATCTCCTAAAGTGGTGAAAAATGAACCCCAAAATACTGTGACACATCGGGAAGGAAGTGTTTTCCTAGTTATTCTGTGCAAACCTTATCAAAAGCGGCTCAATCAACTGATTGTGCTGAAAAAAGAAAGTCCATCCAAGATGTGGCAGAGATGAAGAAAGTCTGAGTCAGCTGATGCCTCTCGCCCCTCTCAGCATTGAAATGCCTCTGCTTCCTGAACATGAGTTACACATGAATAGTATTGGTGCTTCTTCTGTTTGAAGGGTTGTTCTTATTCTTAAATATTCATTTGCTATGAACACAGAATTCAAGTTTAAATTAACCACAGAAATACTTACAGACCAAACAATTATCATTCTTCTAGACACAGAGTGATCTATATTCCAGTAGGTAAATGGAAGGAAAGTGATATAAAAAATCTCTTCACCCAAAGCAGCTGAAAACTTGAACAAGTAGTAGTAGAAGTAGTTCTTCACAATATACTTCTGTGTGCAATCCTGGAAATAAAAGAATTATATAGTTTTAGTGAATTAGAAAAACACAACAAACGCTTGAAATATTTTAACTGCTGCAGTTCCCAGGAGACACCCAGCCCTCCAGAGCTGGGAAGACACATGACAGCACACAGTGCTCAGGCTGTGACTTTGGCCACTTGCTAAATGTGTCTAGAAAAGGTTTGCTCCTGCTGCTGCTGTTATTTGGGATTAGGACACCACTAAGAAACCTCATACCCTGTCAGCAGGAGCAACAGGCAAGGGAATCACATCTTGTAGGAACACCTGTACACTTCAGAAAAAAAAGGAGATCAGAAAATAGGTAGATGGATGAAGAGGAGTTTTGATTTGGGGGAGGAGCAAAGGAGTCAATCTAGTCTCACTCCATCTTCCAATAAAAAATTAAAAATATGAAAGTTTGCTATGTAAATACAAAATGAAAGAACTTCCTAAAGATGAGAACTGAGAAGGGATCACAAAGGTCTCAGCATGGACACACTAAGTTAAGATACAGCTTACGTCAAAGTAAGCTTGTAAAACTTTCCAAACAGCAAAAGAGTCACACTTGGAGCTGGCTGTGTAACTGGTTTACCAAAGAGAAACTCTCATCCTACATGCTAGTGGGAAAGCATAACAATTGTCCAAGGAGTCTAGACATGCACTTGTGACTCATTGCAAAAGCCATTAGAAGTTCCAGTCTCTTCCTCTACTTTTAATGCAGAGATGAGGCAAACAGCATGGAGATGACAAAAGCAAGATGGGAAGAAGTTGCATCCATTCAACTATTGGAAAAAACCCCACAACTTACTTAAATTGATTTTTGCATCAATAAAAAAGAAAAGATGAGTCAACACTTTTGAAATGCCAGGGTCAGAGGAGTGTTCCCCCGTCTCTCCATCACAGAGGTCACAGATGAGTTACTGGCATTCTTCTAGGATAACAGCTCTGTGCTATGCCTGGCTGCACGACAGAGCAATCACTGTGAGTGTCTCAAGTCTCATCTGCCACTTAGAAAACACCCCCAGTGCAATTAGCGACTCCAATTCTTCCATCTGAGATCCCGAAACTGTATTTGGTGACACTTAACACGGCCCCACAGAAAGCCCTCTTCTGGCACCGCTAACTCCTCAATGAAGCATCAGTCTCCAGGGTATTGGGAATTATGTGCTTGTGTGCTTTAGCTCAGAGATGGTCAGGCACGTCCCCAAGGTAATGCTTTTACACTTGCAATCTCATGGTATGAGAGACAAAACTTTCTAATTCCAGTAACTGTTTTGTGGGGAAAAGTCTCTCCATCTGCTTTTAATGCAGAGATGAGGAAAAGTGCACGGAGATGACAAAAGCAAGATGGAAAGAAGTTGCTTCCATTCAACTATCGTAAAAACTCCCACAACTTACTTAAATTGCCTTTTGCATCAATAATCAGAAAAGATGAGTCAACACTTTTGAAATGCCAGGGTCAGAGGAGTGGTCCCCCATAAAGATAAACTTTTTCAGGTTCTGAAAGAAATGTGGAGTCAAAACCGTATTTTGAGGCCAAAGGCAAGTCCAAGTCCTTCCATGTGATTTTTAAAACCTTTCTTTTTCTTTCTTCCATTCATTTTCTATCAGAAATCACACACACACACTTGCTTGGTTGGGTTTTTAAACACCTTTTTTTTTTAACTCTATAGCAGAAGTTTATCACTATTATTTGTGTGAACATTTACCATCTTCTAACATTCCCAGAAATTCATTCAATCTCTAATTTAAATAACTCCCATCTTTAGACTTGGTTATTCTTCATGTACTGCAGTGACCTGATGCCTTCATCACCCCTGAAGCCCTTTCAGCAAGTCAGCCCCTCCATCCATCTCCATTGCCATTCAGTCTGGAGCAGAGAGGTTTTAATGGGCAGCAATTAAGGCTGTAGATAAAGCCAGAAATTTTAGAGCATTTCAGAAACAAGATGTAATACTCCCCAATATTCGCAGGCACAGAAGACAGGTAACTTTACAAAAATGACAATTCTCATCAACTGTAAAATATCTATTTTGAAAAGCCTTGAGTGCTCAGACTACAAGAAACCCTCATGGATGTGTGAGTCTCTATAAATAAACCATCCAGCTAAAGTATGGGCACAGAAAATGGCTATTGTAGGTCATCCCACGTTTGCAGTCTCTGCACGGGGTGGGTCACCCCCAGCAGGTGCTGCCACAGCACCCACCCAACCTCCTTGGAGCAAAATCCCCAAAACATTCCCACAGAGCAGCAATGGCAGGGCCAGCAGAGCAGGGCAAACCAACCCTGTGGTGACTCTGGGGATACAATAACCCACAATGACACAGCAGAGGAGGAATCCACCATTTTAGAAACAATGTGGATATGTAACATTTAGCCTTCAAAGCTGAAGCAAAGGAACAGCAGCTGAACCACTAACATAATAGATTAAAAATGTATTTTTAGGGGGAAAAAAAAGAAGTAGCTGAGCAAAGATACTACTCCTCGCAATTCCTCTGGGATATCTCTTGTCAGAGAGCGAAACAGGCCCCAGCTTTTCCTGCCCTGTCTCTAGAGACAAACTGGGCAGCATCAGACTTCTAAGGCTCAGAGTCTGACCCAAAGATCCCATTAACCACCACTCTGTTCTCAGCTCTCAATTACTTCAGATCTTTCAGAAGATGTACATGTTTAATTGAAGTTCTTGAAGTCCCTTGCTTCCCTTCCAAAAGAATTGCCTTGCAAAAGATTAGGAATTTCCCTCCCAAAGCCCCTAATTAACACATTACATACTTATCACTTTAAGGGTTTTTAATGCAGTAAAAAAAAAGGGTACTAAATTCAGAGAAGCCACAAAAACAGGCACAAAAGAAAAAGCCAGAAATTCCAACCTAGATGTTGCTGTACACAAAGACAATATAAATCAGACAATTCAGCCCCACAGGGCTGGGCTGTGTGGAGCCAAACCAGTGGGAGAAAGCCTTCTGTACTGCAGTATTCTGCATAAACAGTCAGTTTTACATTATTTTAGGTTTATTAACTGTACTCAGTTAATAAAGGAACCTATCAAATCACAACAAAAAGAATTAGGTATTGGTAATCAGATTTTGGAAAATAAGACAAAGCAAAACCCATGGTTATCAAAGGCTTCAGGTCTTCCATCCAATTGCAGAGCTCCACGTCAAACACATTCAGAGTTTCCTGAAGATCCAACAAGCAGCCAAGAGCAGCCAATAACACTCCAGCTCCTTTGCATTCACCTTCCCTGGGAGCACCAACCCTGGAACCCTTGGCTCCATGAGGATGGAATAGGGTGGCCAGGAAACAGGGGCTGTGCCCCGTGGGAAATCCTGGTGTGATCATGAGCCCCTTGCAGGGAGGGGACGGGAGCACAGCCCCACGGTAGGGTGAGGGGGAAGCCAGCAAAGGACGAATACAGGGTCAGGGAAGGAATTGCAGAGATGTCAGGAGACAGAGGGGCAGGACAATAGCACACACAGAGCCCACAAAGTGCACACAAGGCATGAAAAACACATCTAACCAAACTCAGACATATGTGCAGCTCCCCCTCCCTTCAAATGCTTTAAAACAAGTAATTAATTTTTTACTCTACAGAGCATGATGCGGCCAGCTTTCAACAGCTATCCGGGTTTACACAGTGTTGTTGGAGGGACACCTAGAGCCAACCAAAACCTCAGAAATCACAAGAAAATCCTCTTTAAATGCCACCGAGTTTTGTCCAGCTCCACTGTTGGCAGCAAGTCCTTGCTGACCAGCACACAGAGAGGACACATCCAGCTGCCAGCTGTTGTGCAAGCAATGACAGCAGCAGGCACTCCTGGCATAATGAGCAGGGATGTGTTCTGGAACCATCAGCTGATGCAGAAGCAAGACAATCACTGCAAGAGAGGTAACAGTGCTCAAGCTTCAAGCCAGAGAGCTGCAGCACTTTCAGTGGTCTCAGGTAAAGAACCAGTGGGAAACCTAAAAATCAGGCAGAATCCTGATTTTTCAGGATTTCAGCAATTTTTTCCCAGCAATTTCTTAATTCCTTCCAAGCACCAAAAAAGGCATTACATAAGGCTCTCAGCAAGGTGCCATAGCAGAGCAGTGCTGCACAGCCAAGAGCACCAGGCATGGCTGGAAGCTGTCAGGCTGAAAGGGGCTACACTTTGCCAGACCAAAGGCTGAGACCAGTCAGATAGAAAATGGGAAAGGTACAGGGCAGGTCTCCCAGCAATGCTGTCCCACTGGGCACAACGCTCACCCAGTTCATCCCCCATGCCAGTCACCACACCTTACATCAGTGTGTGTTCATCCAAAGGCCCCTTCAGTCTGTGAAGGATGGTCAGCTGAAACTGATACACTCACCTGCACATCAACACACACCCAGACCACTCAAGCTGCAATGGGTCCAGAAAACAGTTAAGACACCTCAGTTTAGGTATGAAGATTTCATTTTTTAAATCTTCACATTATTTCCCTTCCACTCTGATTAGCAGTTGGGAAGTAGACTGAATTACAGGTTTTATTTCTCTATCTTGTTCTTGAACTAACATGATTAGCCTCCTTCTGCTGAAGGAACACACGCAGAAGTAACAGAATCTGCCAACTCATTTAAATATAAAGTGGAATAACACAAGACTAGAGTTGACAGAGCATTTGTTAGCACAATTAATAGGAAGAATCAAGGAAGGAAAAATTGATTATGCTGTCTTCCTAAAAGAAAGCCATCTTAAAGAAACAAAAGTAACCTCTTTCAGCTAGAAAGGGGAGTGGCTGCTAAGGAGACTGGGATTGCTTGTGAAGGACCATGACTGCAGTCACTGCAAGGACAGCCTCACATTTCCTGGCACAGCCTAAACCAAGCCTGGTCCAGCCTGTCCACCAAGGACGGATGGCTTCCACTCCCATCACTCTGGTGGAAGTTTGTTTAACCCATCCTTACTGAACCACTGCTGGAGACTCCACTGCTTGCTCCAGGCGACCTCCAAGTGCTTTGCTCTCCTGCCACCTAGCCTGAAACTTTCTTGCTGAAATTTAAACCTATGGCTATTTACTTGTCTACTGCAGACAAGGAACAAATTGTTTCCTTCCTCCGAGGCATGACACAGGAGAAGGCTGTTACAAGCATTCAAAAAGGACATAACTGTCCTCTCTTCCACTCTCTAATCACCTGGTAGTTCTTACAGGGGATACTGAGCATTTTCCAGACACAGCACCTAACATGCCTGTCTTGAATTACAGAGCCCAAAGATCAGATGTGACACTTCAGCAATGCTAAAGGAACAGTCCTGCACAATGTCATTCATTTTGTGGGCAGTTTTCAGGTTTGTCACCACTGAACCATGTCCAACCTGTGTTCTTCTCTAACAACTTTTTTCCCCTGCATGAAATCTTTACCACATGCATTGTTTTGCATTCTGCAACTGAGTTTACACCTGTTTCTTCAGTAAGGATCTGCACCTATTGAATAGAAGTCAATTTTCAGCTATACATTCAGCTTGACAACACTATTTGACTTCTCATCCTCCAGCCTAACTGCAGATTCTTCTAAATTCACCTCACAGGCAGCATGCCTCTCCCACCTACCTTTCCAGCTAGTGATTTCCACATGGCTCTGAAATTTCTTCTGAAGAGACTTTCATCGCTTTCTGCCAAAAGGCATCCATTGTGGCACTCAAAGTCACAAGCCATTCAGCTTCCTGTATTTCTTCCTTAACAGATGCCTGGAGAGTTGACATCCATGATTCAGAGAATCATAGAATAGTTTGGGTTGGAAGGGGACCTTTAAAGGTCGTTTAGACAAACCCTCAAACCTACCAGCTCATACACGTTGGAGCTTTTTCTTGTTGCTAGTAAAAAGACAAGGCAGTCTGATCTTCTTCACACAGTGGTCCCATGGGATCAGAATTGTGTTTCACCCCTTTTCTTCCAGATAATTTTGAGGAACTCCAATGGGTCTACCTTCCACCATGATCTTCAGCTCTTTGAGCACACACCTGTATGCACATGGAAGGTAATGCCTCTGTGTTTATTTCCTTGCATTTTCTGTATGGAAAGCTGTTCCTCTCATGGCCATTCCAGCTGCTGGAGCAACTCCCCAGAAGTCCAATTCTTACACTTTTTTTTGAATCACTGATGTGCATCGGCAGAATTTTCCTGCCAAGAGAGCTGCACAACACCAGCACAAACAGGGCTTTGCACTTCTCCTTGATGAGCTCACCTCCTTCATGCCCTGAGCCTGAGGTTGGGCAGGTTGGACACAGCTGTTTCAGGTGCCCTGGCAGATGTGGTGGGTGAGCTCCATGTGCACTTCAGCATCCTCCCACATTCCAGGAAGAACTGGCCAATTTGTGTAATGTGGAAACAACAGGGCAGGAGAGGGAAGGGCAGAAGGAAAAGGCTCCCTTCCTCCCTGTTTTACAGTGGAAGAACAGGTTCATTTAATTGCATTTTAATTTATGAGAATTAGACTGCAATTTTGTGAGGTGCAACACAGTGCCTGCACCTGGAGATGTCTGAGGAAGGTATTTTAAGGATGAGGTAGCACCACTGTTCGTGGACAGGGGAAGGAGGGAGGAAAACACAAGTTAGGAACCAGAGAAAGCAAATCACAGGCGGTTCAGAAAGATGGGGATTTCAGCTTCAAAACAGATATCAGATTCCTCTGAAACTCTACTGTACTTCATTATTCCAAAGGTATAGTGTTACAAAACCATTTTTGGGTAGAAGGATGTGCACAAAACAGCAGTTTCCCAACTGCACAGCATTAGATGGCCACCCTGCCCACACACCTACCCACTGCCCTGCAAGCACCATCACCTCTTGGTTTTGACTTCCTGCCAAAACTAATGAGTCAGAGCATTACCAGGGCCTGCATGGCTGCTGGACACCCAAGGTGCTCTCCAGAGATACAGAGGAGGAGGAATGGGAAGACCCTCACTCACTTTTCCCCCAGCACTCCAGGTCTGAGGAGATCACATCAGCTGGGAGATCCTCAACAGAATCTTAACCTAACATGATCCAACCCAACAGAAGCTTGTGGGAATGGCCCATGACCATGGAGAACCAGGACTTCACTGTTACATTTCTTTTCAGAGCAAAAAGCTTGTTCTCACCTTAAGATTTTGTTTTAAAATTTACTCTAGCCTGGAAGTTTGACACCATAGGTTAATCAAATAAATTATTTCTACACAGCAGCATCAAGAACCCAGTCAGCTACTTTTTTGTTAGTTCTATGGCAGAGGTCTGTTCTGAGAGGCACAGAGCAACAAGGCTTCTGGAACACAGATGGAATAACACCATACCACTTTCAGACAACTAAACTATTTTTTTAATCTCTTACAATCCAGCACCAGCGCAGGGTGAAGCAACTTCATTCCCTGCAGATAGTTCCAGGATTCAAGTCAAAGAGCAGTATCCTACTGGGAAGCACTAAAGGCAATACACCTAATTAAGCTGGTTGACATAAGTAAGCAGTAATAATTCCATCCAGTGGAGCAAGCTGCAACGGGAATAACAACGACCTGGCCTGGGGTGACAGTGACCACTTCCTGTGTGCCAGAACCCACAGGCTCAGGGAACCCTGTTAACAGAGGTTTGCAACTGCCAGTTGTCTTCAAAAGGAAGGATGAAATATATTTTGTATTTTTACATCTCTTAATAAATATTCCAAAATATAGCAGTAAAATAAATCAGTAATAAATCAGCTATTTATCTCCATATTAAAGCATTCACTGTCCTTGACAACTAAACCAATAGCAGTTTACCTTGGGAAAGTAAGTTAGAGGCACTAGCTAAATTGAACTGATATGAAGCCCTTTATAGCAGGAAAGTGAAGAGACATTTTAAATAAAAATCTCATGGTTTAGACAACACTACCTATACCCTCCAGACCTCAGGTTTACTTCCCATAGCAGTCATTAGGCACCTTCCACTGCCCAGATGACCCATACACATTCCCTGCAGAGCATAATCACGAGGTAAAGTGCAAGAACTGGCTGTCAAAAGGAATATTCCAGAACACATTCTCTCTGGCTTCAGTCTGTTAAATTTACTCCTGTTCTCCAGAGACCCAAAGGAGAAAAACTACAGCAGATTAGCTTTTATTATTCTGGTTGATATCTGAACTAATGGCCTGAGACATTCAGCAGAATTATAAAGCAGTAAGTGGCTCACCTCCAAGCACTGGAATTAATCCTAGGATCCTGACAGCTCCTCATTACAAGGTCCAGTGGCCTCCAAAAAGATGACTCAGGCTGTGAGCCAGGAAGCAGTGAGTCAATAAGCACATCATCATCATCATCATCGGTGTAAGGACCTGGGCTGCCAGCTCGGCCCCTCGTGTGCCCCTGTGCCAGCACCCACCTGGCCAGCAGCAGGCACCACACAGGAAATCTACTGCAATCAGCAAAGCTCCACAGACTTTTGTTACATCAGGTGCTTCTGCAGCAAGATCTTGAAGATGGGATGGTAAACAGCACACATCTGTGTTTGCAGCCTGCTCCCGGGAGGGGATGCCAGGCTGCTCCCTGAGGAGAGGCAAACCCAGTGCTAACAGATTTTCACAGGGTTGCCATATGCTACCTGAGTCTTGGATGTGACTATTCTCAGCTTCCAAAGGATGTCCCTCAGGGCTGGCCAAAGCCATCCGATGAAACTCTCTCGTTCATACAGATTAACACTATCCCTTACCGGGATAGTGTTCATCCCTTACTTAAGCCCAAAACTGGACACCTGCAGGATAGTCAGGCTCCCTCAGCAGCCACACCAGGTAGGGGAGATGTGAACATGGAGTACCAGAGCATGGGAGTGATGCTGGGGAATGTGAGCCTTGTGCTCAGCCCATTGAAACAAGAAACTGGATCTCATGTTTCCCCAGCTGCAGCTCCAAACTGAGCTCCCAAAAGTTCAACTGTATTCTCTAGGAGGACAAAGTGTTAGCACTTGAGGCAGAAATGCCTTGCTGCCTGTTCTAGCAGTGCTCGTGGGCTTTTTTCACAAGGGTTTTCCTCTCCTGCTGAACCAACACCAGCTACCGTCAACCTACTGCTGCATGGAAAGGGAAACAATGTGAAACCAAGTAAGCCTGCAAAGCAATTATAAAGAAAAAGCAGGACTCCGAGGCTGATGCAAAGATCTATTTCAAGGGACCACTGCAGAAGAGAGACCTTGACTCAAGCTCTAGAACAAGCATGCTTCAAATTGCCAGCCATCCTATCACAGCAAAAGCAGTGTTTTCCCTACATCTTGCAAGTAATCAAGCACATTTTTTGAGACTGTGATACATCTGAGATGGATGTGCACTTTGTACCTACCTTTTCTGTTTCTGTTATCATCACCTGGCTGTTATCCTGGTTATTATCCTCCTCACCTATGGCATGAGCAAGAACCATACAATCACTAAACATCATCGGGCAGTTTGTAAACATTGCGCCAGTTTGGAGCAATTCTGACAGTTAAGGAATAACCACAGTGTAAATATGAACTGTACTCTCTCAAAGGCAGGAATACAGATCTCGAGATGATAAAGCATCTGGGAAAGGAAGAATGGAGAAAGACAAACAAATCTCTACACAGAACTTTGAATAGAGGATCATTTTTTTCCCTTTGTTCCCTCTCATCCAGGCTATCAATTGCAGGAGCAAAAGTTCATCGGGTGATTAGAGATAAGCAGAGCTCCACTTTTAAATATATGCAGCCTTTATCTGGCCACTTATGGAACACCAGAGAAGTCTTCGGGAAGGTGGTGTTTTTAAGGGCACAACTTGAGGATTTCATACAGAGCATCAATAAAAATACCTTTCAAGCAGTTCCAGAAATAAATTCCTTGTGAAACAAACTAAGAATAGAAAAGAATACAGAAAAGAAAGTGCTATTAGCTAGGATAATTACAAGTAGTTTCTCTCTTCTGTAGTAATAAACCCAGAGAGTTTCTTCACTAAATGCCCATAGATTCAATATCTAGTCAAAGCCAGGACATAAATCCTGTGTGTTGGACTAGCACCATTCTGTATCATCCACAGATACCAGAGTTTTCATTTGTGGTATTAAAAGTATTTCTAAATGATCTGGTAACCAAGGAATATCAAGAACATGGGCTAAGTGACTGATTCAATATTTAAGAAACACATACAGCCGTGGCTGTCACATCTAAGCATTTAATTCCTTGTCTCATCTCATGGCAACTCCTGTGGAGCAGACAGGACTGATTTACAAATGTTCAGAAACACAACCATTCATGGTACTGCTGACCACTGTCATCAGGCCTTGTGGTTATTGCTTTTGCCTAACACAAAACACATTTAATCTGCAAGTTATACATAAAAGAAGATGCTGACGAATCGCAAGCAACACTCCTGGCACAAATGTATGCAGGTAATTAAAAGCCTCCTTCTTCCAGATGAGGAGCTGTTCTGTCTTTTTACCCTCCTGAGGGATCGTCTTTTCTCTCCATGCAGTATGGCATCTCCAGGCGTGTCCTAGCACACTCTGTTTTCAGAGGTATAACCCACTGATTGTCCAAGAGCATACATAGGAGAACCTGAGAACCTTTAAGGCAGTTGTGCCAGTAAAGACAAAGCAATGTGAAAGTTACTACCTCATAGAAACCAATGGTCCTGGTGATATGGTCTTTGACACTCCCAAGTTTCAGGAAGGGTGGGATGAGCAGAGAGCCACCCAAGGTCACCAGGAGGGAGACGCAGGAGCAGCTTTTAAGCACCTTTCTGCAAAAATCTGGAGCTAACAGCAAGAAAATGCCACTGTCTGCAGAGAATTTATAGTCAAGGAATTTGCTGTGTAATTGAGACTCCTAAACCTGTTTATTTGCAGATACATCAGGGCAACCCCAGGTCATTCAGCAACAAAGCAGTGCGCCTGGGCTTTAGCCTAAGGGAGATCCATTCACTTTTCTCATTTCTTGTCAGGTTGCAGAAGACCCTCCTTGTAAAAATGGATTTTTAGTTTCCAAAAAAAAAGGAACAGAGGGAGTCTGCCTTTTTATTCTAGCACTTCATTGAAACACTGTTAAGCCATTACTCTCCCATGTCCATTTTGGGGGTGTTTCAACCCAATTTTCATGTTTCAGAAATGAATGTCCTAATTCTATGGAAACAAACCCTTCTGCTTCTGTCTCCAAGTTTTATGGAGTCTCACTCAGAATGCATTCACCCTTCATATAAAGGTAATTCTGTCTTACTTTGTGAAACCCAAAACAATTGCTCAAGGTGAACAGCCGCATTCATGGAGCATTAACTTGGACAGGATTTTAGTATCAACACTGCTGCATAAACTACGTCACTGTTCAAAAGAAAGCAGTAATAATAAATCTTTTAGTGAATTATCTGCATAGTTTACCCAAAATAGAACTTACTGTAGTTCAGAAGAGAAGAGACCGAGGAACTACATCTAATTGAGACAGAGTGAAACGGCAGCTAAGGAAAAATTTTAGATACTTGAATGGGAATCTGGACACTGGATGTGGAACAGGAAAGAGTAAAATAGTATGAAAGGGAAGGAGTGGTAGAGTTGTGACATTCACAGCTTGCCCGTGTTTATTTTGCAGATAGAATTTAGAAGCCCATTATCACACCTGCTTTCCAAAAGGCACCACAAAGTGATCTGCTAATGAATTCAAGTCATTACAGTAAGAGAAAAAGCAGGTCGTCCGACCTGTACACATGGGTTGCATCATACCCTCCCCTGTTCCCTTCTGATACACAAGGGAATTACAGACCGTGCCGGGAAACGCCGAGACCTGCCTGGCCAGCGGGAAGCGCAGGGAGCCGAGCCTGTCTCCATCGGCACCTGGGCTGCAATGAGCAGGGACGAGCCGCTCACAGCCCAGGCCGGGCAGCAGCGGGGCCGGCTGCGGGCACAGCCCCACCCGCTGCGGGGACAGCGCGGCACCGCGGCAGGTGCGCCCCGGACGGAGAGAGACCCGCGGGGAGCAGAGCTGCTCCTTGCCAGCCGCATCCCGGGCTGAGGCTGCGGTGCCCCCCAGGGCCCTCCGCACGCAGCCCCCGCTCGCACCGACCGCCCCATCCCGGGGGCGTCAGCGCTGGGGGAGCGCGGAGAACCCAAAGCCGCCTCCGAACCCAAAGCCGCCTCCCCGGCGGGGCCGGGATGCAGCCGGGCTGCGGCACCGCGCGGCGCTCCCCGCTCGCAGCCCGAACCCTTTTTCCCTCCTCCCGGCACCGGCCCGGGCGCGCGGCGGGATACGGGGGGACCCTCCCGGGGCGTCCCTGCGCGCACGGTGCCGGGGGCGGCTCTGCTGAGTCACAGCCGGGCCCCCTCCGCCGCACTCACCTGCGGGCCGCGGCCGCTC
>VZTX01021645.1:15021-30440 GCA_013400915.1 Pardalotus punctatus | reverse complement strand
CCGCCCCGCCCCGCCCCGCCCGCACAGGTGCGATGTCCCGCCCCTCCCGCACAGGTGCGGGGCCCCGCCCGGGAGCGCCCCTTGCCGGCCGGGCCGTGCGCGTCCCCTCCCCGGCTCCCAGCCCCGCGGGCTCCCCCCGGCCAGGACAGCGCATTCAGCGCATTCCTTTTCTTTGGTGATTTCCCTGGCATGATGTTTTTCCTGCTGTCTTCTTAACCTGAAGACAGAATACCCTGAATCACAGCGAGATCTTTGGGAAAAACACTTAGATGTGGATGCCACGCTAGGTGAGCTCATCTCCTGTCAATTCATCTCTTGGGTGTAAATGATACCCTGGGTTGTCCCCAGCTTCATTTTGTCCTGCTTTGGAATCAGCTTTTATTTCCTTTCCCAAATATTTACACGTCTGTATTGTATACATCACGTGTACACATATACATATAAGGATACATCACTAATATTTTCTCCCTTAAATACAGCTATGGAGTTTCCCCCAAAAAGAGAGGAGTTATCACTTGGAAGCTGCCCCTCAAGCTCTGGGGCTGCAAACCTTGCCACAGGTGATCCTTGCTGATTCTTACTCTTGAAATATTTAGGACCTTAGTACCATCAGAGCATCTTTTTTTATTTTAGAACAGCCCATTTCTATTCCCAGAAATACATTTTGTACAAGGATTGCACAATCCTAATTTGCTCAACATAGATTCATTTAAAGATTGTTGCTTATTTTTTCATTCTCAAATACCCCAAATGATGCAAGATTGCATCAAGGCTTTTCTTTCCAGAGTGCTTGGAAACCAAGGCCATGTTCTGTTGCTTTTTAGCAAGTCAGTGTGCCCTGTGCCACTGTTTGGGCTGCCCTTAGGAGATGCTCACCCAGGCCCTGTGAGTGCCACTGCTCTCGAGATAGCAGAGTCATCTCATCACCCAGCCTGGGCTGGGGCCAGGCCAGCCCACGGCCACATGGCCTCTGTGAGGAATCCCAGGGACAGCTCTTCATCACCCCCTTCCGCATTCCAGGGCAGACTCCATAGATCTCATCTAATTGTTTGTGTGATTCATTTTCTTTTATCTTCTCCAAACGCAATCTTCTATCATTAGAGGTTTGCCCAACCGCAGCTGCAGGTGACATCACGTTTCAGGTGCTTTCCTCTGCGGGTGTGTGCACACCCTCAGCCCTGGCTGTGATGACAGGGCTCCCCTATCAGCAGAACCAACTCACAGGGACTGAGGAGGGAGGCAGCCTGTGCCCACTCGGTTATGTCTTTGTACTCTTTTACTTGAGGGAGTTATTTATTGTTTGCCTCTGGGTTTGTTTTTTAATGGGTGTAAAATTTACTAGGTGTACTTGTAAGTATCTGGGAAACATTTCTCTTCTTCTTCTCATTTCTTTGATATGTGGAAAATCCACAGGCGTGGAATTTCAATTAAAAATTGCATTCATATTGCTTAATTCCTTCTTCATAGATTGACCAGTAAAACTGGATGTGTTCAGATTGTAGTCCCTTCGTGGTTATTTTCACTGTGTTACAGAAAGAGCCTTGAAAACTATGTCATTCTTATTTTGTCCACCTATATGACAACATGAACAAAAGTTTTTAACATGTTAATTTGAAGAGTAAAATTACAGCCCTGCTGGTGCAGCTGGAGTCTTGCCACGGATGCCACTGGGATAGGATCTCAGGGACACAGTGGAAAGAAGGAAAGCAGGAATGAAAGTGCATGGACAGGGCCAGCACTTGGTGGGTATTTTAAAACATGACTTTGTTAACCACAAGTCAATATTTATCTGATCTGCCTACATAGTTATGACATTATAATACTTCCCAGGTATTAAAATAGAACTAACCATTCACAGCCAGCTTCTCCCTAATTCCTCTTCAGGCGCACACCTAGGTTATGTGGGAATGTGTCTCAATGAGGGTGTCAGCATCCAGCTGATTCAGGATGACTGAGGTTTTATTAATCAAACTTACTCTAAACTTAATACAGAGAAAAAATAAGCGGGAAATTTCTACTTAATGTTAATTTTAATATGCCTTGTCCATGTCTTGGAATCAACGTGAGAAGTTACAAGTACTGCATGAGCTGAAAATGGAAGCCTGAGACACTTTTGTTGCTGTGGAAAGTGAAGGGATTTGTGGGAGTTATGTTCCTGATATAGACTGATTCCTGGAGTGAAGGAAATATTTCAGGTTTGGTTTCATAGAATCATAGAATATCCTGACTTGGAAGGGACCCACAGGGATCATTAAAGTCTGGTTCTGCACAGGACAACCCCAAAAGTCACACCATGTCCCTGAGAGCATTGTCCAAATGCTTCCTGACCTGAGGCAGGCTTGGGGCCATGACCACTTCCCTGGGGAGCCTTTCCAGTGCCCAGCCACCCTCTGGGTGAGACAGCTTTTCCTAATATGCAACCTAACCCTGGTTCAGCTTCGTGCTGTTCCCTCAGGTCCTGTCCCTGGGTACCAGAGGGCAGAGACCAGTGCCTGCCCCTCTGCTTTCCCTGGTGAGGAAACTGCAGACCGTGATGAGGTCTCCCCTCCAGGGAAGCTTCCTGAGTCTCCTCCAGGCTGAACAAGCCAAGCGACCTCAGCTCTTTCTCACATGACTTCCCTGCCAGACCATTCACCATCTCCGTAGCCTCTAGGGTTAGGACACAAAGAAAACTCAGTAATGGCTTTTGGACATTTTCTTAGAAAGACAGTGATCAATCCAATGATCACCTCCCCTCAACCTATTTTTCAACCATCTGGCAGATACAAACCACATTCAGTACAGGAGCAGAGGTTTCCCCAGACTTGCACTCCTGCGGTTTTAGGGTAAAATGACAGTGGAACAGCAGAGACATTGAGTTGCCTGATGACCCCAGTCAGGACATACTTATTTTCAGGTAATTCTGCCTCTTGTCTATCCAGTACCAAACAGATACGGACACAGCTGGAGGATACAGCAGGATGGTTGTGGGGACGAGGAAGAGGGAAATAGAGATGCTTCCAGGATGGCATAGAGGATCTTAGGAAGGACCACAGCACATCACTGGGAGGTGCTTGGGCCACAAAGAGGATGGAGGGTTTGAGGAGAGAGACAAGGGCAGAAGACTGAAAATGCCTAGTAATGTGAAAATGTTAAGAATCTGTATGAACTTTATTTTAACCATTTGTACTGCTCACAGAGTGACTCGTTCACTCTTGCTCAAAGCAAGAGTATGAATCATTCATCTTCTATTCCCTTTATGGAACAATGTTCTAATGGCCTTTTCCTGAGACCTACCACCCATTACTTCTGATGGGCAAGAAAAATACTCAGGATTTGGCTCCATGAAAGATTTGCTTCAGAAAAAAAATCTCCAGAATTTAACAAATAAAAAAATTCAAGAAACTGTCCCACAGTTTGTGTGGCTCATATAGATTTCCAGAGATTTAGAAAGGCAACTTTCTGTAAAACCAGCAGAATCAATGTCACTGCAAAGGACTAGATGAGTAGGATTCTGAGAGTGTTTAAAAGAAGCTATTTATAAACTGTCCAGTAGCAAAAAAAGTTTTTAAAGCTTTATCTCGTGAAACTGCCTCAACCAGAGCCAAAATATCTCACTAATAGCTGGTCAGTATTCAGCTACATTTTCACAAGGGAAGAAAATCACCCCCGGGTTGAGGATAAGCATGAAAGATGGGAATACAAAGGATAACTTTTGAGAAAGCTGAGAATAGTGCCTTGTGCTGAAGATATTTCCTTAACAACAACGAGTGTCACTGTCATGATGGTGGATAATTTTGCCTCCAGCATCAACAAAGTTAAGGGTGAAGTACAAATTCCAGGACTGGGGGTGGATGATGATGCTTGGAGAGCACAGCTCTGTTTTGAGATGTCAGCCTGGGTTTGCAGTCCTGACAGCCAGACAAGCCTTGTTTTCACTCGTAAGCTGAGGGAATGGCTCTGGAGGAACAAATATGAGCACAGCTTTGACTGTCACTCTCCAGACAGCAACCACATCTCACTGTGGAAGATCACACTTGCAGTTACTTCGGCTGAGATCCCTTTGAGGCAGCTGTGCGTTATTAGTTACAAACACTACTGTCAGGACTGCAGTTTTCCAAACAAAAAATCCACTGAGGTGACAGGAGCATGAACAAATTGGAGCCTCCACTGAAACTGCCGCAGCAGGCAGAGAGCCAGGGCATGATGACATGTCTCTGGTGCCGAGGGAGAGCACCACCACCACCCTCACCAGCATCTCTGGTACTGGGGGGGTGATGAAGGCTTGGCAGGGCAGAGCTACAAACGCCAGCTCACTGTGACCTGGGACCACTGAGCTTGGTGGTGAGATATGAGCTGTGCCAGAGGGAGGGGTGGCACTCAGAAATCCTAGACACAGAAATCCTTTGGTCATGCAGTGAACACAGAAATCCCACCAGCTCTTCAATACCACATTGTATTTAAACAGGTTTGAACAGATTTTCTCTTTGTCTTCATCCCATGTGTTTTCATTATCTTCAGTCATTTTCTCAAGATACTTAGACCCCAACACTTACTCACATCTTCCTTCACCATTTTTTGGCAATTTGCAGTTTTTACTGAGAAAGAAACCATTACAATTTGTATGCTTTAATACCACAAGTTACAAGTACTCTTTTTATAAGCCTCTTGCTTTTTCATTACATCTAGTTGATAAGCTACTGAACACATTATTTTGGATCTGAGACTTTCAGTACTTAATGTCAGACCCAACCAGCCGCTAACCTCAAAGGCAACAAAATGGAGCTTTCTCAGATTAGCTGGAAGAACTGAAGATTTTGAAACACGGTGAAGAGATGAAACAATTCTGTAGAAAGTGCCCCTGAAAACCAACACATGAGAGTCTATGGTTTCCACAGCACTTTAATTCTTTGCTTTTGATTGAATGCGTATCAAAGTTCAAACAAAATCCATTTTGAAGAAATGTTTTTAGAAAAAAGAAAATTCAAGGAAGGTCAATAAAGAAAGAATCACAAAGTTTTGTGGGCTTTGCTCTGCAGCAGTAGGAACCTGTGATCAGCACACAGTGTGTGTTAAATATATCAGTTCTTTGGGGTCCAAACTGCTCATCAAGTCCTACAACTTCAGGTTTGGAGGAAAATGGAATTTTAGACACATTTGTTAATAATTCTTGCATAATTTTATTATAATATCCTTGTTTTACAAATATGTGGTCATATTTCAGTTTCAGATAATGTAAGTACAAAAGCAAAGCAAATTTTAGAACTTGGGAAGATGAAAGCATCTCCAAAAACTGCAAGAAAGGGAATGTGCTGAAGCTGTGGCTGCTGTCATGGGTAGGAGTAATTAACTTTTCTGTTTGCCGTGTAAGTAACCAGATAATTCCATGTAATTGCTTATGATTTGCACTGCTTGAAATGGTATTGCTAATTTCCAGTGAAGATTAGCACGTTATTTAAATAATTATTCTGCACCATATCACTTGGACACTTCAATTGCATGCACATCTACTGTGAAATTCCTTGAGGTGTTCACAATGTTTCTGG
This sequence comes from Pardalotus punctatus, assembly GCA_013400915.1. Lineage (NCBI taxonomy): Eukaryota > Metazoa > Chordata > Aves > Passeriformes > Pardalotidae > Pardalotus > Pardalotus punctatus. Next base: position 24,915 of record VZTX01021645.1, on the reverse strand, counting down.
TTATTCATAGGCTGTACCGACCTTTGCTATTGCAGTGCTTTAGGAAACAACGGCAGAAAAAGAATTAATAATGTTGTATTGAAATATCGAACTTAACCTCTAAGAATTTTTAAAAATTCAACTATCATAGGAGTTGACCTGTCTGATGATCTTATTTAAAATACCATATCCCAGCCCTCTGGAAAAAATTCTGGTTATCTCAACAACAGTCTAGGCTTAAAATGGTGAAAACTTGTCTTTCTCTGGGTTGATTCTTGCCTCAATGTACTATAAACTGCAGAAAGTGGGTTTTTTTTGTCTGGTGATCTCTGCTTACAGCAGTCAGTGCCTGCACTGAAGGGATGGCACAAAGACAAGGCAATTCAGGGGGTTCTGTCAACCATTTCTGTAAAAGGGCCCGGGAGGGTCTTTGCTGAGGGTGACCAGCTCCAGATCCTCACACCCAGCTCCCCTGGACACGGTCAGGCTGGTAGCACACCTGTGCTCAAGAGACAGGAGCTCTGCTGGAAGGGCACAGCTGAGCAAACGTCCTTTCCCTCTGCTTGCTTTATTCTGACACGTCTCCTGGCATGGGCTCTTCAATGAGTCCTCATTCAGCAAGTGTAAAAATGGAGACAAGATTACAGTTCTTGGGTAATTATTATCAAGTACAGGGTAATACCCTGCTTTTTACAACTGCCTTTTCTCTCAAGAAAGCCATTATTCTGCAAAAGTCAGTTTTGCTCCGAGCCCACATGCACAGCAGGAAGCCTGAGCACAGCGTGCTGCCTTTGAGCAGTCAGCTGCTAATGGGCAGCTACAGCCAAAATGCACAAAACTGCACAAAAACTGTGGGACAGGAGCTGCTGATTTTAATCCTGTGCCTTTCTTGGGGCCCAGTAATTGATACTCCCCGGTGCTGGGGAGCAGTGGTTTATCTTGCCCTGTCAGAAACCACTTCCAAATGCCCTCGTTCAGCACCTTCTCCATGGTCCTTCCTCCTGCTCAGGGCAGAGGACGGATTTGAAAGCCTCTGTCCTGCCTCTTGGGATAACTTCTCCTTTGTGGCACCTCACATGCATCAAACTTCCTGCCATCATCTCTAAAGCTGCAGCTTTATGTCTTCTAAATATTTATCTCTGCATTATGGCAGCGTGAGTCACTGCTGCCAAACACTTGTTTGGAATGCAACACACTGAGGCTTCTTTTCTTTCCTCTAAAATCTATTTGCAGCATGGAGCTGGGCACTGCCAGGGCAGGTCAGCCTGGCCAGCAGGATTGTTTGGTCCCTGCAGAGACTCAGCCAACAAAAAGCTTCCTGTCAAGGGCAACAGAGGCTTTTGCTAGGAGCTTCTGACCTCTCAAGTTTGGTTTTTTTTCCAGGCAATTTATTAGTTTCAGCAAAAAGTCTGTTCAGGAGTGAACAGTCCAGAGAAGAAAGGGTGGGAATGGAAAATGAGCAAAGAAATGGATTGAGATTTGTGCAGCCAGTTCATAGATTTATTTTATCTTTAGTTCACTTGTTTACTTTTTTGCACTCATGAGCTTGGGATAACTAATGCATTTTAAACCACTAAAAAATATATGCTCAGTCAATTCATTCAACTATGAACAGCTTTGAAATTCTCTACTTTTCATTCTATGCCACCCACATTACAGATGTCATCCTAAAATCATAAATAGCTCTTGTTTTTTTCTGCTTTATTTCCACTATTTACATGACAAACCATAATGTCATTGATCCTATTTTAAAGACAGCAAAAAATCCCACATCCATCTGTCAAGGCTTTAACATTGATTGACTGGCAGTAAACCAAGAAGCATACATATGTACATTTTTTAAGGTATAGTAGATAGAAACAATCATTAGGAGGTCTGACAGCATTTGCCTTGATTCATTAAAAAGAATACAAGTTATTCACTTGAAATAGCAGAAGCTGTGAAATTAACTGTACAGGGCTATGGGAAAAACCTTTCATATTTTGCGAATTTGCCCTGATTCTAGCAAGCAATACTCAGCTGCTGATGAAGGATGGGCACTGCTCTTCTCACATACGGATAAGCTGAGATCACAGCTTCTTTCAGGTGTGATCTGTGTGTTCCCAGAGCCTGAGCCTGTCCTGCTCTTGCTTTCTGAAGCAGTTTGCAAACCCTTAAAAATGTGGCCATCTTTGGATGAGGGAAAGGAAAAAAAGGAAAAGGGGCCCATATGTAAGACAGAAATACAGGGCTAAGATGCATTTAGAGACCCCTTTGTGAAGACGTCACTGAATTTGGGTGCAAGCAGACCGAGCAGGCGCTTGCCTGGGTAGCTCCCTCATCCCTCTTCAGAATGGAGCCATAAACGATCTTTCACCTCTAATAACTTATAGTGGGAGTCACTTTCTACTACACCTCATTCCAGAGCAAACATTTTGCTGTTGAATTGTATTTAAATGTCACCAAATGGCAGGCAGAGGGCTGGGGGGAGGGGGGGGGTGTTGACTTTTTTTTTTGGCAAGACAGAAATATGGCCATACTTTGTTATCTCCCTTTAATACAAACTCTGTCAACGGCATGTATGGTTATTTTAATATTATTTTTAACTATTTTAATAAAATATTTTCTCTGCAGCAAGATGCCTAGTGTCAGATGTCATCTGAGAGGTGTTCAACCACACCTGGCAGGAGCTGCTGCACCCTCTGACTGGGAGGGGGCACATTAGGACAGCATTTACCGTGGCTCCTGCGCACACACTGTGCGAGTCAACAAGAGTTGAGACATCCAGTGATTGTTTTAGAGAAGACATCCTCGCCCCCCCCTTCATTATCTCTCTGTTTATTTGTGCTCATTTGGGGAATATGCACTTTTAGAAAGAAATGGCAGCACACACAGAACTTTTAACTCTGATTGTTGACCATCCACCGTGAATCACCCAACAGGCTGGCAGATTTCCTGACAATGGCTGAAGACAAAATCATATTTTAACTCCGATTCTTAGTGGTTCTGAGGTCTCTTGCAGTGCAGGAGTTGAGAGAAGTTGCATTCCTTGGGTGCTTTCTTGCATTAGCATCTACAAATCCAAACCACAGCTCTTAACTCAATGTTCAAGCTTCCAGCAGAATTAATACAGAAACTTGGGATAAACTTCTGAAATCTTATTCGAAGCCTCAGGCAGTCAAAGAGACAAGACAACACAAATAAATAAAACAAAAATATTGATCTAAATATGTTGAGTAAAAATGTTTCTCTGAGATTATGGGATAAGATTTTTGAGGGCAGAAATGTTTATAGAGACCTGATGTGGCCCTAAGAAAAATTCTCTCAAATATGTTATTTTTCTCTCTACACAAAAATCCCCCAGTCAGTATAGATCACATCTCCTAAAATGAGATATATGTTGATTTCTAGCACGAAGAATGAATTGCCTCTTCTGCTGTTGATAAAATCATCTAAAGGTCTCTTTTGAAGTCACTGCCAAACTAAGCTTGCTTTTTATTGATTTTATAATCTGCATATGAAAGACTTGATCTGGAATGGAACCTTAGCCTGGTTACTGATTATATTCCCTCAGGTCTGAAAGTGGAAAACTTGTGCACACAAGGCCCAATTCTGTACTCACTAAGGAAGGTGCAACTAAAATAACTGCAATGAATCCAGTGGAATTCTTCCAAATTGGCTTTTACTACGGGGTCTACAAATTTAGTCCACATTTTTGTGGGGAAATCTATTGTGAATAAAAAATGGCAATTTAATCAATTTTCAGTTATTCTTACTCATAAAACTCAGGAACCATACACTCTTCAACTAATGTAATTTAGATTTTAAATTAGGGTGAAGGAATCTCTTCCTTGACTCAGCTAGAACCGTATTTTTAGCTAATTGAAGAGTTTTCTCTCCAAAGGTTACATCCTGAGTTCTCACCCCCATCAGAAAGACACCCCAGCTGTTAGTTGTTTTTGTTACAAAATACTAAATATCTGATCAACCCTTTAGAATGGAGCTCCTCAGCTTCCCTGCCAATATGGCGAAAATGAGTGGGCCAGCAGCAGGGACAATCCAGCAGGAGCATGCCAAGTAACAAATCAGACATCCCTCTCCTTGCAGAGTTCCAGTCACCCCTGGCAGGGCGAGTCCAGGAGCTGGCAGCACCCGCTGGCAGCGAGCATCCCCCGTAACGCCGGGGATCGGCTCACGGGGCTCGCTCGGCAGAGGCAATCAGGCTGCTTTGCACCCCTGCAAAGCCTTCTCTTCCAGGGGCTGAGCAGTCCTGCTCGGTCGGGTTTCCTTCATAAGGAAGATCTTCCCAATCCCTGCTCCTTCTTGCTCTTGCCTGAACATTTTCCTTGCCAGAGGAAAGGCAACAAGGAGCACACAGTGCTTAGCACATGGTAGGTACAGAGACAGAACAATGTTTTCTCTTGTCATCTGGAATTATTCCTAATTCACCCCCAACACTTGGGTTTTGATTTTCTGACTAATACCTCTTTTAAAAGCAGAGGCTGGGGCTTCTCCAGGGTTGCCCGTATCCAGGTAGGTTTTAAGCTCATGTCAAGTGATGTTTAAATTTGCTTTTTCTTGTGAGAAGATGTTAAAGTTTATTTTTAAACCACAAAAAAACCCCAACAGACCAACTTCCATGTGCTCACTTCAGCTCAAAACAAATAAACAAATGATAATTTTAATATCTGAATATACACAATAGTATAATGAAAAAATTCCCCAATTCTTCATTTGCTTCTTGTTCTGAATTGATTCAAGCACATATGCATAATACTGTGGTCTGAGCAATAGTAGTTGTTTCCAAGCTGTCTTTAAAAAAAAAATGTCCCTGTCATTATCAAGGACAAAAACCTTGGTCACTTTGAAGCTGATGACAACAATTCTTAACCAGATTCACTGGCTCAGGATTTCACTTCAGAGACAACCACCACTATTTTAACTCAAGGTTACCACTGATATCCTGTAATAAAATCAGTAACTGGAATGTGCACTGTGTTTTCTAAACAGAGCTCCCAAAGGACTAAGTAATCTTTTAAAGTGATTCCACAGACTATGTCAGTGCAATGCAAGGACAATTTGAGTAGCAAAAAGTAACTGCCCAAGAGCTAATAGCCATGCTGGCATTCACTAATTACTCTAATCACCATTAATAACAATTATTCATTTTGTTTTTATATATTTTCCCACCCAGCTGCTTTACTGTAGCCAACATAACCATAATTTGGAGCCCCAAGGTGCCACTGAGACACAGCAGTCCTGCATCCCAAAATGCCCTGCTCTGCAGAAATTTCTCTCCTAGCAGAGACTGCTGCTCCAAGCAAGCCCAAACAGGCTCTGCCAGCCCCACACTGATGCCTAAATCAGCATCCAGTGTTGGATTAAATTCTCACCATTACTCTGAAGTGCAGAAAACACAGAGCTGGCTAAAACAAAGGACTTCTCTGAGGTTTCCCTCTTTTCAGTTTGAAAAAAAACCCCAACAATTAAATCCAAGAATCAAATTCCCATATTCTTGCTTCAGTTATCCCCAAGGCATTTAAAGAAGTGCTGTTCACTTAGGAGAAGGTAAATTTCATTAAAATACATTTGTTCCTAAAGCTGCAGCCACCCTGTAAGACTGCACCAATTTAAATATTGTTTTCTAAGAGATTCATTCAATCCCTGCAAACACTCAGGGCAGATCTGCCCTAACACAGTTGCTGCTCCAAGGAGCCATTAATAAAAAAGGGAATCTCCTTGCTGCTGTTAAAGCTCAGCTGTTTGAGAAGGCTCTGCACCTACTGGTCATACCCTCACAATTTCAAATGGTTCCTCAATTTTCCTAACAAAAGCTTGTAATGTAGTTATTTATTTGGGATGTGCTGAAAACACATTATGGAAAAGAAAAGGACGGGAACAACCACAAATTATTCCCATCAGAAATTATGCATCACCCCCAGCCTTATGCCCTCACCCTTTTATTTCAAATAAACCTGTTGCACAATTTGGCATCAGAGTGATGCCAACAAGGGTGTGGCTGTGCTTGGGGCTGCAGGTCAACACTGGGTGAGGAGGAGAAGCTTAAAGCTTAACCTGGGAGAAAAGAGAAAGCAGAGACCTCACAACCCGAGGTGAGTGGTCAGTGAAGGTCTGTTCTTCGCACATTTCTCTTTTCCTAAAGCAACTGAAATAGCACTGTGTTTAGCAGCTACAATACAAGAAAGGTTTCTCTGGGGGAAAAGTGGTGTCAAACATTGTATTGCTGCATCCACTTCTGCATCTTTCCTATTATACACATTAAGAGATTAACATATTTTTATATGGCTGCGACTGATGTAGAATTGCTCATAATTGTAATCCATTTTCTCTTTTTCATCTCCCTGAAACAGCCTTCAATTATTATTTAAAATGAATGTTCCTTTCAGTACTGAACGCAATAGACCACATTTGCAATAGCTTTTACAGCAGATCCAATACAGAAAAGGTAAAAAACCCACTTTAATTATAAATTATTCAGAAATAATTTATATGAAACAAAATGTTAATGTGAAGAAAGCAGAAGATGTTGCAGCATCCTATTATGCAAGGATAGGGCATAAAAATAAGGCACATCTTTTGCCACCCATCAAAAGTGAAAAACATATACCTATTGTATTAAAACACAGACTTTCTGGGGAATTAAACTAGCTTAACATGACACTATTGCTACAGGGGTGTATGTCATTACGTCCCTTAAGAAAAACAGGAGGATTCTTCTATGAGGTTTTGGGCTTGACTCATCGATGAGTTAATTTATACTGCTACAGCTCTTCTTAGACCATGTCCTGCACCAGCATGAAACAGGCACACTGCACAGGATAAATCAGGCCCAATATTTAAAACACTAAAGAATCAATTCTTACCAGCTGCAGAATGATTAAGTGGGAAAATGTGTCTTGTAAGGGTTGTTTGCCACTTTTGCTCTGAATTTGTAACACAACTTCTGCTGAATAATATCCAAAGTCTCCTATAGTGGTTCAGACAAAAGTCAGCCCTGCGAATCAGCTCAGCTACATTCTGGAGTTTTTTACAATAACTAACACATATTTCCCACTAAAGAACAGTCCCTACAAGCTGACAATCCAAAGAATAAATGCTCATTGTCATGAAAGTGACTAAAAGAGAGAACAGAGCTGGATCCTCAGAAATACAGTAACTTTTCCAAAAATCTGAAGAAATATGTCATCTCTTCAACCCCAGCCTAGGAAGCCTTTAAATTTGTCACAGGGGTGTTTTCCAGAACTCATGGTGCAGCCCCTCTGCTTGTGAAGAATCACAGGCTCAATCAGCTGCCAAGGGATACAGCTGATTCTTCAGGTTGTCACCGCAGTCTTTCACGCCTGGCTCTGGACTATACCCTCCCATGACACAGCTAGAATATACACATGACAGGATGCTGGATGAAAACAGAACGGCTGAAATAATTTTTGGCTTTGTTCCATAGTAAGGTAAATGTACGTAAATCAACGACGCTGTGGTGCCAGCCCCGTTTCCTCTCCTGACCACACAGCCACTGGCATTTTCCCTCGCACTGCCTGCAGACCTCATGCACCCAGGCAACAACCTGCTGAGCTGACCTGTTCCAGCAGAAAAACTCAACAAAACTCAATAAAACTAAAAAAACTCAATAAAAAAAAGTAAAAAGTGTTCCGAGGGATTGTGTCCAAGAACTGACTTGCCATGTCATCACACGAGTTCCTGTGCTGGCAGGAGGGTGAGGACAGAACCCGCAAATGCCACTGGAGACACAAAGAGCTGAAGAAAGGAGTTGCACAGCTCCAGAACAAAGCAGTGAGTGAGGACCGTGCACCTTACACGTTGTGCCAGGTAACGCTCTCCAGGGACTGCACAGCACAGGGTAACCTTGCTGCTGTGGGACCGAGTTGTTGTGTTCACAGGGGTAATTGTGAACAAGGAAGTTGCTGTGACTACACATCAGTTTTTCTCATTCTTAGTTTTAGTAAAGAAAAGAGTAAATTTAATCCTAATTTCTCATTTAGCTTTTTTTAATTATTGTTATTTTTTCAGTTATGCTCAACTTCCCCATCTATTCTGTGCAGTTTCCATGGCAGAATTACAGGAAGCTTTCCCAATGCTGACTTATTAGATGGAGTTTCAGTTGACCTCAAGGCAGATACACATCAGATAAGGAAACTCAGAACACAAAAGGCAGGGGCAAAGCAGTTTGAACCAGAAATGCAGCTGATGTATCTGGACCTTATTAAACCATTTGATACAGTGCCTCAAAAAAAAAGTACTTGAAAAATTAATTCATATTTGCCTGGATCTAAGGACTTTCACGTGTTTTGAAAATTATTGGAAGTTTTAGAGTTATGAAAGTGGCAACAATATTAAAGGGAAGGGCGGTGCCTAGGATGATTTGACATACATCTTTTAACAGTGAACTAATTAAACAGGAAGATGACTGAGAAACAGTAGCAAGCAAAAAAACCAAACCAAATCAAACCAAAACAAAAACCCACACAAAAAAGACCAAAACCAAAATAGACAAACTACCAGAAGCAACATTTCAGAATATAAGAATGCCTGAGTAAATACAATGAGATTTTGTTTAAAAAATGGAAGTTAACAGAGTTGCCTGAAAAAGTCCAAATTCATCAGGCAGATTAGCTCTGAGGTTGCAAGCCAGTGTAGGCTTTTAGAAAAGGATGATTTTTGACTCCACAGGCCAAGTAGCTGTGCACTTTGGACAGTGGCAGCAAAAGTTTCCTTCTTTCTTTTTTTACAGACACAACCAAGATTTTTAAAGGACTTTAAATCATCTCTTAGGATAAATTATAAAAACAATATGGCTCTCTGTACAGAAAACATTCCTAGTTTTCTCTGTTTGACTTTAGCCCATTATTTCAGTTTATGTTAATCTAAGATATGTTCCCTCCTTTGCTAGGACAATCTTCAGATCTGTCATGACAATTTACAGATATGTGGCTTTTCATGTTTTCAGCTAGTCAGTCTTTCCAAACAATGGTTTCCCCACTTTATTTGCCTCTTCAAGAATGCTCAGAGCTCAAAAACAAAGTCCTAGCGCAGACAGAGAGAAGCAACCAGCACTGAGGAGAGAGCTTTCCTTAGCATTTGCTGTGAAGTACCCATTGTCACATGGCAGAGGAGAGGAGGTGTCTGAGATGACACAGCTCGCAGTCCAGAGTGGACATGCCCAAGATGCAGCTTTAGTGAAACAGCAAGGCAATGCAATGTACACAAAACACGGGCGTTGCCTAGAGCTATCCCCAGAACTACAAAGAGAAATAATCACTGTTATGGCCTCTGCTGTATCTGAAGATAAAGGAGTTACTCCAGAGAGTTCCCTGATGAGACAGTGCAGACTTTGATTTAGTGAAATTTATCAGATTTTTTAACAATATGACGGCAATATGACATTGGCAACATGACAATATGACATTGCCAGCTAGGGACATCTCACTTTTTGGATGGTTTTTCATTAAACTGGGAAAAAGCTGTCAATTGTATAGCGATGTCAGGATGTAAATAACAACGTCAGCAGCTCCTTCTGATTCCAGTTTCCAGAACAAAATACCTTTTACTTTTCAGTGTGCATAATGAAAAAGAATCACAGTGCAAAATATATTCTTTCCAACGCTCGTGAGCTGCGGTGTATGAAAGAGATGTCACCCTGCCTTCCCGTATTAACCCTTCATCAGCCGTGCTCATGCCTAACGAGTGTTTTGTCATTGTAACCGCTGGTCCCAAAGCATAATCACAGTGGGGAATCCTCATCAACTGTTAAAATCAACAGAGCGATTAAAAAACAAAAATTCACTCCAGGATTAAAAGGCTGCCCGGCACCCAGGCGCGTTTCCCGCAGCGCTGCAGGGCGGAGGGGCTGCGGGAGAGCACCGAGCCCCGCCGGGCCGTGCTGCGGGGGCGGCTCCC
>VZTX01021645.1:0-13805 GCA_013400915.1 Pardalotus punctatus | reverse complement strand
GTGCCAGCCCCGCCACGGCCGCCGGCCCCGCGCCCGACCCCGCGGCACGGGCACAGCCCGAGGCGCTGGGGATGGGCTGCGGGGTGGCCCGGCGAGGGGTCACGGAGGGTCCGGCAGCTCGGGAGGGAGGGCAGGGCGCGCCTTCCCAGCAGAGATGGCTGGAAGGGCCTCCCTGGGGAGCTGGAGCTTGGGGTGTGCGCGGTCCCCGCCTCTGCGGGAGCGCATCTCGGGTGCTGGGCTCCTGATGCAGAAGGACACAATCGCGCTTAAAGAAAACTGGCTTACTGTTGCCCCCACCTGGAAGATAATTGGAGAGGTTCACTGTGGTTAGGAGCAGAACAGATGTTAAAGAACAGAACTGTTCTGTTAGAACAGAACACGATGTTAAATGCGCTTTGTGTTTTCCCTTTTATGAAGTTAACAAGTTAACGTATAGAAAAAGCTGTAACGGAAGTGTATTATCTTAAAGAGACTGAGCCAAAGTTTCCTACAGTGTATTGAGTATGGTTTTATTATAATTTTATTAGAAGGCTATTGAGCCCTCTGATGGTTGCTTAAAATAAGCTGTATTATTTAATTCTTTGAAATTCTAATTTAATGTGGGAGACTGAAACACTACATTGAACACTTAAAACAATTTGTGAAAGATTATTTAATTAATGGAGCTCTAAAATAGAGCTAAGAGACTCCGGTCATAGGGATTAATATTTCACTGGCCACTGATTTCAATTTTTATGCAGTGAGAGGAGCCCACATTAAAGTATGGACTTTCAGCATCACTGTAAAAGTGGAATGCAGTAGTGTAATTTGTGATTGAACATTCGGTCGAGGTAGCTGTAGTAAGATGGTGGTTTTCCCTCTTGGTAAGTTTATCTTCTCTGTTGGGAGGTTCTGTAAAGGACAGTAGAAAATGTTTTTCTGTGAGTTTGGAACATCAAAGGTGTCTTTGAAGTGTGACAAGATGCTTGTGAAATGAAATGGAAAAACATTGCCATGCAGCTGGTTTTGTAGTATATTAAGGAGAGCACTCTATATAGATACTGTTCTATGTTGCAGGATAATTCATTTGGTGCCTGAATTTTTTTAACTTAATTAGTTGTTATAATCTATTATATCGGGAATAAGATAATGCTGCTTATTCCGTGTTTCTACACAGTACTGTAAGGGAATGAGGTAATTATTTTCGTGCTTAACAATTCAAGAATTTTAAAAGTGATCTTTCAGTATGTGTATTTTGCAAGCTGTCTGCATGATAGTCTGACAAATATCCTCTTAATAGACCTTTACTTGACCACTTCTGTTTATCACAAGTGCAAAGGAATTTACTCTGTAGAAATGTAAAGACAGCAGGTGAAGATGTGTGATGTGTTTTATGACTGCACAAGTGATGTGTGCTGTGCAATGTCTTGATTATCACAAATCTGTGAAAACAACCCACTGACACCCGAGAAACCCCACAAATCAAGCGGTGTTTATACAGACTATGATGATGGATGCAGTTTGTGGAAACAGTAGATGATTTTTGTGTCACTGATGTCAATTGAAAAAGATCCACACCAGCCTTTTAAAGTTGTATATCATAATATAAAGGCCCTGAGGAGATAAATTACTGGGATCAACTGTGGCTCTGACTGAGATTTGTGTATTTAGACCAGTGTTTTCCAACTTGGAGTTGCTCGTTAGCTGTCTAAAAGGTTATGCCTCCTAAAATCAGGCCTGACCGTTAGCCCCTGTTGACTTCAGCAGTAGTTGTAGATGTTCTGCACCAAAGAAAATCACGAGACTTTTATTTAAGCATCTAAATGAGAATTTAGATGCTTGACTTCAGGTACAAATGTTTGAAAATTTGGGCCTTAACCTCTTTGTTCTTCAGTTAATGCATCTGTAAAGTTTGATAATAGCATTGACCTACCTCACAGGCAAGATGTGAGGCTTTATTTATTAATGTTTTTAAGCAATTGGAGATTCCTGAAGAGGAGGTGCTATAGAAGTGAAAGTATTATTATAAATGATACTGTAGTAGGAATAAATATATGTAAATTAATGGACATAAACAGCAGCAATGTTTTCTAAGAAAAATAAATCTATAAAATATGTACATGTGTACATCATATGCACCAATACGTGATTTACCTGTTTGTGCTTCTCCTGCAAATGCAGTGTGTGTATCTGCATTTCTGTTCAACCAGGTAAGCTCCAGTACCTTCCAGTTCAGGTGAGCCCAGCCAGCAGTTGCTGCTTCCACTCCACCTCTCAGATATCCAGAGGTAGCTCTGAGTGCTCATGGAGCTCAGCTGGAGCTCCCCGCACAGGATTTTTCTTTACTCTGCTTTACTCCTGCAGGCTTTGGCTGCAGGGAGCTGCTCAGGTGTCCCTGGGGTGCTGCCAGCACTTTGGGCACACCAGTGATGTCCCTCCCATGTGGGAATGTGTGCAGGAGCTGCTGTCCCACGGAAGCTGTTACAGAGCTGAAATACTGATTACAGTAAGAAATGTATACTCCATCTTTTTCTTTACTTTCCACATCACAGTTTTATTCTTGCCTTTTCTCTGTAAACAGTATTTGCCATTTTGACTAAACCAGTGGTTTCAACTGGGATCCATGGACTACTAAAAGAGCTGCAAAAGGTAAGTAAGAAAAGCAAATTGATCATCAGAAGCTTAAATCTGTTGCATGAGGGTCCAACTTTAAAGCATTTAGAGGTTGGCACATTACAAAAAGTTGAGGATCACAGGCCTAAACAGGATTTTCAGGCTTATTCACATTGAATGATCATATTACGTATCAGGTTCCTACCCATATATTTGGAAATATATCAGAGCCAAATTAAAATGGACAGTCTGATCTTATGCCAAATCCTTCTCTCTCCTTACACAAATTATGGGAAACTCCACTGGTTTCAGGAGTGTTAGTCTGGATCCACATCACAGTACCAGTCAGAAAAAGTCATGCATTGTATACATCTCTGGCTACTGTAGAATCCCAGTATTATATTTGTATTTTGAGTTCCTTTTGCGTGTACAGATTTCTTGTCCAAAGCCAAACTTTGCTCAAGTTTCAGTAAAAAAAGTTAAGTAAAAATACAAAAAAGAGAAAATCTGTGTGGCTGGTGGTGTTTTATTATTGTAACTATTTCAGTCACAACACTTGTGTGTTCTGATTGTACAAGCACACACAGAGATGTGCAGCAGAAGGGGTGTGCATCAGTCACACAATCCACACTTCTTGCAGAAAAACTGGGAAAAACTCTGTGGGAAAGCACAGAAGACAGGGTAATCCACAACACCATTGGGTAAATCATGGGAAATACAAGATGTTGGCTGGGTTTTTTTTCCTTGCACTCAGTGTTTTGCTTTTTTTTTTTTTTCCCCCCCTACTGTGCAATATTTTTCTGTGTTACCCAGTCTGGGGCACGAGGAATGGAAACACCAAGAAAATAAACAAAGGCCTGAATCTTTCTCTGAATTTTTTTTTTACCTCTCCATGATCACAGTCTGTGTGAACTCTGAAAGATCTGTAGTTGCCTGTTGTGCCAAAAAGATCTTAAAATTTTTGTGGCAATAATCCCCAGTTCCTCTGCCTAACTGGAGCATACTGGATGCCAAATGGGAAGAGCAAATGGGAAGTTCAAGATTTGGAATAGGCTGCCAGGTGTCAGTCATGTTAGAGCAAGAGAAGGAAAGAAAAACAGATAGGAGGGCAGAACCCAGATAATCACCACACACCCTGGGTGTGTAGTAATGTGATGCAAACTATGCTTTTCCATCTCACCTGGGACAGGTGGCTGCCTGCTGCTGGTGGAAAGTCCTCACTGGACCCAACTGCAGCTGCAGGAGAAATATCAATCTGTGCTATTTGTGTGCAGCTTCTGCCATTGGCAGTGTGTGGGGATGCATTAGGGCGATCACGGCCACAACTTCTTTCACGTTGCCCTTCTGTAAACTTGTGCTCAAGAATTCAATTTCTTAAAAACAATTACATCTTTAGTATTTATCGTGTACCTTCAGTGATACAGTGTAGAAATGTTATTTGTTCTCTCTCCTTTGAAAGTGTGTCTAATAAATCCTGCAGTTGCAGTGGGCAAATTATATTCTTTTTTGTACCACTAGCTCATGAGTAGTAATGAATCACACAATGTTCATTTATATAATGGTGGATATTCATCTTTAGAAAGGTAGGTTTGACAGAAAAACACTTAAGTATTTTGTAAATGAATGGAAGGAATATTATCTAGTTGGTTGGTTAAAAGGCCTGCATATGGAGACACTTTCCTTTTTATAATGCAAAAAGCAACATAGCAGTTACTCTCATGTTTATGATAATTTGAAATTTAGCACAAAGCCAAATAATAAAAAATTAGCTAACAGCAGTGGGTGCTAAGTTGCACATGCCTCCAAGTTAGAGCACTGGCCTGTATTTGCTGAAGTGACTGGTAGTTTGCCCCCCATCTAGTTTTGTCTGGGTTGGAACTTTGGGCATTTTGGAAGCACATTTTGAAAATCATGATTAATCATAGTACTGTGGGCTGAGAACCTCGACCACCTCACTCTGAGTTTCTGTCTGCATTTATACTTCTAAGAACAGAGAAGAATAAATTTCTGTTATTTTTTCCTTGCACTGTAAAAACATATTTTTAAAATATGGTGGATCGCACGTACAATGGAAATACTCTTACTTCTTAACTGAATGCTCTTTCTTTGTAGCTCAAATCATTATTCACAGAGACTCAGGTTTGTTTTCAAGGCTTACATCCCAAGGTAGCTCATTGTGTGTAACACTTCATATAAAATGCCTTTTACGTGTGATGGAAGAGTGAGTTTCCTGCACACAGACAGTTACCACAGGCTGGCCGCTACAGGTGTAGTTATAGGGTTAATATGGATTCCCAGTTCAAATCCCACTTTCCTGAATAATTTCACTGGAGTGAGAGAACCCTTCCAGCTGGGTGTCCTGGTTGTGCAAACAGACAAAATCCCACTGAGTGGGAATTGTCAGTGTGTGTGAAGTGCAGTTTCTCTGTAGGTGTGCTGTGTGCTCAGACCTGGGGCTGAACAGCTTTGCTTAGGGCAGTGCTCCTGGTGAATCCCAAGGGAAGGTGCTGTTGCAGCACCCCTGCTCCTGTTCATGACTGATACAGCCCCATCCCTTTCCCATAACGGTGTGTCCTCTGCATCACCAGAATTTTACAGCTGCTGGAGAAGCCGCTATTTAAACGTGAATGTGTCCGGAGGAATGGTTTTTAACCATTTCTTACCTGCAGGCTTAAGCATAAACAGTGCAGTTGTTATTAATATGCTGTGATATGTGTTTATGGACACAAAATTGAGAGCCTAAAATTCATTGAAATTAAAAGTGTCTGACTTTGTGAGAGCTCTTTGTGTGCACTTAAATCCTCCTGAGCTCAATGGCCCTTTTCCCTGCGTTATGGATGTTTTGCAACTGTCCTGTCCTTTTATGTTCTACTAGTCTAGAGAAGAAGCTTTTCTGACTGGAGGTTATTTGATTTTGTTATCATATCATATTGCCAAAGAATCGAAAAGATAAAGAAAAAAGGTAAGAAAAAGAGAAAATATTAAATTATAAATTTTTCTATATGCTTGTAATCATCTCATTTAAACCACATCAGAGGCAGCTCCCTGTCAGTTGTCCATTGGTGCAAGATCCTCACACAAACAGTACAAATGTTCCCTTCATGTTACAAAAGGGTGAAGGAAGCGATGGGTTTTTCATGGATATTATTCCTAATGTTTCTGAAGGGTATTTAAATTTGGTGGCTCACTTTTACTAGAGCTAGAAAATCCTGCAGCTTAC
The DNA here is from genome assembly GCA_013400915.1 of Pardalotus punctatus. Taxonomy (NCBI): domain Eukaryota; kingdom Metazoa; phylum Chordata; class Aves; order Passeriformes; family Pardalotidae; genus Pardalotus; species Pardalotus punctatus. Next base: position 7,993 of record VZTX01021645.1, on the reverse strand, counting down.
CCAGCTTTCACATTTTATCCATGTGCATGCAGAAATGGACATATCTGGAAGAAATGCCACAACTGCATTAAAAAATGTGGGTTTTTACATGGGGCATGCATACATTCATACTAGACATTCAAATATGTTGATCTTTGATCAATGCAGAATAAAATACTCTTGCCTGTGTTTGGGGAAGGAGTAGTGTTGGCCTTCTGTATCTGCTGTCACTGAAAACACCTGGGGCTGAGACTGGCATCACAACTCAGCCTCTGAGCTGTGTCAGGCGTGCTGTTCACATGTCATGCAGATTGAGAGATTTTGCATGAAGGTGATCATAATCTCTTACAAATAGCTTCAGTTGAGAAATATTTCAGCTGTTTTGAGAAGATTTTTACAGTACTCAGACACCATGAGGTTGATTTGTCTCATTGGATTATGTAATTTGAGGGGAATAGCTTGAAAGGGATTTACATGATTATGATTAATAATAATAATAATAATAATAGTTCTCCCCCAAACCTACTCCCGATTTGTCAGGAAATCTAAATTTTAGAGTTCAGCTCATACAGGTCTATATGTAAGCTACATTTCCCCATCCTACCTCTAAGTTGTTTAATCGTTTAGCAAAATCTAACAAATCCATTCTAGTTATTATTTTGTGATATTTTTACTTGGAATAAATAGCAATAACAGCATTTAGGTTTTGGTTGGGGGTTTGTTTGTTTGTTTAGTTGGGTGTTTTTGTGAGTCAAATTTGAGGAATGTGCTTGAAATAAAGATCAAAATTTGTTTACCTTTAAAACGTGAAGGACGAAACTTGTTAGGACTTAGAAAAAGTGATGATGAACAGTAATGCCAGCTTGATTTCCACGTGGAAAATAAGGACTTGTCAGTTGGATAGTTAATATTAGGAGACAGAATGTGTTCCTCTGTGGGGAAAAAAAATTGTAACTATTGAAAACTCTGAAGTAAATTAAATGAAACCACAAAGTAGAAAACACACTTCCTTCTAGTCAGGCAGCAAACCTTTCTATGTGATTATCAACTTAGACCTCCTGCACTATGCAAGTATCAACATCACTTGGAAAACCGGTGACATCCTAGTTGGTCTGGAAGTTATTTCTGCTTTCTTTCTGAAGGAGGGGGAAGAGTCTGTCTTTGGTAATGATCATTAAAACTATTAGTCCCGATATTAACTGGGTCAAGTTGCCCCTGGGAAAAAAAAAAAGAAAAAGAAAAAGAAAACCAAAAAACCCACCCTGAAACCGCAACATCCTAATTTCTTTATTTTCTCTGGGCAGTTGTTTAATTTTGACCCGAGGCCGAACAGCAGCTCTGCCCTCGCTCCGGGAGCTGTGACCGGGGACAGCGGGGTGGCCCGGACCGGGGAGCTGCCCCCGGAGGGTGCCCAGGGACCGGTGCTGAGAGCGCCCCGAACCCCTCAACTCGCGCTGTGTCTGTCCCGCTGTGTTCTGCCGAGCCCGGTGCAGCTCCGGCGTTGGAAATGAGCGCTTGGCACTGGCGGGAGCAGCGCTCGGCGGCTGGGAAGCGGGATCCCGGTATTCCAGCGTGGGATGGGTGGCGGGGAAGGAGACGGCAGGAGAACGGCGGCATCAGCCGGCTCCCGGCCCCGCTCAGGGATGGGCAGTGCCCGCTGCGGGGAGCGGGGGATGGAGCCGGGAGATGGAGCCGGAGGAAAGAGACGGGGGAAGGAGCAGGGGGATGGAGCCGGCCGCCTCCCGCCCGCTGCCGGCCCTACTGGGCTGCCCCGAGTCGGGGATTCGCCCGCTCGGGCGGCTGAGGGCACTGCCGCAGCCCTGGCGGGACTCCACTCCGGTCCTTTCCTCCGTGGTGCTTTCTCTTTCCTTCTTTCCTTCTTTCCTTCTTTCTTTCTTCCTTTCTCATTTTCTCTCTTTTCCACCCTCTTTCGGCTTATCCTTTCCCAAATTTTAATTCGGTTCATCTTTAAAAGGATAATCGGTGAAATCATATAGCTGTGAGCGAAATACCGATTAATGACTTCAATGTCTGTGCTAATAGGGCCGCTTCTCCCTTAATATCGTTAATTCCCGGCTCCATCGTATTGGATAGACGGCGAAGAAGCAGGGAGGGAGGGAGGAAAGAATGTCCCAGGAGACAGTTGGGACCGTTGGGATCGAGGGCTGGATGCTTGCCTGTGCCAATCTGTTGGCAGACCCGGAGTGGGTCACGCAGGGCGACGGATGTTCCTGGTTTCTCCCAGCCGCTGTGCCAATACCTTGTTCCACAGGCAGATGTATCTGATGGTCCGAGCCTCGGGTTCCTAGAGACTCACGGTCTCTCTGCTGCAGTAAAACTCCCCGTGGAAATCTATTGTGAGACTGCTGGAATTAATAATCTCTGGTGTTTTTACTAGTAATTAACGAGGATTAAACGCTTCGTTTTGAAACGGGGCTGTTAACTACGGAGGAGGTGGGGAAGGAAAACGCGCGTTTCCCGCGGGTGCCTCGCCGGTGCGCGGGGAGCCGGCCCTGCCCTCCGGCGGGGACACGGCGGGGACACGGCGGGGCATTGCCGCCCCTCTCTGACGTGCCCCCGAAATCCAATGGCGATCACAAATAGATGAGTAACACCGCCTTTTTCTCGCGTCTCTTCGCAGGGAAGGACAGTCCCTTCCCAGCCGCCGTGGCCCGCTGGAAGGAGCCCCCGGGCTCTGCGGTCCGGGGCCCGTAGCCCGCAGCCGCTGGCAGCCCCAGGACCGCAGATGCATCGCTGTCCTCTCGCGGAGGGCGCGTGTCAGTGCGGAGTGGCGGCTCTAGTATCACTTACTGCAGGATCTGGTAGTAATCAGAAAGGTGAGGAGTTAGTGAAATACATGTTGTATTTATTGCCAGTTTACAGGGAGACAGAGGGCTGCCGGTGCCGCAAAGTGAGCCATTTGTAGGGTTAAGTGTTTCAGCCTTCGCCCACGGGCGAGATGGATTTCGGCCCTTCCCGGGCACCTCCTCCCACCCCCCGGGCTTTTGTTTGTTCCCTCTCACGGCTCCCTTCGGGGCCCCGCTGATGAGAGCTACCTCGGATCTTCCCACCACGGAAGTGTTTTGCCGTGACTTTCCAGATTTCTCTTCCGTCCGTGGTGCTGGCACAGGCGATCCCCGAGGTTGTAACCCTCGAAGGAAACTTCCTGACTTCGAAAGCAAGGTGCCCTCCTTTCCCCTCGGCCCATCAGCGGAGCTCGAGAGTGGTTCCGGACTGGTCTCGGGGGATCCGGGGTGTCCTGTTCCCTATCCCTGCCCTTCTGCAGAGCCTCCTCCCGTACCGAGCTGCCCCTTCTCCGACTGCCAGGCGTACCGTGGCTGTAAATTAATGAAAACGTAACAACTCAAAAAGGGAAAAAAAAAAAAAAATGGTGCTGAAACGTGCGGATGGGACATAAAAGCGATGGAAAAAGGTTCAAAGCTTTCAGTGATGACTTTTCAACCTTTATTTATGTGCCTATTAATGCAATATCCATCATGGAGATACGCATCTTTATCCTTTCAATTGATATGCTGGGAATCAATTGGATATGCAGATAACATTTCATAAGTTTCCAAATGTTAATCTCCCCGGCCCTTTGCTGGTAATTTCTTTTTTTGCCAAATAGTATTATGTTTCTGCCACCAAAAAAAATCCCCAAAAAAACAAACAAAAAACCCCCACTAAAAATAATTAATCTTAAGTCTACTTGTCTCGAATTATTGCTAATGCTTGGGCCCAGGTGCCGCCCCGGTGCCGGCCCAGGAGCCAGCCCCTCCTGCCCGCTCCACAGCCAGCCCGGGCCTTCCCGCGGCACCGGCCCCCGGTCCGGGCTTCTCGGGGGCGGAGGCGTCGCGGGCTCGGGCGGCGGTGCTCGCTGGGCCTGGGGAGGTGTCCGAGCGGGTACTTTACTCTTCTAAACTCGGCGGTGGGGTCTGGTTCCCTCCCAGCCTTACAGCCCGGCCCCCGGTGAAGCGTCCCGGCCGGGAGCCGGACGAGCGCTGCTGACACCGCAGCCGCGTCCCGCTGCGCTTCCCGGGTGGCTGTCCCGGGGCGCGGCGGCGGGGCTCCCTCACAGCCCCCGGCTCCACGAGTAATGTCCCCGGACACCTCTGCGACCTTTAACGGGAAGGGGGTGATGCGCGAAAATAGGGTGCGAGGCGGTTTTCCTGGGAGGGCTTTACGGCGCAGCTTATTTGTGAGGGTGAGACTGGGCTGTAGGGAGCTGCCTGTCTCTGTAATCCGTCGGTTCCCCGATGTGGCCGCCGGCGGGGTGTCGCGGGATGCCACCACCTATTGCCTCCCTAACTGCCCCGCTTCTCCCCTAACTGTTCATATTACACTGACCCCAAATTACTTGAACAGCATTGAAGTTCCTCTTCTGTGGCATTTTACAACTCGCCGTCCTGCGCGGGTCATTCTCGTCCGAACACCTCGGTACCGGTTTGGGTTAACACGTCTCTGCTCCCTGGCAGCGCTCGCATCCCCCCAGGCCTGGCTTGCGGTGGGGAAGGACCCTCCTAACGCGGAGCACATGCTCAGGGCGGGACAGCGGTTTCTGGAAGCCCGCAGCCCCGGCTCCGCAAGCGCAGCTCCCCATCCCTCCGGGCACACGCTCCTCTGCCCTCACCGGCGGACAGCGGCTCTCGGCCTCTGTCCTATCCGGGAGGCCGTGAACGGGCGGTAGAGGGTCCCCCAAACGCACAAACTCGCTCGCTCCGTAGGACGGGGAGGAAGAGGGAAACCTGTGTGACGGGAAAGCCACCAGGCAGCGGGTGAAGCTGAATCGGGCAGGCCCGAGGGTCTCCATGGTCGGATACCCGAACCCATAGGTTTCTTTTTGAGGTGTTTATGGCAAAGGCAGCGTGGAGCACGAAACAGCAGTTACAGGCGTCCATACACAATAGTTATGGCAGTCTTGACTTTCTTCTTTCGTTCTTAGGGTTTTTAGTGTTGGCGTTTTTCGATTTTCTTTCCGTCTTCCTCTCTCTCTCCTACCCCCTCCTCCGCTTTCTCTCTCTTTCTTTCCCTTTCCTTTCCTTTCCTTTCCTTTCCTTTCCTTTCCTTTCCTTTCCTTTCCTTTCCTTTCCTTTCCTTTCCTTTCCTTTCCTTTACTTTCCTTTCCTTTCCTTTCCTACGTTTCTATAGACGAAACTGTAGTCTCCTCTCCACTGCTCCTCCCTTGGAAATAGCCGGGGAATTCGCTTCGAAACCGTACGAGAAATGAATTTGTGCGCACAAAACCGGAAACAGTGTAATTGATTTATTTCTAATAGAGGAGAGACCAACACTGTTTATCGTTCAGAAATGATTGCCTGTGTTCTTAATAGCTCTAATTTTCACTGTCCATTTGATGTGCTGCAGGTTTAATATAGAGCACTTACTAATCCAATTAAAAGTGCACCTGGCCTGGAAGAGCTCTGTAATTAGCAGGAGCGTTTTTAGCTATTTCCACTGGAAAACCGTGAAATCATCTCTGCTGGCCTAAAGGACTGTAATATGGGGGTGGGGGCGAGGAGGGGAGGGAGGAGCGGGGCCAGGCATTCGTGCCTAATCTTTTTGCCTTGAATTTTTCACAGTTCCCATGCGGGAAGATGAGGCTGTTTCATCGCGGGGCACTCGGTGTCTGGTAGCGCAGGACAGCGAGGGCGAGACTAGGTGGGTTTCACACCGCTTTCCCCCACGCGAGCCCGGCGCGGGAGCCTGTCCTGGGGAAGTGGGGCTCGGATTTGGGGCTGCGGGGAGGCGTTGGGGCGGCGGGGGCCAGTCAGCCCCACGGGGCCGGGCGCGGAGCGGGGAACTGGAGCTGCTGCGGGAGCCGCCAGCCGTGTCGGGGGAGGCGTCCAGGCCACCGCTGCCCCGGCCCCGACCCCGGCCCTGCAGCGGTCGCCGGGAGCAGCGGCAGCTCCGGAGCTCCGAGACGGTTTCTGGCAGGGGCGGCACGGGCTGGGCCTGCGGGGGCTGCCCCGGGCGCGACACTGGCTTCACGCAAAGACGCGCGGCACGCACACGAAGGCGCGTCGTTAAAGGAGAGGGTAAGCAGCTCAAAAACACTGCCCAGGCTGGCTCTCCTGCCGGAATGAGAGGCTCCGCTCCTCCTCCTCCACGGATGAGGGGTCGAGGCAGTCTCCATTCGCACCCCTCCTCGCGTGGACGAGGATTGCGGCCCGAGCATCACAATGGCAACCATCGCGATGGGTAGAAGGGGTTTCTGCTCCTGTGCTCGGAGCCGCAGCGTTACCGGTGGGGAGTAAGGTGTCCACGGGGATGCTCTTAGCGCTGGGTGCACTTCGTGAGGCCCTGCTTCCCGCCGTGGGATTCCCAAACGCGAATTAAACCCTATGTGGGCTCGTACCTTTTTTTTCAGTAACATTTCTACCGACTTCCTTTCTCCAGTAAAGAACGCGTGGCGAGTGGCCCGGCAAGGTTTGCGGAGCGACGGCTCAGGCCGCACGGCTTCTGCCGCCCCGGCCCAGCGGGGCCGCCGGCCCGGGCGCTCCGCGGCAGCCGCAGGAGCTCCACCGCTCGGCTCGACCCAGGTCTCACGGGGATGGGTTTCCACAGGGCCCGCTAACGGGTTTCCCAGAGCTCCGGCCACCGGGGTGTTTGTAGAACACAAACGCTTTGTGAAATACACGCTTTCACTGCGTGCGAACTTTTCCTGCCTGCCTTTTCCTTGGGGTGCAGGAGCGCTGCAGGGCAGCACCCGGTATTTGGATCTGTTTGTGTGCATTTGAAAGCCAGGGAAACCACTCGGTTTGGTGGCCGGCGCGTGGGGCTGGAGAGGGAGGGACCACGGGCCAGAGCCTCCCCGGCGTGCAGGGGGTGCCGGTTCTTCTGCGGACCCCTCGCCCCTCATTGCGGAGCGGAGCCCGACCCACACTCCGAGTTTCCCCGGGGGCCGCGCCGTGCTGCTGCCGGTCCCTCGGCGGCCGGTTCGCTAATTACTGAGGCTCCCGATTTCTGCCTAAATAACGCGAACCCCCGCCCTCTCTGGGGCAGGCCTCGGCCCCGCAACGATCGTCCGGCTCGTAAAGGGAACGCGGACTGGGAGCCCAGAAAACATTTTTCCCCCTCATTTCAAAGGAGGAAACCTGAGCGATTCTCATCCTTTTGATTGATTAAGGTCTTGAATAACTTGAAGCTCGGGAGTGACAGTTCCTGAATAGACGATTGCAAATAAAGAGCCCTGTGGAAAGCCGGGCTGGCACTTCGGAGTGTAAAGGAGGCGAGTTTGCTGGCACTTACCAAGTTATAAATAAAAGGCCGTGCACAATGGTACCTTCTCTAAGGACAGACAGTCTTTACAACACTCCTGGCGTCATATCCTGCTGTGGGCACTCCAGCTCCGAGGCAGACTTTACCTCTTTTATTTTTCCAGCAGTTTAGTTTGAATACTACAATAAATTCCTGGGAACAAACGCTTGTTAGTAAGACTTTAACACGCACCGCCTCGCACCCATACACACTCGCATATAAACGCTCCCGCACACGCGTGAGACGCAGGGACACCCTTGTCCCACAGGTTTTTAAAAGCAGACATCCCCACGGAGATCTCACTGGCAGCTCTCGCTTTCAAAACGGTGAGCACCATTTGTTCCAGAGATGTTTCTTCTGGACGGCGAGACATTTCGGTTCAAAGTAAATGAGCAGAAGGGAAGAATGAAGGAAAATTGTTTTTTCTTTAAAATGAAAAAGGCAGGGAGGTTGTTCCCCCCACCCCGTCGCTGGTGCTCGGGGAGAGGAGCCAGGAGAAAAAACCCTTCATGGCAGCCAGGCAGGAGCTGTCCCGTGTAATCCCGCAGTGACACGGGGTCCTGAGGGATGCGATGTCCAGGCCGCCCCGGCTGGTGTTTCTCTCTCTGGGCTGGGGCGGCCGTCGGGGCACCGAGTAGATCCCCATCGCCGGCCGCTCTCTGCTTGCGGTGAAAGGCCCCAGTACGGCTCTGCCCGCGGGGTCAGCTCGGGGCCGTGCCGTTTCATGCCGTGCGGTGCCGAGCTGAGCTGAGCTGAG
>VZTX01021644.1:3392-14533 GCA_013400915.1 Pardalotus punctatus | reverse complement strand
CCCTCCTGCCCATCCCTTCTGGGCTGCCCTGAGTCCCATCACTCCGCATTCCTTGCTCTCCAGTGTGGGACCATGCGCTGTTTGCTGTCCTTGGAGGACACTCTGGATTTATCCTGCCCTCCCTGTGCTCCTTCCCGACTGGAAGCTGCTTGGGGTCCCTCATCAATGCAGCTGCCTCCTGATTGGCTTTTGTTTGTTTATTTGTTTCAGAGAGACCTTTATTTTACCTACAATTTCTTTTTTTTTTTACTTTCACACTCTATGTGCCTTTCTTCAAGTATAAATTTAAGCTTTTATGAAGTGGTTTAATTTGAAATTATTGTGCCTGCAAATGTTACTGTGTTTGCCAGTGTTGTTGGCAGGTCCCTTTATCTAGATTAAAAGAAAAAAAATCTCAGTGAGGTTTCTCCATAGAAATACACAGATTTAATTGGCATTTTCATCTTATATCTGACTATTTCTTCTTGCCCCAGAACGGTACTACTGATTGCTTAGTGTTTTAACTACTTTTGTGATAGGAGCTGTGTAAATTCTAATTAACCAGAACGGATAAAAATAATCATACAAGCTTTTTCCTGTTTTACAGGAACATCTAGATGGTGTAATTATTGTGCAGGAAAAAAAAGGAAACTGTGATGAGATTAACATAGACAAGGTATGCTTTGTCTTAATTGGGTAAGAGCTAAAGCAAGTCAGCATTTCCCATCTGCAGAGGAATTGATACAAAAAACTGCTTTGTTGCTTATCTGTGCCTAGATTTCCCTAAATAAAGCTCTGCTTGAAATGTGCTGTACCTTCCATGGGTTAAGCCCAAAATGTACAGCTCCAGTCAATGTCAGAAGCTTCTAAGTTATGGTTTGCTTTTCTGTTGTTGGTGGGATTTGTGGAAGCAGGTAGAGAGGTCAGGCAGACAGGCTTCAAGATGGCAAAGAAGAAGGATTTATTTACAAGAAGTTCTTTTTATACACAGTAATAAACAAGTGTCTATTGGCCAAAGACAATCCACCCCCAAAGACCTATTGGTTATGGCTCGTACACCTCTAACACAAAACACAGAGATTAAGAAAGCAGAGTTTATCTGTATTCTCCATGAGAGAGAAAGGAAAATCCTAAAACACTGCAACTACACTAAGTAACTTATTAAGTTAAATACAGATTTCTTTGCCTCTCATCAGTGTTGGCAGTTTCAGCGTAGCTGTTGCCTGCAGTTAGAAAATTAAAGTTACCTAATACACCAAAATACTCGTTTAACATTCCACTAAAAAATCACAGTTTTCATGTCGAGTGTGTGAAAGGATCCCATGCGACTTTTTAATTACCCTTGCAGAATTCCAAAGATAACCCGTTACTCTCTCGTTGTCAGTTAATTGACTGTCATTTAACACCAGGACACAGTGTCTCATGCTGCACGTGTCATTTTTCCGCACACTAGGTGAGGCGGCAGGCTCTGCAAGAAGAGATCGATAGAGAATCTGGCAAAACCAAGGCGTTCAGTTCCAAAGTGGGACAGGTATGTACGAGTTTAGACCTTGACCTGATGGAAATATGTGTCCCTGAAAAAACCACGGGGCTCTTTTTTGTGTGGCCCAGGTGGGTGGCTTGGCACAGCAGCCTCCTCTGGCTGCAGGTTCAGGTCGTGCTGCAGAACAAGCTGGTGCAATGCCAGGAGAGTCAGGGCTGGGCAGGAACTCCTTGGCATTGCACAGTGCTCTGATTGCCATCATCCATCCTCAAAAGCAACATTTTCTCTGCTTCCTCTGGAGAATTAGCCATCAAAAATTGCTACAGGAGCAATTGCTACAAGGAATTTTTGGGCTACGGATGCAGCAGTGACTGAAGTGGATCTGATTTTTATCTTCAAGACTCTGCACACATTCAGGAACAGGGACACGTGGGAAGGTGAAGGTGGTGACACAATACAACTGTGTGATATTTAGAGTCAGTCCTCTCATGGCTTCTACTTCTTTCTTCCACCTCTTTAAAAGGTGAATCTTTATTTTTTGCTTTTGCATCCTACTCAGCCTGGTTCCTGACAGATTGACAGTAAGGTAGTGGAAATTTGCAGTTTAGCCAGGGGTAAGAAGACTGAGGTGGAGAGAAAGCTTAGCTAGTAAGTCAGGCTTCTGTTGTTTTGCAAGACTGCCAGAATGCCTAGAAAGCTGGAATATGCCTCAAACAAATGCCAGAAACAACTTCTGTAGATTGAATGTAGTGGGAGGGAGTCTGCATGGCTCTGGAACTGCAACTGTCTAATAATCTCTGAAGTCATTGAGAAAAATGACATCCTTGGCAGGAGATCGCAATTCCCTGGCACTGATCTGTCTCTGTTTAGTAGTATGCAGAAGAATAGAAGCTGTGAAAACTAATTCATCAGCTCCACAAAGAGTGAGCTGGAAGTGCTTCAGGAAAAGCTGTGTGTAGTGCCTGCCAGCAGCTCACTTAAAAACAGAGTTTTGACAAGCCATAATTATATTTGCATCTTTGCAGTTGTCTCCCATTGCAAAGGGAGGACTTACACTCAAGATACTCATAGATACATGCACACATACAGATATATTTATTTATCTGTCACAGACTGGCCTTATCCAGCCACGTGCCTTTGTGCAAGGTCAAAAGGCTGAAGTATTATGGGTAGCTTTCTTCCAAGCCTAGGTATTCTGGGCTAGTGATAGTGAATTTTGTTTTTTTAACTTAAAACCCTCTGCTGTGCTTGCCTGCAGTTGTGTGGCATGCTGTGTGTCATGCTGGCTGTCTGCTGGAGAATGACTGTTCTATGCAAACTACAACTGCTCTGTTGGAAGGATTTCAGGCTGACATACCACTGAATTCGCACTTTTTGCCTTTCATGTAGCCAGCTTAGTCTATTTAATTAATAATCAGTCATTCTTCCATTTAGTATCATGCCCAATTTTAAAGAAAAAATTATGAGTAGAAATCCTGCCAGAAGTATTTATGTCTGCATAGCTGTAGCTCAGGAGTCAAAAACACCCTTTGACAATGCAGCCTGTTCTTACGTAAGCCAAAAGTTTGTGAACTTTCTAAATCATATGGTGTATCTTGGGTTTTCCACAACCAGCTGAAATCTCATTTTAGCTGGACATTGCCTCCTCAGAAAGGAGCCAGAATCTGCAGACAGAAGAAAAATCCTGAAGGAGTGAACTCATTCAGAGATACAGTGAATACTTTATTCACAGCAAACTGCAGGCAAGGGGGGCTTTGGGAGAACTAAACTTTGTCCTGTTGAATACGGGTACGCCCTCTGGTTCTGCACCCTGGCAATATTAGTTGTAATTAGGGGGATAAGAATGCAAATATTACTTAAAGCCTCTAAGCCAGATTGAACGCAGTCTCCACAACTGACATAACAAAACACGGCTGCAAAGCACAGCTCCCTGAGAAAGCAGTGGGGAAATGAAAAGATAACCCTGTGGAGTGACAGTGAAAGAGGATTAAGTGTGACACTTCGAATAAAAGATGGTGTCTGGCTCTTTGAGCTAGGTACAGAGAGCAGAAAGCAAGATTCCTAAGGACAGAGGGAAAGGAGATCCTCCAAGCTCATTAACCCATCTCCAGGTTAAATGGCCTGAAATCTAATGAAGATGCATTCAGGCAGAGTTGGGTCATTGTTCTGCCATGCCCTTCGAGAGGTTCTGCCCATGGAAAAACAACTTGCCAGCTCTGTCACCCTGTCAGGCTTTTGGAGCTGGTTCTGTTCTCGCACACAGCCAAAAATTGTCTTCCTAACTCTTGGTATTTCTTAATTTTAGTGTTAATCTTGTTTTGCCTCACAGGATACGAAGTTTGGACAGTGGAATACAGCTACTTTTAAAAGTTCTGAGGAAGAAATGAAGTTTTTTAGACTGATGGGTGGCTTTAAAAAGGGTTCTGTGCCTATCCAAAATCTCTCAGCAACTACAAACAAACCAAACATGGCTCTGAACAAGGAAGGGGAGGAGAAGTTACAGCAGGCTCTGAAGATGGAGTTTGATAAAGCAATGGACTTGAAACAACACAGAGGAATTGGTCTTGGATTTCAGCCTACTGCCAACAAAAAAGTATACATAGACAAATACACATCTAGGTCTATAAAATTTGAAGATTAGAACTCTGAAGTAATAAAAAACGTAATTTTGCTTTCCACAAATTTTTACTTGAAATAAAATAACAAAATGCTGAAGAAATTTTGTTTATGAGGTGCTTGAAGTACAAGTTTCAACTGTGTAGACTGATGGAGCTGGGTCCTCACTTCATCTAAAGAGTAAGTTTTTGAAACCTTTATCATGTTTGTTCTACAAGACAGCCTCCTTCAAAGACTGAAGATGTGTGCCATGCCTACAACTATTTGAAATTCAGTAATTTTTTTTTAAATGCTGATCTAATAAACTTACTTTTACCCGTATCTTCGTGATTTATTGTTCTATAAAATCTTCACATTTTTCACACTCAGTGGTGGTACAAAGTGGTGGTGCTTTAATGGTGCTTTACTTTGAAGACACACTAGTGGTGTGCCCTCAGATTTGATGAGGGCAGACTTTTAAGTCAGAAAGTGGTTCTTAAAAATCTAACATCTTCATTATAATAATGGATAGCATTGACCACCCTCTGTATTTGAACTATGCTCTAGCAGTTGGTTTTTCAGGCAGCAGCTGTTATCTGAAAATTATAGTAAAAGCATTTTGGATAGCAGCACCAAATATATGGATCTACACTTCCTAAATTCTTAAAATTATATTGCTTTCTATAACGTGCTTATTGGGATCAGTGTGAATAAAATTTCTAACCTTTGGGTTTTCAGACAAGCTGCACTTGAACTGGCTTTTAGCAAAAGTAGAAAATACAAGACTGCATTTGTACGCACATTCCGAATTCCAGAGGCCAGAGCAGTGTTGTCAGTATTGCTTGAAGTTACAAAAAATAGTGAAAAACACGTATCTTATTACTGGCTGTGCCATTTGTTATGGGAGATGGTGCTGAGTGTAGCTCTGGTTTTTTAGTGTAGCTCTGGTTTTTAAGCAAGACAAAGTGACCATCTCTTACCTCCATGTCTGTATAAGGAATTGGTTCATTAAAATACTTCCACTGAGCAAAAGCAACAATAGATGCAAGGTCTCAATGTGATTCCTTACCATGGGGCAGAAATAGAGTGAAACTTTATTAGAAATAATAACAGTAGATGTAACTAAATTCCACAAGGGTAAGGTGATAAATTTGTATACACAAAGAAACTCCCCCAGAACCCAGAGATGAACTGCAAATTGTTTTATACAGTGACAGTGTACTTTGCAAATATAAAGTACTTTGCATACATTTCCATTTTCCTTTGCAGCTCTTAAAGATTGCTTCCATATTACAAAACACCACCGGACTAAAATGAAAACATAAATGTGTCTGTGAAAATGTATTGTAGAAATTAGAACAGTAACACCTCAGCCATTTTTCTCCTCTACTGGAACCAAACAAATGCTGGCAGCATCCCAAAGCAGAGTTAGTATGATTAGCATATTGAAATGCTGCTTTCTACACAGGAAAAAGATGATCCTGCAGGAGGGATGAAGTTTGGAGGCTGTGAATTCAGTTGTACAGACTATCTTCTCTTTTTTTTTTTGTTAAAATTACAACAGATTAGACCTCAGAAGGCTTTTGCAACCATAGAGGTCCAAAATACTGTTTACTGAATGTAAAGAACAATATTATGGTAAAACTGGATACAGAAAATCAGGTTAAATTATTGCACTCAGAACAGTTTTACCTTTCCTGTGCCCAAGTAAATCTGCCTCGCTAAGGAAAGTAAAAATAAACTGAACTCCCCCAGTCAGAATCTAGAGCAGTGATTTTTGGCCTTGGTTCCACGCTCCTCTTCCCTCTGGGAAGTGCATTCATCAGGTCCTGGACTGCAGGGGAAGCCGCAGGGCCAGGTCTGTAAAATGACTCATTTCAGGCTGTTTGCTTCGCCTCTTGATGTGTTCTAGGGTCTTCACCTGCGGTTGAAAAGAAAGGGTTGTGGAGATTTTTGTGTGTTTTCTCATTTCATACACGAGCTGTTCATCTGGTGAAGGTGTTTCAGACACACTCAGGATTTCCCCTAAATTTCACTGGCTTTGTGAGCACTTGGCACTGCTGACTCCAGAGCTCATTGCCATGCGTGTCTTTCTCACAGCCTCTCAAATGCCCCTTTCACCAGGCAGCTCCTCACAAAATAAAAATGCTGTATTTCTCTTAAAGCTAGTTTTCTGTACTGAACAAAATGTTAAGAGCACCAACCATTTTCAGGTTCCTTAATGCCTGACATACTATTAAAATGCTAGAAAGATACAGACCAGCTGGAATAAGAGAAGCTGCTTGTTCATTAAGAAGCATTTAGAAAGATTTGTTGGGATTTTAAGATAATTTGATTTTTTTTAAGAGAGTAACTTGTAAGTTGAACTAGGTTTATTCACATCAAGAAACTGTTACCTTTTCCCAATAAAGAGTGGAAAAAGATATTAAGAACTAGAATTTCTCTGCATTGTCTGTTTCTCTCCCTTACCATGGTCTTGGTGTCAGCAAAGCCATGTTTCTGAGCAAGATTCCAGAGATTGACTGAAAGCTGGTTCAGCCTGTTGTTTCTTAGGTCCCCATGAGCCAGGATAGTGTTAAAGAAATAGAGTGCCAGCTGGCTCTGCCGCTTCAGGGTCTAAATGAAAATAAAAATATTCCCATATTACTCCACAGCCATGCCAAAATACCCAGCTTAAGCTCCCCGGGTTCTCTGAAGTGTCAGTTCAAAGGACACTCCTTTAGAACCACCCCCGTGGTTACAGACACAAAAATACAGGCACAGTTTCCAGATTCCATTCAAAATGCTACCAAGAGCAGTAGTATAAGCTGCTGTAAATAAAAGAATTACACAACTCCTACATCTCCTAACACTTTGGCACAGCACATGATGCAGGTCTGACACATTTGTGACTCAGGACTCCCTACAGTTGCACAGAAATCACTTCCCACCAACCAACCTTGCACTTACAGCACCAGAGCTGTGTATTTTTAGAGACCACTATCATCAGTCTAAATTAATGCAACCTCAGGCTTTTTTCCCCCCCTACTTTCATTTATTTAACCAAAGATGTTTTTTTCCTGCTATTCTTCCACTGAAACTCAGGTGATAGGAACATATTTGCACTGTATTTTGGCTACTTCCCCTGAAATTGCTGGAGAGGGTCCTTAAGGAGCATAAGAGCAGTTTTCCCCCACACAAAGCAGAGAGGATTCACTGCTGCATGTTCTTTTGACCAGAAACAGCTTGAACTTCACAGAACTGTCCACAACTAAAAATTTGCATTCCAGCACTGTCACAGAAATGAAGCATTCTCTAATACTGAGAAAAGACCACACTGTGTTAACAATAAGATGCATTGTTCCCTTCCAAATTGCCATTTTGGTGAAAGGATTTTATTGTGAGAAAAATTTATTTTCCTTTATAGCTTTTAAAGGAAATGAACCAATAAAAACACAAAATCATCAGAGGCTTGTTCATTTAAATGAGCAGCCAAGAAGATGAATAAGAAAAGGTCACAGACACTGACGCAATCCAAATACCACAGTGATTTTATGACCAGTTTTACTCGAGCACAATTAGAGATCTCTGACAATATTCTCACCACTTCTATTTCCTCAGCAACAACAGCTTCCTCTAACAACTATTCATTCTTACAAACCAATTTTTAGCTAAATCTCTCAATGACTTTTTCTCAACAAAGTAAACCAAACGGTCCCTCTTTGTAAATAAAAGGGACAGAGGGGCAAATCCAAGGCTGCAGAGGCAAAGGCAGGCCCAGCACCTGTATCTGTGCTGCTCAGCCTTAAATCCACTTTTCTACACAACAATGGCTTCAGTGAACTGTCTAACAGACTAACTGTGAATCCTCACTTTGCTCATTACAGAATTGGACATGATTAGGTGTCTCCACCACAAGCCTGCCTATGTGATGGACTCACTTTCTAAACAAGTGAAAATACCCAACCTCCTTTTGTTATGAGGTTCCTGAAGCTTTTGAAAAGACCAATTCCTGGCCAAAGCTGGTCTGCTTCTTCAACTCCACACTGTTTGGTTTTTATTGAATTATTGAATCAAGCTGAGTAAGAACATACCTCTTCTTTCCCAAGGGTTTTCAGATGATCCAGGATCTGCGCTACCACTGTTTCACTCAGTTTATTAATTTCAGCCAGGAACTTGGAGTCTCCACCATACAGAGTATCATTGGAATCAACTGCAGAGATGAATTCAAGCTTAGGCTAAAGAGCTGTACATTTATTTGCTACTGAGAACATCATCCCTTGAGAGAAGACCACATTTGGAAGTTCCAAAATCACCCTCGTCCATGAAACACAAACAGAACAAAGTTTTCAGTGCCGACAGCTTGGCTGCCTGCTATTTCCTCTTGATTTTAGCAACAAAACACTGAAAAGACTCTTCCAGCTTAAAGCCAGTCCTGTATTCCTGGGTGCAGCCAGGCTCAAAAACATCTGCTAGACTCAATGGAAAGCAGCAAGTCGTGTCAATATTCAGGTTTTCCACAGACACACACTCCCTGCTCCGTCACTTTAGAAGAGCATGGCCATCATCTTCACTGGCAGCAGGACAGGGCCACACAATTTGTGCTTTATTTAGTGAAAATAACAAGACTTCCAAAAGAAACTGCATTTGATTGTTTTTTTCCCGAAAATAAAACCATGATTACCTCAAAGTCATGGACAGAAATTCAAAAAGTGTATTTTCAGTTTCAAAGGCCTTACAGGATTCTTTGGAGGGAGAGAGCTCTTGAAGTTTTTACAGCTTATATAATTGTGATTTTAAACATGTCTTTTGACCTAATTTATTTATGTTCTATTAAGAAGGAGGTTAAAAGAAATTTGTAGGTTTAAGTGTATTCTAGGTAAATCGGGAAGCACAAGATAAAAGATGAATTCCCTGTTTCCCAATAAACTTCATTTTAAGCAGCTAAGGCACAAGGTCCACATAGAAAAAAATCCCATCACCCTACTGCAGGGAAAAAATTACTAATTTATATTTCCATGCTTATCTCCATCAAATCTAATTAATTTAGATTTCTCACCTTGGGATTATGCAGCTATTTTGGTCAGATAAGAAATGGAGTGAAAGAAGAAGCAGCTAAACCACACTTCCTTACAGAATTTGAACAGCAGATTTACTACTGAGCAGCAGTTCAACTGACAGCTATTTTCTGTGCTGCCAACTGCAGGAGGTATTTTGTCATGGGTGGTAAATCTGACAGACTATTCACCAGAAGAACTGCAGAACATATTCCAGCCTGCCCCTGTTAAAACACTGCCCAGCTGAAAGAAAAAGTCAAACCAGCTTGGCCTCTCTGACTCACTAATCCTCCAGGATGCTTTAAAAGATTCAGTTATTACTCTACTACCTTAATTTAATAATCTATAATCAGAAGGCAAATGTTCAAATTTTAGTGTGTATAAAAATATTCCAAAACTATTAGAAAAAAGATGACAGCTATTTCATAAAATGTAAAATCTTTAGAATTTTCTAGCTATTCTGAAGAGTTTTGTAAGTTACTGCAATTTCCAAAACTGAAAGCCTGCCTTCAAAGTAGCAAATACATTATTTAAATTATGAAGACTAGGCTTTACATTTGAGCTGGTAATAAATGTGGATGAAACACCAATGATAAGTATAAATCAAGCTGATATTTCAGACTAAAATAAAACCCTTCAGATGCATAATCTTTACTTGAAAAGTTCACATTTATAAGAATTTGCACCAACACTACCAGAAGCAAAGTTCTTATTTAACCCTCTCTGCACAGATTCTCTTTAAAGAACAGACTGTTCAGAAGCCAACTCTTGGGATTATTTTAAATTACAATACCTGGAACTGGATAGAAAAGTAATCCATTCTGTAAGTGATTACCACAGCTCTTCATTAACTGGTGAGGGTGATAAAACAATACCAGAAATGTCCTGGTGGAACACAAGGAGCCAGAGCCCCCTCAGGCATTACCTTTATCTACATGGTAGATGAATGTTTCTTGAGTCATTGCAGACAGCAAATGCAAAACATTTGTATAAATCCTGACTTTGTCATCGCTGTTATCCTCCCAGGTATAATCCTGGATCACATTTAGTAATCCTCGCACAAGAAACAACACTCCTTGTTCTGGATGGTCCTACAGAAGTGAAAAAAGATGGGTCAAAACCAACACCACAACCCCAGAACAAAAACAGGATTATTTGCAGTCATTCAGTGATGTAGAGTCACAGGATGAGCTCTATAAAAGCAACACTACAATATAATTAAAGCTAACAGCTACTTTTCTTAAGTGCTTCCTGCAATCCTTTAAAAATTTTTCCAGTTTCCATCTAAAATGCCCATTTGACCCATTATCAGAACATGATCTAGGCAGCTTCCACAGACAAACCTTGAAATGCTTTGTTTTCCAGTCATGGGGGAGTAGCACAAAATTAACTGTCAGCTTCTTAACAGCTAAGCCTCTAAAATTAAACACCGGGTAGATTTTGTTATTAAAATCCTCTCAGTAAGCTGTAGTGTATTACTCATTTAATTATGAGTTTCAGAAGAACACCTACTCTGGGAAGTCAGTCACAGACAATCAACAATCCTTTACCATGAAATGAAAAGAAACACTCTGCTTTACATAAGCTGGAGTTTTCACAAGCAGCTTGAATAGTGCAGCCAGCTCATCCCAGCTGGCAGTTGGTGCAGGGACACCAAGGGGCAGGGGACAAAGCACAGTCCACTGGGGACATTTGCTTTTCATCTTCTGTAAACAGGGAGCAAAATTAGGGAAGAAGGGAATTTCTGAATCCTGGCATCTCATTGCTTGTTACTCTTCATTACTGAATCCGAGCACTCCCTTTGTCAATCATCGGGTAACGATCCAAGTCACTCCACAGCCTTCCTTCAAAGCCAGGCGTCAGTCAGGGGACAGAGCTGGCACCACAGGGGCAACTTCCCTGCCCTGCAACAGCACAGCACCCTTCTGAACATGCAGGGCTTGGGAGACCGGGATAAGGGGAATTCCCTCCCCTGGAATTCCCTCCCCTGGAATAAGGGGAATTCCCTCCCCTGGAATAAAGGGAATTCCCTCCCCTGGAATAAGGGG
>VZTX01021632.1:0-10792 GCA_013400915.1 Pardalotus punctatus | reverse complement strand
CTGTCTTTCAAACTGAGACACTCACCAAGCCCAAATCAACATCCTGACATTGCTGGAACCACAGACACATGACTGACAGTCCATCTCTGTATACTGCAGTAGTCCAGTCCAGTTTAATACAACAGGTTCTTCTAACATTTTCATGCTTGGATGCGTGTATGAACTTTCCTGCCTTGGAGTGGGAATGTCCCTTCAAGAATACTCCTTTATGTTGAGTTGAAAGTGATCTGCCCATGAGTGTTGGTATGCTGAGTTGCATCAATATCTACTTTAATAGTTGTTTCTTTTTGCTAGCTTTAATATATATTTTCTTTAATATAATTGCTTTGGTATAGTGCACTATCCTATCATATTCTATACAGTACTATTGGCTTTAGGTTTTATACTGTATAGTAAGTAATTCTGACTAAAATATTTTGTCTAATAATTTGTCATAATAAATAATGCTATCTATATCTAATTTTCCATCATTAATCCTGTGGGGCAAAGTTACTTAAACCACTGACAGTCTAGGGCTAAGACTGGATGCAGTCTCACCCAGACTCCTCTCTAAAGAGGAATTTAGAAAGCCAGGGGGTCCTCTCTGCACCTCACAACTCAACAGGACTTCTTCAATAAACTTTGCCTGAAGCTCCCTCTCCACCCATGATAATTTGGCATAGTTGGCACAATGGCAAATGGCAAATTTTTACAAACAGACCAAAGGCTTAACAGAATAGTTACAGAAGCACAGTGTAGTCAAGGAAACCAGGGACATGGTAATAGAAAAGGAAAAGCACCCTGCCATTTTGGTGAGCAAATTTGTTGCCAAACAATGAAAAAAGGAGTTTAGTCTTTGTCTGACTTAACTAAAACTTTTCAAATTAGAAGTTGAATGCCTAGCTGGAGAGAAAGCTGAAAAGGAACTGAATGCTCAGAAGAGATTGGCTGAAAACTTGAGGAACCATTTGGATGACTTCTTCCAAGAGAAAGAGAATTAAATTTGCAAACTCCCTGTCTCACTGGGGAGGTGGAGAATAAGGAGGGGTGTTCCAGCCTTGCTACCCAGGTAGAGAGGGAGGCAGACCCCATGGACTATGATCTCCCCACCCTTTATTCATTGTCAGAGGAGTTTGATGCAGTAAAGCCAAACTCTCCACCTCACCCTAAACTCCGCCCACTAGTAAAAACTGAATTAATTTATGAGGTGGGGCCCCCTGTAACAACTAAAAATATACCTTGCACTGTGATTCAATTGGTTAAACTGCAAGAGAGATGTAGCAAGGATTCCAGAGAAATCAAACCAGGCCAGAAGCTCTGTCAGAGAACGCAGTCCTGCCCAGCAGTGGGATGGCACACTGGGCTCTTACATTAGGTGCATTTATGTAAGTTAGGTGCTATGTAGGAAGGCAAATAGAATCCTTGCCTTCAGGCCCCAAGGGCTCTACAAATAACAGCCACACCCATGAACATTCTGTCTAGCCCAGAGCACAGGATCCATTCATGCTAGTCCACATCCTGGAGGAACTAGCCCAGAGCACAGGATCCATTCATGCTAGTCCACATCCTGGAGGAAGAGAACAGAGCTCCCATCTCACCTGTTGCAGAATGAGGAAAAGGTGAACAAACAGATGGGAGAGTTAGTAATTGGCCTGGTCCTGCACCGCTCCAGGCCTTGAGATTTTCTTTTGTGGAAGCAATAATTTCCTGAAATGAGTTGCAAAACATTCCAGCTAATGATATGGTCTGTGTTTCAGATTCCTGCATTGTTAACTTTTGATTCCTGTGTTTGTGTTCATTCCCCCACGGATATTTACTCTGAGGGCTGATGAGAATTCCAAGAATTTCCATTGTGGGATCATGTCATTACTACCATAAACTACATCAGAAGTCCTGGAGGGTTCCCTTGCAGGATGGAGTCAATGGCCTGGCATAGTCCTGTGTGCAAGCTGACAGGGCAGGCAAAGCCAAGCTCCTTCCAGCTGTGCAGTCCTTGACCAGACAGCCAAGGACTCCCACTTGTGAGGGCAGGTACTGCTCACCTGTGGAACTGCTCCTTCAGAAGAAGTGCTCTCACCTTGCTCATGAAGAATCAACAGCATCTGTTACCTCTTTATTCATCCTTCCCTTGGGTGTTATATTGGTATTGAATCTGTGGAGTTCACTGAACTCCTGAGGAGATGTTAGACAGAAACGGATCTCCTTGGCACACACAGGTCCATCTAGAGTTCCCAGAGGAACAGTTTTTGTACAGTAGCATCAGACTCAGACCTCCTGCTGGCTGGGTTGCCTGCAATGGTTTTAAAACATGTGTGATCCCCCTAAAGGCATCACATGGCCTTGACCCTAATGAAGTGTGGAATGTTTCTCACCACTCATTAAGAATTGGAAGGCAAATCATTCCCATGTGGTAAATTAGGGAGCTTTTCCAGTTTTGTTAGTTTGTTTTTGTTTTTCCTGGCACAGAAGATGGTAAACAGAAGGATTTTAATCAGCTCTCAAGACAGTGGCATTTCTTTCTGTATTCTTTTGTCTAAGCCCTTTGTTTCTAGTAAAGTCAAGACATTCTTACAATGCAAATTTAGTGGATCAAGGTGTCTGCATGGGAGATGCAGTATTTAGCTCTGGTGAGAATCCTGTGAGCATGAATATCTAGTGGAATTTTTGCCTACCTTAAACTCCACTTCTCCAGCTTGTATCTCCACAGTTTGGCTATAGGGATTATTTGGGAGAGAGGGCAGAAGGTTTTGGTAAAGCCAATGTGAGCAGAATGTCCACTGCTCTGGTTGAATGGTGGAAACCAGTTCCGCGATCGGTGTGCATTTCCATGTGTGCATGACTTGCTCCAGCAAATGATTAAATGTGAACCCACCACTTGCCATGGGAGCCTGTACCAGCAGCTCCACCTGACTGCTCAACCTCACACCCATGTCCGAAATACTCTAGGGAGAGAGGTGGCAGCGAGAGAGTTTTTGTGGGCTGGTTGCTCTGGTCAGCTGCATTTGCCACACAAAGCACAAGTAAATCAGCCTCCTTTTAACCCCACTGAGCCTTTGGACTTGACACAAGAGTTGCAAAAAGTGATTTTCTGATGTCCAGCGTTTTTCTTTTGTCTCTAGGCAGTGTAGACAGTGTCTTTTTGGGTGGAAGTCTTCTCAATAAAACCTAGATGTCTCATCAGAATTTTTTTTTCCTAGGTTGTTTTTGATGTTTAAACTCTCTTGAGCATCACTGGGAGAAAATTGGATCCTTGTAAAACGTGGCTTGCCTGACCTGTACAGTAACTTTTAGAGGAGATGAATTAAGGTCTGAAATTGCTTATTTCTCCCCACTGATGATCTGTGACAAATAGTTCAGGTGAAGACACCTGCTCTGGAGGTCAAGGAGATAAATTATTTTCTGTTGAGAATTATGTCTCCAAATAAATATCTGAAAAGTCTCAATTAGCTCAGACAAGCTCTGTCTTGGAGCACTCTTTCTCCTCATTCATAACATGAAAAGGAGGTTTATGAGACTGATTCCTTACAGATGTCCCCACTGGGATGGTAAAACCATGTGTGGTATATCAAAGGCATTCACCTCAGTCCTTTCCTTCATCTATGCAAAGAGAGCAGCACTTCCCACAGATGATCCATTACCTCCTGCACCAGAACCCCGCCACAGACACCTGCAGAGATACCTGCAATACCTCTCCCTCCCCACTATCCTGAGTACAGGCTGCAGATCAGTTGTCTGACGCACTGCAGAGATGTTTATTTAGATTGTTACGATTTAAACCTTAGTGGTGATAGATGCTCTGACATCTAAAATGAGCTTGGGAACACTTTGATAGAACCAAAGGCTGGGTGCTTTGCCGTGGCTGCAATGCCCTTGCTGTGCTGGGGGAGCAATGGAGTGGAGAGGATGAGGGAATACCCATCCCTCTTCCCATCCATGAGCAAAACAAGTTCTTTTGTTTTGCAGGCTCCCCAAGTCCTTGTTTACCTTCAGCTGAGCTGTTTAATTAACAGCTGTACTAATTAACACTCTTGGCTTATTGTCAGGTTTGTGGAATCCAGTGTCATCCTGGAGACACTAGGGTGAGAGGAGACAATTTTTGGATGAGATGACAGTGAAACATGCCCTGAGGTGGCTGGTGCCTGAGTGAGAGGGTGTGTGAAAGGGTTTGGGCAAGTGCCCAGAGCAGTTATCACTTTCCATATCCTGGGATTTTACACTTCAGCAGGCTAAAAGTCCTGGTAAATTGGTGTCCCAGCTGACAGAAGGGTGCCTTGCTTGCCCCAGTGAAAACCAGCAGCTTTTGGCACTGTGTTGGGGCTTGACCTGTGCTGGTTGAGCCATGACCCATTTCAGTCAGAGGACTGTGGTTAAGGCAGAGACCAAACCACCTCTGGGAATACCATGACTGAACCAGCGATCCAAACGGCATCTGAGAACACAGTGGTTGAGAGGGAGACTTTGACCACATGTGAGGACACCATGACTGAGACAGGGACCCAAACAGTAACTCCAGTAAGCATCCCTTCCAACCTGAACCATTCTGTGATCCTGTAATTCCATGATTTTAGCATTGTGTTGTCTCCTGTGGAAACATGCATTTCCATTCCTGGTGACATCTGGTGTAGACTCAAGGAACAGAAAAAACAGTGTCTACGCCTGTGGAAGACTGGTGATAGTCCCTTGCTACCACGGCAATCCCTGCTCACACTCCCACACTGCCAGAGTTGCTCCAAGCAGTTCTGCTCTTGCTGGTCCCTCCTGGCCCTGGGTCTGAGCTGCAGCTCCTGCTGGCTCCACACTCCCAGCCTCTATTTCTGAAGCTGCTGCCAGCCCTTCATGGATCACTAGGCTGACAATACCAGCTCCAAGGGTAGCACCAGCCTGTGGAGTTCTGGGGTGAAGGGGCTGTGTCAGTGTCCCTCCTTGGGTGTGCAGAGCCAAGGGCAGAGAGGAGTGATGAGACTGGGGGCTGATTTTGGGACTGGGTGCATGGTGGCCCAACAGTTCCATCAAGTCTGCTGTGACCTCTGGCTTCTTCACAGATCTTTTTGCCCTGGTGTGTCCTCCCAGACTGAAATCGGATATTTATGGCACCTATGTCTAACTGGAGGAGATAGAAACCTACCAAATGGTGATGAGACCAGGGGATTTGGGGTCCTGATGTCTTTTTAAATTCTGATCTCAAACAACCAGATCATCCCCACTCCGTAATGTGGGGTGGCATACTGGGCTGGAGGAGTGGATGTGTTGGAGAGAGGAGACCCCCTGTTAATACCCATTAGATCCTTGAATGTGTCCTCCAGAGCTATTACAAAAACTGGCTGCAGTCAGGCCATGCACAAGCACAGCCCTGAATGTTCCTCTTTTGACCACTCTAAACTGTGACATGCTATGCCATGGCATACCCAAATTTTACCTCTTCAGAAAAAGAGATAACATTAAGAGAGACACAGATTTTAACCCTCCATTGACCATAAGAGAGGTTGCTGAGGATCAGGAAGAAGCCCTAATGAACAGAAATCTCCCTGCCTGGGCAACATTAGTGCACAACATCATGAAACACAGGCAAGAGATGAGATTAAGTGATCTGTCAGGTGAAACCAAAAATACAGGTTGCAATCTTTGGCAAATTAATAGTTCCTGGGAACCAGAACCCACTGAATGTCCAAACAGAACTCAGAGGTGGAGACAGTTATATAACCAAGCATTAACATTAGGCATTCCAAAAGCTGCAATTCAGAGGTATCTTGCTGGGGTCATCTAGAGTCTAATTAATATGGTTCAAAGTACAGCGATAGCAATCAGAGAGAAAATACTCCAAATATTCAGACACCGTGATCAGCTCCAAGAGGGGATAATAACTCTTTCTCTCTCCAAATTTCATGGTCAAAACCCAAAAACATCTGGATGGTAAATGGGCCTGTCAGTCAGTTGAGTGGAAACTTAACAGTGGATAGATTTTAACAGTCATGTATTTTGATTCCTCTTAGTCCTCAACAACAATGACATTTGGAATACGTATGGGAGCTGTTTAACAGAGTATTAACAGTATTAACAGAGCTGAGGAGCTGCGTGTCTGGCCTGGAGGGCAAAGAGTTAAAATCACTGAAGTAAACAGAGGAAGAGGTAAGTGCCAAACCACCAGCATTAATTAATGGATCCCGGGTGAGAAGCTGAACTTAAAGACCACAAAGAAAACATCTGGGGTTTGATGTCTTGAAGAGCTGAACCTGGCACCTGCCCAGTAGCAGTGTGTGGCCTTTGGTTCAAATATTGACCCTAAGCCTGACACAAAAATTTTAAACTCTGGAGGTTACAGGGCATGTGCTCCCTGAAAGTCTGAACTCCCTGACTTAAGGATTGTTAATGTACCACAATACACAACTTCTGCTGTGTGAAAAGGAGCTTCTGAAGCTGTAGGTGATTTGGAAAAAATGACAAATTATCTTTAGAACTCGTTCCCCATATAATTTACCATTTTGGCCAGTTCAAAAGCTGGACAGGAGATGGCGACTGGCTGATTGTCAGCATCTCAATGCCAACACAGCCCCACTAACAGCTGCGGGACCCAATTATTGCAATATAATCACAATATATATCCATGGCAATGACAGCAGCAGCATACCCCAAGCATGGACTTCATCTTAAGGGTCTTTTGAAACCATAATGATTCTAAAGTGTAATTTTTCTTGTTGACTGGGATGTGTTCAAACACATAATCCTTGGGGCCATGCCCTAACAAATTATACTGGAAGTGTCAGGATTTGTCCAAAAGATAAGACAAACTCAAACCTTGATAATTTTATTATACATGGAAGTGAGGTGTATTTTAATGATGGTGGAGCTGGGAAACTATATAGAGTTGTGTGTGTGTGGAGTGGCTCCCACTACAGCACTGTTTGCAGGTAGGTCTGACCCCAGCTTGTCCAGCAGGGCCTGATGGGGTGGTGGTGAGGTTGGGTCCCTCCTCCCAGAATTCTGCAGTGGAGACAAACTCCATTAACAGTA
Source organism: Pardalotus punctatus (assembly GCA_013400915.1). Taxonomy (NCBI): domain Eukaryota; kingdom Metazoa; phylum Chordata; class Aves; order Passeriformes; family Pardalotidae; genus Pardalotus; species Pardalotus punctatus. Next base: position 3,805 of record VZTX01021632.1, on the reverse strand, counting down.
TCCTGGGTCCAGACCTAGGGCCTTGGGAAAACAGCAAAGTCCAGGTTCAAGGAGCTCTTGAGGATTGCCATATGGATCACACCAGGCTCCACCTGGAGCTCACCCTGAGCTGAAACTAATTGTGGTATGGGAATGAGTACTAAAAAGATGTATCTGACTGGCTGGTCCTGCTCTTATCCTTCCCTCAGCCTCCTCTGAAACACAGTTAAGGGAGCCATCCTTGTGAGATGTGACTACCCTTGTGGCTTTATCTCCTAGCCTAAACAGCCAGAAGAAGGAAAATCTATTCCCAGCCATGCAGCTGAACATCAGCCAAAACCTTTGCATGTGAAAAAGACTCAGCCCAAGACTTCGGAAGATAATGTGATTTCCACCTATGTCCCAAACTGTTCCATTGTTTTTCCTGTCTCTCCTCTATCCCGGGGAAATCACCATTGCTTTGCTGCTGGGAATCCCTGTGCCCCAATTTCCTGAAAGAAAACAGTTCATTAAATTTCTAGGAATTAATTGTCCTTCAGTGCACTGTGTCACGTGAAGTCCATTTGGTGGAGTAGAGAGCTGTGTTGGAAGCTTACAAATACAACCGTGGAATGCAGCCTGTAATGAGCTGTGCATTTTTGTGTGCTGTCCAGGAAGAACATGGTTGGTGGGAGCACTGGGATCCTCCTATGAGCACAGCACAGGTTGTGGTCACCATCTACAGGGCACGTTCTGAGGCCAAGGAGAACATTTCTGGGAAGGCAGGCAGCAAGGGAAGGGCTGATGGTGACTGGCTGTGGAGTAGCCAAAGCTGTTGTCCCTCACCTCCAACACTCAGGGCTTGAAGGAGGCCAGCAGCAAGAGCTCTGTCTTCTCAATCCTCCAGGAATAAGAAAGGTCCACTTGCTCACCCACTTGTTCCCTCCCAGAGCAGCTCCTTCTCCCATGACACATTGAGAGAGGATCCAGAGAGGAAACACCACACAGAGCCAGAAGCTGGGATGCAGAAGAGTTTAATGAGTTGAAGAAGAGAAACATGAAGCCTCTGAGAGAGGGCAAGAGTGAAAGGATAACCATGGGCAGCCGTAGGTCAGTGCAAGTCCCCCTAAAAAGCTTTTGGTGGCTGTCAAGACTGAGAGAAGATGAAACTAACAAAGGAAAAGGTGGGAAAGGAGAAAGTGGAAGAAGGAAATGAGAGACATAGGCTACATTTCCAAAGAGTCCAGGCAGTCCCTTTCCGAAGGGCTCCTCCTTTGAAGCAGAAGAGGCATGTGCTCAGCCCTTTTGAAAGCCATGGCCACGATCTGCTTACTTGTGTCTGGAATCATCTTCTGGGCTCCTTGTCTGGTCTGTCACCAGTGTCTTTAGCAAGGTGAGCACCTCCTCCTGCCACTGTAGTGGTGATGAAGGAGAGGTCAAAGCCCCTCTGCTGCCTCTCTGGAGGATGTTGAAGGTCTGATCTCAGTCTCATCTTCTCCAGGCTGAACAAACCAAGTGACCTGAGCCACTCCTCATATGGCCCTTGCAGACTCTTCCCCATCCTTGTGGCCTCCTTCGGGTGCTCTTTAATAGTTTATTGTCTTTTTAATATTGTGGTGCCCAAATGGAGCCAGGTGGAGGGGCTGCCCATGGCGGTCACACACACAGTGAAGAGGAACTGGAGGTGATTTGGTTCTGGCAACTGAGGCCAGTGCTTGGGCAACAGGTTTCACTAAGAAGAGGTGAAGCCTTGGTTTTGGGATAGAGGAAGATGTGCCCACACCCTGTTAGATGGGAATAACTGCTGTCTCTGCCCAAAGATATTGGCAGGAGGAGCATGTGTGGAAGGTCACATGCGTCACAGAGCTCTGTGAGCCTGAGCTAGTATTTGGAGGACGGCCAATGCCTTCAGAAGTTCATTTTTTGCACCCAGGAGAACGTGGAAACTCAGGGGATGACAATATTTGGAGCATTGCCTGGGGCTGAAGGACAAGGACTAAAAAGAAATTTTCAGGTACAACTGAAAACATTCCTAAATGTTGGCATTAATAGTGAAACCACAAGTCATTTGCACAGGGAAGATGGACACCTGGGACAACAAATTAGATCCTTTTGCAGGTGTCAGGTTGACAGGGATGGTAACTCCACTGCACAGTTTGGGTGTATTATCAATCCTAACTTGTGAATCACGTCAGCCCTGCATGTCTGGAGAGCAGCTGGGCCCTGGCAGGTGCTGAGGGACTGTGTGAGGTTTGGATCTCATCTGCGTGTTCTCAGGCGTGCTGGCCACAGACCCCAGGGTAGGTAATGAAGGAAGCATACGAAGAGATGAGGTTATGGGCTGTCCCCAGGCATTGTTGCTTTCCATCCCCATCCCTGAAACACTTTGGAGCCATAGTCTCCATGATGGTCTTTGACTGCCAAGTAGCCAGGGATGTTCTTCATTAGCTCCAAGTGAAAGGGCACAAAGTAAAATCCACTGCAGTGAGTCCCATACATTGCTTACTCCACCTTTTTTCCTGAGCAGGCTGAATGCTCACTGCCACAAAACAACAGATGACTCAGAGGCCAAGGCTTGAATGAAGCACAGTTTTAATAAGTCCAAAGAAGAAAAGGGGATGGCTCACAGAGAGCACCAGGAGCAGCCACAAAGATGGATCTCCCATATGGTGTTCTTTGGAGTGCCCTGCAGAGGGAGGAACAGTGACAGGTCCACACTAGACTGGACTGGAGAGACACAGACAGCAAAGAGAGGAGAAGAGAAGGAAGTGATGTTCCAAAGGTCTAAATAAAATGTCCTGAAGTTCTATGTCTGGCCCAAAACCATGTTCCAAGGTCTTGGAGGTTCTTGCCCAAGGATGTTGCCAGCAGATTTAGCAGGGACGACATCTGTTGCCACCATAGCAGTTGGTGATGCAGGAGAGGTCAAAGCCTCCAGAGTTGATGGGCACACCATCACAGCTGAGGATGCTGCCAACGGCAGCGGAGGTGGAGGATCCCACCACGGTGTTCTGTGGGAAGGAGCTGAGGATGGGGCCGGGCAGGGTCACCACCACGGGGGAGGGCTGGATGGCCACGTGGGAGCTCTGGCACTGCCTGACACAGCACTCATTGCAGCTGTTGGCCAGCGGGCAGGGGCCGCAGGGCTGGCAGCAGGGGTTGCAGGGCTGGCAGCAGGACATGGCTCGGGGTCACAGGTGCACCTGGGATGGAAGGCAGGGCAAGCAGAAAGCAGAAACACGTGAGAAGCAGCCCTGCACCCAAACACCCTGCAGCCAAGGCACCTCCTGGCCCCCATTGCACTGCCCAGCTCCAAGCCCAGGAGCCACCTCAGCCAAGTCCCAGCCTCTCTCTGCACAAGCAGCTCCCAAGCCTGGGCTCCAACAGCCCCTCTCAGATGAGACCTCCAGCCAGGAAAGAGCTGGCCTTGAAGGAGAAGGAGGAGGAGGAGGAGGAGGAGGAGGAGAAGAGGCTTCCCACTCACCTGATTCCTGAGGAGGAGAAGGAGGTGAGAGAAGTGGATGGGAGAGCAGAGACTTGGGCTGCCTTTTATAGCAGTCCTGCACTGCCTCAGGCTCAGAGACACCTTGGTGGAAGTAGTAATTTTCTGACCAGCTCATGTCCAATGTGAAGCATCCCAGCTAATGGTAGGGGCTGTGTCCTGGTTTCCTGCACTGCCTCCTTTTCATTTCCTGGTAATTCTGCATGCTTTCCTATATGAAGGGCTACTTCTATAAGTGCCAGGAGGACAAGCACAAGGATTTCCTGGGCAGAAAGACGTCAGCACAGGTAGAAGTCTCTGATCAAGTGCCAGTGGTATCCCCTGTGGGCAGGTGATGTTCGCTTG
>VZTX01021631.1:0-51954 GCA_013400915.1 Pardalotus punctatus | reverse complement strand
CACCAGGTAGAGAGGGCTCACAAAACATCATCCCAAGACACTGTGCCCTATATACCATTACAGCTGTCCATCCAAGTAGTCAACGCCACTCTATGTATACACAAACCTTAGTGATGTTTTCCTGGTGAAACTATGAATATATCGACTTCTTTGAGTCATCACTGCAAATCTGTGATTACTTGGCTTAAAACACGTTAACATGGTGAACCTATCACAATTTCAGACTGAAGTTCACTGTAAGTAAAACATCTTTACTGATTTTTGGAGTGAGCTAGCACTGGTTCATTGATAAAAGTCCTTTGCTTTTAAAAAAAAAAAAAAGACAGTTAAAATTGATTTAATAACATGACTTAAAATACTGCTTGATTCTTAATAAAAACTTCAAATATTTTTGATTTTAAAAAGTAATGTGTTCAATTGCAATATGAAAACAATAGCTTAAAATATCATATATCTAATCCTTTGTAGTAAGTTATTAAGAATTATTTTAAGCTGTCTTACAGCCTTGGGGGTAGAAAAACTCTCACTTTTTTTTTCTTTTTAAATAAAGGGGGAAAAGCATTGAAGTGACAGAGGATCAAGCCTTGTCTTTTTCAATTCTGTGTTGAAATTTCCAACGCAACTATATATTTTTTTAAATTAAAAAAGTGCACATATTAAACAGCAGCAAGTCACCTCAAACAAAACATAAGCATGTACAGGTGCTACACACAGATGTGTGGATTGCTATTAATTGCTTTAACAGTGATCCCTAACTTTCTATTAAAGACTGAATGCTTATCCTTCCAGATGCACCAAGGCCCACAGTAGCTAAACCTATGGCTGCTGGCATGATAAATGCTCCTAGCAACGTTCAGTAAAGCATGCAATAAGAGTCCCAAATGACATCACAGTTCATTGTAACTCTTAGCATTATACTTTGTAATGATGGTTTTAACTTGTTCTTGATTTTCCTCCATGAATATCAGCTCAGCTCTTAGTCTTTGCTTGTTTGCCCCATTTCTCCTGTTTATTTTTACTTTCCTCACTAACTCTTACACCGTTAGGACATTTTTTTTCCCTTGTGCTTCTCATTTTTCCCCTTTTTCAACTCTGAACTTCTGTGTATCTCACCCATTCAGCACCCTCCTTTGCACCTCACTCTTGGTGTCTCACTTCATCAGCAGCTCAAGTAAGGAGTGCTAAAATGGAGCTTTCTTTACAGAAACTGGGGTTTTAAAAGAGAGGCAAGCAGGACTATTTCTATACCTTATATACACAACTTTCTGATGTCAGTCACAAACAAGTACAGAGGGGAGCCCTAAAGTACCTGCCAGTTCCTGAACTGAGTCACCTCTTTCCAGTATCCTTGCTATTTCCCCAAGTTGTGGGCATTTCTGGGTGCACAATAGCAATGCTCTCTAAGGCAAGTGATGGGGCCTCAATCTCGATTCCTCTGCATATTTCTCTAGAATTTGAGAGTTGTGAGTGTATAATAGACTGACATTAAGTTGAGCTTACTGTGCCTCTTATCAGTTACAGCCTAAGTCCAAGCAGTGATCAGTGCTGAAGGTCCACCCTCCTGTGTGAGCATAACAAAGCCTTCCCCTCAGGCTGAGGCACCTGTCTCAGGGGTGCAGATAAGCACCTAAGCCCATGGGAGAGGCAGAATTTCAGCTCCCTTCCTTACTTGGTCAAAGGCTGTGCTCCCTTTACAACTTTTCTAAATAACATTCTGAAGACTTTTACTGCTCCTTGTCACTTCACAGGGAACCTAGATGGCTTTGCTATGCTCACTGAGTAGCTGCATTTATGGCCCTGAGACATGTCAACACTGTTCCCAGTTGAGACTTGGTCCCAGAAGAATGGCTCAAGAGTACACAATTTCTGAAATCTGTGCTAATACTGGTGTATTAGCTGTATAAGTGCAGCTGTGTTGTTAACCACAGTTGAACTTACTGCATGGTAAATTTCTGAGCAAACACATAAAAAATTCTCAAAACAAAACTACTTTGTTCCCTTTATCAAGGTTGTAATTTCTTAATAGCAAATAGTCATGCCAGAAAGTACTCAAACTATAAAATACTTACATTGCTAGAAATAATCTGATTAGTCCATTTTCTGCCATAGTAAATATAATTCACCAAGTCACCATATGTTATCAGGTACTGATGCTTTCCTCCTCTAACAACCTCCATTGCTGCCAACCTGAGACTGATCTTAACTACTAATTTGTAACCCCAAATTAAAAGGAATTGTCAAGTATCTCCCGTTTTGATGGAACTGATAGAGTGGGAAGCATTCAGCACCTTGCAAGATTAATGCTTAGAAACTGTGGACTAATTCCATCAGTAATGTTTCATTTATACTGCAGGCCATGAGGTAGTGATCTCTGACTGAACTCTAAATGAGGCTAAGGAGCGAAAAGATTAGCACATGCAGTGTTTTGTGCTGCTGCAGCTGTACTCTTTCCTGTACCCAAGCAAAGTCATATAGTGTTTGGTCAACTACTGCTGCACAACCGTGCTTAACTTCACAGACATAATTAGATTTGGGTGCCTTCATTTGTTCCCTTCAAAAGACTGGAACCGGGAGTTAATGCAATGTTCAGTCAGTCTTCTTAAACCAAGGCACTCTTTAGTCTTAAGGAACTAAACATAAAAGAAAGTGACATTTACAATAATTAATGAGCGTATGCAACTGTCTCATCTAACTCTTAACAAAAGCATCCCAAGCTTGTATACAACAGCCAAACTTTCAGATTCCATAAGGGTATCTTCCTTGGTCACTTTCCCACAGTCTCCCATCCTGTGCCTCTATGGCTAAGGGTTTTATCTTTTTAACTGTTTAGGATCATCTTTTATTTTTATGTTTGTTTCTCATCTGGTAAAACAGTTGTGTCATGTGGCAGGAGCTAGAGTACCTTTTTTTCTTTATAAATAATAGCGCAGACATGTTATTTAACATTAAAATCATGGAAGGGAGTGCATTGTGTGGGGTTTTGCTTATTTCTGTACCTGTAATTTAGTTTCACAGCCAAACATGTACAGTATTCATCTTATCAACCATGTCTTTTGGTAGGTATCCAGACAGTTTGTTTGCAAGCCATGTTCATGATTGCCATGATGATTCACAAGTCAACCCATTTCCTGATTTCCCTGTTATCTTAACTCTGAAGTACAGTGTGAGCCAACGGCACCCAGAAAGCTGAAGTCACTGTTAAATTAATTAACACCATAATCTAAACGAGTAAAAATATTCAGTCTCTGTTACATCCCAAAGAGACTGGAATAATTAAAAACATCTAAGGCAAAAAGTCTGTGGAGTTATAATTCAAAATCACTGAAGAATTTGGAGAAAGAAATACATTCCCTTCCATATATTTCTGCACTTTGTATGAAATTATGCTTACCACATACTAAGCAGATGTCTTCCCTTTTCAAACCATGTGCTAACGTCAGATGGCTTTTCAGTAGATGACCATCAGCTTCAGATGTCCAGTGGTGAGACTGCTGGCTGTCTACAGATAGCAAATGGGGAAAACATAAGAACTGGCAATGAAAGAAAATATGAGAGCCCTCCAGCACAGGTATATCAAATGTAAAAGAAAGTGTGCAATATATAAAACAAAAGGATCTGTCCCAGGCAAATGTACAATGTGGCAAAGGAAAAAGAAGAAGGGGAGGAAAAAATAATAAAGAATAAGTCAGATGACTTTTAGAGAGAACAATATTGGAAGAGAAGAAATATTTAGGTACTTCATTTTTTTAAAGGACATTATGTCAGTATTTTTGCTTCTCATTAAAAAAAATAATGTCCATGGGCATTAACAATTAATGAACACCTTGCTTTTGCAAAGCACATCTAAGCTTTCAGTATGAGTAGTCCCACTTATGCAAGCAAGACAAGATACGAATTACAATTAAATTATTAATTAGGTTTTTAACAAAAGTATTAGTTGTGCCATATCCATAATTTGTTTTCTTAAAAAAAAATAGCTGCATATAAAAAAGGACTGTATTTTCTGTAAATCTAGTGATGCTTTGCCTATTCCAGTAATAGCAGATATTATTCTTCCAGGAATATTAGATATTAGATATATATAGATCTATCTCCATATCTGTGTAATTTAAATTAATACTAAAAGAAAGTATCCATAAATACAACATATTATTGAAAAGAATTGCAAAATAATTCACTGTTTTGTTGTAAATATTCATCAATATCTTTGGAAAGGAAATTTGGATATGAAGGATTTGGGGTGCTGGTGGATGAGAGGCTGGACATGACCCAGCAAGGGCACTTACAGCCCAGAGAGCCAAACGTGTCCTGGGCTGCATCCAGAGCCCTGTGGGCAGCAAGGGAGGGAAGGGATTCTGCCCCTCTGCTCTGCTCTGGTGAGACCCACCTGGAGTGCATCCAGCTCTGGGGTCCTCAGCACAAAAACACATTGACCACATTGATGGATTGAGTCTATAGGAGGGACACAAACATGACTGAAGGGATGGAGCGCCTGTCCTGTGGGGAAAAGTTGAGAAAATTGGTAATGTTCAGCCTGAAGATGAGAAGGTGCCTTAACTGTGTCCTTCCAGTACCTGACAGGAACCTGCAAGAAAGATCAAGAGAGACTATTTACAAGAGCATGTAGTGACAGGACAAAGAGAGTAGGTTTATGTCAGATATTAGGAAGAAATTCTTTACTGTGAGGGTGGTCAGGCACTGGCACAGGTTTTCAAGAGAAGATGTGGATGCCCCATTCCTGGAAGTGTTCAAGGCCAGCTTGGATGGGGCTCTGAGCTACCTAGTCTAGTGAAAGATGTCCCATGTCAGGGAGTTTGGAACTTGGTGATCATTAAGGTCTTCCAACCCAAACCATTCTGATTCTATGGTATGACCATTGATGAAGCAAAAACTATAGCAGTGTATGGGTTCAGCAGTCACAGTACTATCTTACCTTCTCTGTTACTTCCCTGATACACAGAACATGCAGTAAGACCAGGGTTATCTCCCAGAAGTAAAGGTATCTTCTTGTGGGCAGTTTCTCTACCTTAGCTCAGAAAGTTGTCATACTAATTAAAAACCACAAAATTATTGAGGAAAAACATGCAAAAAAAGTTTCTGGATTAAGTGTATTTTTCAGATCTTCTATGTGATCTTTTCAGCTTTCCTTTTCTTTCTCATTTCTGCTTTGATTCTTTCTCTGAAATGAGATCTAGGCTGCCAGCAGTGAAGTAACCCATTTTACAAATCCTGTTGGAGCTCCATGTGTTTTGGTTGAACTTTGTCTTTACTCTGTCCCATCTAAAACCCATAAGCACTAATTAAATATATTATAAAACGTAGATGAGCTGTCTTGTGACTGATAAGGTTGTTTTACAAAACTTACAGTGTGTTTATACTAAACCTTGGGTAGAACGAGACCAATTTCTTTTAAAATTCACAACATACATACTTGTCTAAACAGACTAACTCAATTATACAACCATCCTTGTTCTGTGGGAGTAGTATAGAAAAGCAGCCACAATTGATACTAGGTCATTCTTAATGACTTCTAGGTGTAAACTTTAGTTGTTTTGTATTTTTATATAGCATTTTATGTTCTTTTTCTTTCAAATCTTGGAAACATACACATTTGTAAAATATTTCAAGGGTGAAAATAATCAGTTGATAACGTGTCAGCACATTTTCTTTATACATTTGCATTCCCCTAAATGAATTACTAATATGCTCATCATTGTCTTTATTTCAGTTTTATAAATATGCTATGTGAGGTTTGGCGTGCAAAATAGTGATAAAATGTTACATAAGGATATTTACCTTAGTTTTCTTGTCTTTGTGACTTTTTTATGCCACTACAGACATTTCTGTACTGTCAATTCTTTTTTTTCTCCTTATTAAATTAGTTTTTCATCTTCCTACATAATCATCTGAATTCTGTAAACTACTCAGATGTAGCTCTTGGCGCAGTATTTCATACTGACAAGAGAATGCTAAAAGATAAATACAGATGGATAGACTTCTAAAATACTCAGCTCTGATTTATGCATTTCATTAAACATGGTCACAAGAGCAGAGCTGAGTAAATAGTAGGAAAAAATCTTCATGGAGACATTTACAAATCCCTCCCTCGACTATAATCCTACCCCTTATACTTGCTTATGCTAGAAAATATTCAGCAGGCTTGTTGTATTGGATGATATCAATATGCAGACATGGTAATTCTGGTACCAGTATTAGCATTTATATTTAGCCAGGATTTTTTCTTTTTCTTTTTCTGTTTACATGGTCTAGAAAGACACAGTATTATGTAACACAATCATAAAACATATCATAAATAAAAATATTACAGTGAACTATTTTCAAGCAATATAGTACTCAATAGATGTCCACAGAAAGGTGTTTAAATAATGAAGAAGTGATACTGCCCTGTTCATCAAAATGGCAGGGCAATGGTCTTTGGCATTCTGAGGTCCTTTCAACTGAGACTTATGCTGTTGAACCAACAAGAAAGGAAAATTATATTTGGGTTGTATCAACCTGAACTTATTTTTCTCCACTCTTTTTGAGACTTAAATAGGACATAGAGAAGTTCTGGTCCATTTAACACAAAATTGATCTTTTAAGTCTGAAACAGGAAGTTTCATTTTGGGACACACATTTGCAGAAAAAACAAGAGATTGTAAAACTGCACTATGAAGAAACATCCTTCTATTCAGACTTACAAAGCCTGAGGAGACCTCATGTCAATGCCTCACATTTATGAAATGTCTCTTGACATTTATGGAAGCATTTTAGAGAAGGTGAAAGAGCTTCAACAAAAGCCCCCCACTCTAGAACTGCCAGCTCCTAGTTAGAATACTTGGCAGAAGCCAGGTTTGGTTTTCATTCTGCCTTGACTGGATCAGAGAAGTAATGAATCTTCAGCTTCACTGTTTGAAATCCCTCAGGAGGATCCCAGGCCCTTGCTTAATGTTATGGTTTAGACAAAGAGAATGAACTTTACAAGTGCAGGGCAAGAGCACTCATCTGAGAGCTGGGTATTTATGGCACTCTGTTCAGAAGCATAAGATCTGTCTCCTGAAGAGGAAGGAACTCAGTTCAACTTTCCTATATCTGGAGTGAATGCACAAGCCACATTATTCAATGAAGGAGAAGATTATGTTCTGCTGGGAAAAAAAAAAACCCAGTTCATGCATTTAACCAGAATAAAAAATTCAAAATCTCCCTTAGAATACATTTCTGTTACTTGATAAAAGTGCAATTGTTCATATACCACTCCAATACTCTCCTAGAAAGGAATAAGAAGAATGCCCAGGAAAATGAGGTATCATTTGAGCACCTTTGGAGTTTGCAAATCCTTTACTTTCAGAAACTTCTTGATTGACATAGTCATTACTGTTCTCAAGGCCATGTTTCTTGAACTAGAATGTTGAGAGGGCCAAAATATGATCAATGAAAATGGCTGTAAAATACAAGCTTTTAAGCATACCCTCAAGCAGGAGACAAACAGAAAAAAGAATAAAGAGATAAAACACAAAAAACCCAATCCAGACTAAACTTTAAATGTGAATTTTTATGTGAATATCAACAACAGCCACTACAAAATACAATAGAAGGCAGTTTCTTCATTCCCCAAGCCACTTCCTCCTAAAACAATGATGAAATTTCATGGGTCAAGTTCAAGCTTTCACAGTCCACTTATCTTCTCCCTTTGCCTGTGTGTTTTAAACCCTTTTGCCAGGGTACCATTTGAGCTTATGCTAACAGTGAGCTGATGCAAGGAACAAAACCAAAAATCAGGTATACATAAAAAGCAGTTTTCAACAAGATCAGCTCTAGAAATGGCATGTTGCAAAACTGTACGCTAAGAAACACGCTGATTCAAGAGAGGGCACAGGACCAGAGCAAACCGCACCAGTTGGTTGCAGCTACTTTGAGAGGTTTCCCAAGTCCAAATGTCATTGTGCATACACTGATTAGAGCCAAGCAGTCTACCTACCCCTTGCACAAGCAAGGACATAAACATTATAGTCTAAAACATAAACCTTCTACTGAAGTACAGAATATGTCACTTCGCATCAGGAGTCCTAAAAAATGCCAGCTGAGTTGTGCTGCTGAAATATTTGATGTGATGACAAAGTAACTCATCACACGGCGGGGTTTTAGAAAACAGAAGGCCATATAACATGATGCAATTGTCTCAGTTACCTCCTCGACACACAGGTGACCAGAACAGCTCAAATCTGGAGTGGGTAGGCTGCCAAGTGGGAAAGAACACAAACTACACAGGAAGGAATGCTCCTCACAATGTAAACATCAGTCTCCATTTTTCAGACAGTCTGGGAATAGACCTGTGTGTTCCAGGTTATGAGGACACAGAGCCTCAAGTCAAGCCTCCCTGCAGCCTGGAATAACAAATGTCACTGTTTCACCTGAATAGGCACCAGCAGTTTTGATTACATGACCTTCCCACTGGATGATCCATAGAAGCAAACTTTGTTAAGACTGTCCCTCCCTTCTGTCCTCCTACCTAGAGAGGAGTGCCAGTACTACCCAATAAATTGTTCTAAACACCATTTGTGTAGAATATATTTCAGAAGAAATACCGCCGGAAAAAAGGGGCACAGTTACTCGCGGTACAAGCGTTTGATCACAAGTTCAGACACTAAATTTCTTTAGTAGCATTGTGCTCCATTAAATTCTTCACATTTTAAAATTATGTATTGTCCTATATTACATTTTAAGAAAGTAATGTAGCATTCCTAATTCTTCAGGAATAAATTACTGTGGAGACCTGTATACTTGTATTCATTCTTTGGCTGTTGTAGTATTCTGCTATAGACTATAGTCAATTTATCTACATTATCCTGAAATATTTTTTAATGGTAAAGACAGTGTATTGGCATCAAGCTTCACAAAGTGAGTGCAAATATGAATAAAGCTTTTTGCAGCTAATTCTCTCATTACTCTCTGTGTTTACTTTCTGATTTACATCCAGAAATAACTGGCAGAAAAATTTTTGCTTCATAACTTCATACTACTACTAAAATGTAAAAACAATTTGGATAAGATTTGCTAAATCCTACCTTGATATCTAACTGTCTCTGAGACCATAGCAAACAATAGACATTTGAGTAAAAAGACCTCTAATTGTGTGTAATCAAAACTATTCAGTGAGACATCTGAGGCCTTTTATATTCATTATTTTTGAAAGCTAAAGATTGCTTTCTGGCTGTACATATTCTTTCAGTTCTAGGACTGCTCATCAGGTTGATTGGTACAATTTTGTTTTTCTTGGAGTCTTCTGAGATACGGGGGCAGTTGGAAAATATGGTGGGGGGGTTCAACACAACAGAGGAACAAGAAAGCAAATGTCCTAGGTGCATAAGCCAAGTGGACAGCAGAAGTGGATGGTTTAGTTTTAATTTAAAAGTTGCCTCACATAATACTTTTTTCCCCTAAGCAACTGTGCTTTTATAGCAGACAATTGAATTCTAGATAATTTCTTCCAAGAAACACTCCCCTCATCTCTTCAACAGTATGCTGATCACTGCTATAGGTAATAAAGCGTAACAAAAAATGTTGCAATACTCAAGTGTTGGGGATAACTAACTATAGAGATAAGGCTCCTGCAGACTACCTCAGCTGCTCTCTCTATAGCTGGAGGCAAGCTGCCTGTCTTACAAAAGTGCATGCCTAGGTTCTGAAACCCATTCCCCTGCTTCTGACTCGTTGCAAATGTCATGAGGTAACCAGAGCTTCCTTTACTGCTGTGGGCTGGAAGTGTCCCCAGACTACCTGCTTGTTTCTGCCTGCCATGCCTTCAGTTTCGTACATTCTTCACTGTTGCTGCTGTCTGACAGGCTGCAAGCTCTGCAAGCAGTCATACAGAAGACTTGAGCTCCATCATGCAGAGATTTACTTCAGCACTGGGAATAGGGATGGGGAGGGGGAAAAAAAAGCAATGAGAGATTTCCTTTGAAAGGCATGAAGTTCATACAGGTGAAGTATACGGTAAAACAAGGGCATAGACAATGCAATTGCACAATGTCCAGGCTGGTAGAAAATACATTAGATGAATTGTAGCAGAAAGAACCTACAAATACCCTGTATGGCTACAGTCAAAGTCTGCACTTTGAGATTATGGAAGCAAAGCCTCCTACAGACACTGGAGGATCAGATGGAGTCTGACTCTCTTCTCTTGGTGTCATAGTTTACCCTTGACATTCTAGTTCAATATCATTTACTTGGTAAAATGTATTATCTTTCAGAAAACAGTATGGTTGCATACCTCAGTTTAAGGAAGCACCTGTGATAACTCCCCTCTTCCTCCCCATATAGGTTCCAGATCACGTACATATCTTCCAAATACTACTTCACTTATATGCATGAGAGATTTCCTCTTTCTGAATTAGATCATTACTACTCAGTGCTATTTTCTGTACTGAGAAAAAGAAAAACCACTCCTGGGTATTTAAAAAAGAAAACATAAACATACGAATTGTATTTTAGGCAAAACCAAGTAGGAGGGTTTCTGTTAAACTATTATTTTGTGGTTAATAAACAGCCATCTGTATGTAAAGACTGTACTCTACTGGGTTGTAATAAGAGTTCCACTAATATTCATGAAGGGCAGCATAATCAGATATGAACACTTTGTCCCCTTGCACCTGCAAAACTTATGACTGGCAGCTCTTTCTGTGTTTTATATAAGGTACATGGTATATGTTGCATACAATTTAGTAACACAATCTTAAAGAATGAATAAAAAATTACTAGGTTTTAAATATATATCATAGCAAAGAGTTATAATCCAAGAAAAAAATAAGAGATAAGAGATAAGACAGTTCAGACTAGTAAGAACATAAAAAATGTAAAAACAAGCAAGGGAGATCTTGCTTGCTTATTGTTTTACACTGAAGACACTACTTTTGCCGCTTTAGTTATATATTAATATTCTCTGATGCCTGTTCAGATGTTCTCAGGTCTAATACCATTTTGTTCATCCCTAAAAATACAGCCAATTATGGTAAGTAATAAGTTTACCACCATTTAGTCTGTCATAGTAGCTCATACTTTATTTCTTCTCCAAAGTGATCTATAAGCAGTTTTCTCTGTTCAAATTGAAAAGTTTTGACACTATGCTAGAGATCATTAAAAAACCCCACTTAAACTACCTTTTGATCTGAAAAAGCATGTAAGTTTTTGCAATGCTAAAGCTTATTTCACCTTCAATTGAGAAATCTGTTCTCAAATGACCATGATGTATTTGTCAAATCTGATTTAATCACGCTGTTGACAGTTCCCAAAGGAAGTGATTGGGGATGAGTCCATTCAATGCTTCTCTTAATCTTGATGTTTCAGTACTCAGAATTACTTACAGTTTCTCACTTGTATGAGAATTTTAAACATGGTCATCAGAAAGGACTAGACATCTTCAAAGTATCAACCAGCCAAACTCCTTGCATTAGCCTATCTGTTGACCTCTCCAAGTCTTCCTGGCTTGGAATGATTATATTTATTTACACGTTATTTACCAACACTTTCTATATGAAAATCCTTCCTCCTGGAAATGTCTGATTGATTTTCATCATAGTCCAAGAAATGTACTTGGTTATGGGACAATTAAGTTTGAATGCAAGCTTCATTATATTCTCCAAAACCAAAATGCCATCTGCTTCAGTTTGTGATACTTCTGCCACTATGTGTTCTTCTGTTTTTTACCAAGGAGGCTCAGGAAGAAAAAGTAATTTTTGAAAGGAACATTGCAACTAGAAGAGAGTTTTTAAGAAATCAGTGCCAAGCCTTAAAGAGGCATAAACTGATGACAAATCACATGCATAAAAATACAGGCAGAATGCTGACTATTGTACAACATGAGCAGTTCTTACTGAGGCCTAAAAGTAGTGGGTGAGCAAAATCATATACAGAGGTGTATTTTTACTTCAAGAATCACTAAAACAGAAAAATCAAAGATAAAATTATTTTACTTCGATTATCTGTTGTTAGCCAGATTTAATTTCTCTATGTCAGAAACCACCCCCCATAATTACACACATAAAAACTACCGTACATCTTGGACTTTTTTTTTTTTCTGAAATGAAAAACTAAAATGCTAGTTGACTGTTATAAAAACCAGACTTTCTTGAATGAGGATAAAAGAGGATATTGAAAGACTGAACTATGTAAAATGCTTTAGTTTTGAGGAGATTCACAGTGACAATAATAGAAGAGTTTGCCTGTATTGAGGCAATGGAAGATTACTTTTTCTGTATGAATTACTGTGTGAATCCTTCACAGAAAATGTAACCTTTAGAAGGCATGGAACAATCAAAGGACAGTTAGTATGAACCTGGGCCAGATCCAGGAAGAGAGAGGTCCTTCATATAGGTGTTCAGAGAGGAATTATCTATTCAGCCTGAAAACATTGTTTAGCAGGCACCTTACCTTCCAGTCAGTCAAATGTCACGAAGTGCCACAGGCTGCATGTTTGACAGACATCACTCAAAAGGGCTCTGTCCATCACACGTTTGTTTTCATGGGACTGAGGTGCTCATCCTCCCCAGTTAGACTGCACTATAATCCTTCTGCACATGCCTCTGTGTTCAGGATGGTTTTTTCACCCTGCTAAGAACCAGCTCCTTTCCCAAGGGCACTCAGTCTGCTAACAGTAGCTCCATGCAGGACAGCTGGAGGACAGCCCTGCAGTCAGCCCTGCAGTCCAGAGTCCCAGGAGCCAGAGCTAAGGATCAGCAGGTAGGATGCTCCTGTGAGGCACAGACACTGCTCCAGGTTCTCCTCCCCAGGGGCATGTTCTGAGCCCCTGCCTCACCTCTCAGGTGAGGCCTCTCCACTGCTGCCAAGCCCGTGGTCAACAGCTGAGATTCAGGGGCTGGCAGGAACATGAAAGGGATTTAAAGTCATAAGGGCCTTTTCCTAGTATATATTTCAAGGTCTGTTACTAATTAAACTGTCATTAGATGAAATTCTTATGTAATGACTGGAATACTCAGAGGTTCTGAAGTTACCCAGAGTGCCTTGAACACCTCGGGGCATGGGCTCGGCACCTTCCCCTATTAATGGGGCTTCTTCTGCTTCCCATCATAGGGCTGAAAAATGTTTCCACCACAGGAAAAACATTACCTGATGCCTACTTATAACACTTTCACTCTAAAAGTAAAACTTGAAATATGAAACGAAATGAGAAATTTGATTCCTGACGCTGTTTCAAGAACAGTTACTGTGCAAAGTACATAAATGGGATTTAGAGTATTTCCAGTCAGTCCCCAGTGAGTGCTCTGACCACGTGACCACAGATTCATGCCCTTTTTCTGTCTGCCTTTTTCACCCAATTAATCTTTAATTATGCTGTAGCAAATGTGGAAGCTACTTTAGAGGGGGTGAAGAGACAGGGATGGGGCTGGAGCCTGATGTCGTGCAAGAACTAGTACCATTTCACATCCCACTTTGGGATTTTATCCCACTTTGGACATTGAGAGGATGTCATTTCACAGTTTCTCACCCATCTACCAACACAGGTCAGGGCTAATCCCTAGGACACGTTTCTGTATCTGCTCTAATTATAAATGTAGAAAGTGCATTTTAGTTGTGATGTTGGTATCAATAACTCTTACATTAAGTATGCAATATCTGCTTGTGTATTTTAAGTACCATATTAAAGAGAAGAAGGCAGGTTTGTTTTACCTTCTTCCTTAAGAAAACCAATATATTCTGAAATGTCTGTACAAGCATAGCTACCAAAACAATGAAAAAAATTCACAAAGCCAAATAGGTACAAAAATAAAAACATTCTTGACAGAAAGGATGCTATTAAAAGGACAAAGCTCTGAAGAGTCTCATACCTGAGGGATAGGGAAAAATAAATACAATCCCTTATTCAAAGACCTGAATGTGAGACCTGAGAAGATATGACTGATGCAGGCATAAAAACATATGCAAACTGCTGACTGTATTACTGAATTTGGCATAACGATAGATGAGCAGATGTTTATGTGTGGGAGTACGTAAATTCCTTACTTCTACAAAATAAACAATTGAGAAAAAATCTAGAACAACAATTGGATTATAAACAGAGAAAGAAGGTAGTCAAAGCAAAGACAGGAAAAAAGAACATGAATCTTATTCTAAGGAAAAACTTTCTCAAGTCTCAACTTTTCTCACCATTAAGAGAAATGTGGAAAACATTTAATTCATGGTGGTTTGGGCAGACAGAGCAATAGGGGAAAAAAAAATAAATAATTAGGCACACCAAGAAACACTGAGATACACAACTACTTTCTTCCTTAAAAGTGGCTTCCCTGCCTTTCCCACTATATCCTTTTTGTCAGATGCTGTATATAACACAACGTATCTAACATTTCAAAATGCTGTTCCAAGAAAACTGTAAACATCTGACCTAGACTTCTGATTTTTTTTTCATCTTTAAAAGAAATTAAAGCTCTCAAGAGCTCCTGTACTGCAATTTTCCATGATGTATTTATCACTATTGCTAGAATCTCAGAATTATCAACTACAATTAGATAACTAAGGCTTTGCTTTACTAATTACCAGATTACAGGAATGTCCTCAGTAGCATTTAGGTAGATATACTTGGATTAACTGTAGCATTTAGGTTTGAAATAATGCACTTTAATCTTTACAAGGAACAATCAAGGCATTGTTTCTAAAGCCATCTCATTTTGTATTGATTGCAACAAAAATAACTCTTTGCCACTTTCAGTATTCAGAATCTTCTCAGATTTCTAAGTGTTTTAAATTCACCTAACACTGTCACATCTAACCTACTATTATAATAGGCATGAGAGATGAATAATGCTTTCCAAAGTTGAGTTGATGTAGCCATAATCATGAATAACAGCAAATGTTTTAACAGATCATGTTAAAACATTCACACATCTTGATCTAGTTGTATGGGTATTCATCATCTTGCATCTTGCTATCAAGAGGAAATGTGCATTCATAGCCCAGAAAACCAACCTGGGCTGCATCAAAAGCAGCGTGGACAGTAAGTTAAGAGATAGGATTCTGCCCCTCTGTTCTGCCCTTGCAAGTGCCTACCAGGAGCACTGCATCCAGGTCTGGGCTCCAGAGCCACAGGAAGGATGTAGACCTGTTGGAGAGATAGTAGAGGAGAGGCACCAAGGCTCTCAGTGGGTTGAAGCACCTCTCTTACGGAAACAGGCTGAGAGGTAGGGTTGCTCAGTTTGGACAAGGGAAAGTTCTGGGGAGATCTTACTGTGGTCTTTCAGTACCTGAAGGGGGCTTCCAAGAGAGCTGGTTATGGACTTTTGACAAGGGTGTGCAGTGACAGAGCAAGGGGCAATGGCTTCAAACTGAAAGAGAGCAGATTTAGATTGGATGTTAGGAAGAAATTCTTTACTGGGAGGGTGAGGAGGCACTGGAACACATTGCCCAGGGAAGTTGTGGATTCCCTGGCTCTGAAGTGTTCAAGGCCAGGTTGGATGGGACTTTGGTCTAGCGCAAGGTGTCCCTGCCCATGGCAGGTTTGGAACTAGGTGATCTTTAAGGTCCCTTCCAACCAAAACCATTCTATGACTCAATATTGTCAGTAAAATTCAGTTACTAGGAACACTGATGTTATGACTATGACATTTTACTAAGTGTATGATTTACCACAACCAGTGTCACCTGATTCTAGTCACCTCCACTCCAAAAATGAAGACCTTAAAAAACCCCAAACATACACTATCTTTCAGCAAGGATCAATAACATTATTCTTTTTATACATTTGAAACTACACAGTTCTTTAAGTGTCTCCAGAGAATGATGACTTCTCCTTTAGTCTTACAGGTCAGCAGTCAAAATGAGCTTGTCTAATTAACGAATGAATGCTGTCACCTTCATGAAAGCCTTTAGTGCTTTATATAGTGCACTATGAGGTGCACTATATAAAGTTGCATTCTGAGCTTTTTATGCCAAAACTTTATTGCAGTAGACAGAGTGCAAGCACATTGCTCTCCACAGGGATAATTTTAGCACTTTAAAAAACAACTGGAATACTTACTTTTAGACATGTCTCACCTAAAAGAAGAAATAGTAAGGTCAGAAAAAATAAAGCTAGCATGAGCTGCTGATCTCTTTTTGAAGAAAGATGCCTTTAAAATCTGTTTCTGATGGAAGATAGCTTTAAAATTAAAGGATGTAGTAAGTATGTGAGTGTCCAATGTAATAACAAAACACACTAGGATTCTGAAACTGATTCTTGAAAGCTACACAAGAAAAGTATATTACTTATTGTAATGCCATCATATTCTCATCTGTTTAAAATAGTACCATACACTGCAGTCCCTGGAATTTCTCTGCAGTTTCAAAGACAAACTCAAACAAGGGACCTACAGTTTAGAAGTGTGTTCCCAGTGCCTGCTAAGCATGGACCAGCTACGAGTGCCTTGGATCCTAACCTGCTGGTATGTGGTGTCCAAACACAGTCTGGCTGTAGGGTGGTTTGCAACCAGGCACTGTGCCGTTGGTTGGAGCTGGAATTCAGGAGATATACAGTGAGTGGCAGGGGGAAATCAAGTTATCCCAAGAGGGCTGACTCTACTCCAATAAGGATTTGCATCATAAATAGAAGAAACAAGATGGTGTGCCAGCTTTAGACATCTCGAGGAATTGAGACATCAGAAGAAATTTCTTCATGGAGAGGGTTGTTAAACATTGGACTAGACTGCTCAGGTTGGTGGTAGAGTGATCATCCCTGTAGGTGTTCAACAAATGACTGGAAGTGTTACTTAGTGCCCTAGCCTAGTTGACATTGTGGTGATCAGTCAAGAATTGGACTTGATGATCTCAGAGGTCTTTTCCAACCTAAAGAATTCTGCTGTTCTATGAATAGGATATTCTGCTAGCTCATTAGACAGAGCTGAGGTTCAGAAATGCACTTGACTAGCCAGAAAGCATAACTGTGCCCTAAATAAAGTACAGCACAAAGTGGAAAAAAAAGTCAAAACAAATCCTATTTTATTTTCCAGTTTATTATTTTCTAATGATAAACATTTGTAACAAGATTCGGTGAGAACTCAGAGAAGGGCAGATTCAGTATGATTTTAAGATACATGTTATTCTTGGTTGTGTTTAAAAGAAAAAGCTTTTTCTTAGTATGTATCAGTGTTTTCTCTATATACAGATTTAACCCACCACTGATTCACTGCAGATACATGCACTTCTTGTTAGCTTAACAGAGCTTACTGAATAGAAAAAGAGAGACTGATTCAAAAACATGTTTACAGGAAGGCAGACTGTGATAAAAGTCAATTTTTCTTCCAGCTGAGCAGAGATCACCTTCCTTCCAAAAAAAAAAAAAAATAGCTGCCACCACCCATCTACTCTCTACTGTTGCTGAATCTTGCATGCTTGCATGTCAGTATATCCCTATCAGCAGTGAAGTTACCTAGGGATAATGAGGCAGAACCTGCAAAAAGGAGCTTTTCCCTTTTTCTTTTCTTTCCTGCAGAGTTGTGCCCCAGGGCAGTGACTGATATCTGTGAAAGAAAACTAATGACTTGTTGTTATCATTCAAAAAGTTAATCTTGCATTGGAGAAAGGATTTTTGTTTCAATTTAAGCCTGATTTGCATATTCGTTGCTAGCTGGGTTTATATAAACATGTCTAGTTTAAATATGTCTACACTGTTTTCTGGATACAGACCCAAACCTCCACTGAAGTCGAAGTTCATCCACACCAGACATACATGGACTTTGGGCAAGATTCAACCATTGCTAATAGGGCAGCAAATCACACACCACTGTTTAGTATGACCCCAAGCACATTCCTGCCTGCTCTCTAATCAGTGCCTACTGACACTAAAACTGCTGCCTCAGAGACAACTGGGAAAAACAGTGCAGGTTTCCAACAAGGTAGTTTTTTGTGCCTGTAATTCACATTCTAAATGAATTCTACATACAGCATTTTCCCTCTAGGTCTATGAAGGAAAAGGAGTGATAAAGAAAAAAAACCCCACAGTATAAACTTAGCATTAGGGATGATATTCACATTTCCTATCTCATATTTTCCAGTAAGAACAACTGATGACTGTACTTGTTCATTCAGATAATATTCACATGCAAGCACATAAAAAATGGCAAAAGCTATTGCAGATAGGTAACACCAAGAGAGAA
The DNA here is from genome assembly GCA_013400915.1 of Pardalotus punctatus. Lineage (NCBI taxonomy): Eukaryota > Metazoa > Chordata > Aves > Passeriformes > Pardalotidae > Pardalotus > Pardalotus punctatus. The sequence goes on along the minus strand of VZTX01021631.1, from coordinate 33,817 downwards.
AGAAACAAATGAGCAGTCAAGAAATATTCTCTAGCTTCTGTTGTAAGAGGGAAAATGTAGCAAACACTGCACAAAGGCCTTATCTGAATAAGAGACATAAAAGTGCTACTTGATAGCCCTGCTGTTCTCAGTAGAAATCCTCTGGAGAAATGTTTGCTCAGTTCCCAGAGAAATTCAGCCCTTTTGTGAGAGATCTCCCTTTTGTACTTTGCTTCATTTTTTTAAAAGTCCAGGATTTTAATTTTTTTAACTACAGAGGATTTCTGTTTAGGACTAAATGTGGACAGTCATACTGTGAATCAGATAAGCTTCATACTTGGCAGACAAAGAATTGGGAAGTGTGACGCTTCTGGCTTCAGTTGACTTCAGGTTGCCATTACAAGATCCTGAATCTTTTGAAAAGTTTCTCTTCTGAAAATCTTCAAATGTAGATTTTTTGAGTGTTCACAATGTTACAGAGTTTTAGGAAAATGTAGATAATAAAAATGTCCCACTTTTTTCTGGTATCAACTTAGCAGCACCAAAAAGTACATGAAAAGAGATTCAATTAAAAAAAAAAAGAAAAAAAAAAGGTGAAATAAGGTAGCTGAAAGGTCATATCATTGTCTAACCCCAGCTGGCAACTCAGCTCTGCAGTGGCTCACTTATTACTCCCCCCACAATGGAATGGGGAAGTGACTCAGACGAATACATGTGAGAAAACTTGTGGCTCAAGATAAAAGCAGTGCAACAGGGATAGCAAAAGCTACACATACAAGCTGAGCAAAATAAGGATTCACTCACCACTTTCCACTGGCAGGCAGATGCACAGGCATCCCTAGGATAGCTGGTGGGATGGGGTGAGGTGCAGAAGAGGCCTTGACACTGGTATAAGCAGTGCTCAGCAATAACCAAAAGTTCCCTTATTATCAGTACTGTTTTCAGCAAACCTAAAAAATAGTCCAATAACTGCTACTGCAAAAAAATTTAACTTTATCCCAGTCAAAACCAGCACATTCATCACTCAGTCTGCCAATGAGATAAAATTGTTTTATGGACCACGTTATATTCCTTGTTACAATCCCATATAGAGATACTCTTTCCTTGCAAGTCTCTGTGTTTCTCCAGTAGTAACACCTGTACTACTTCTACCTGAGACATCACAGAACACGCTTTGAGGATTTGTTAAATAGTGCAAAGGTTTTTCACGGGTAATGCATACAAAATTTTTTTTCCTACTAGAAAGGAAATATATGATTCATAGAGTTTCAGTAGGCAGAGAAACTTCTGCAGTACCCAACAGCTGGAAAAATTAGTGCACTGTCATGAGAACTGCCTAAGAACTGTTTTCTCTTTCATTGTTCAAGGATGAGGCTGCAGGAGGCTTGTCCATGTCATATAGAATCATCATAGAACGTGTTGGGTTGGAAGAGAACTTTAAAAGGACATCTAGACCAACCTGCCTTATCAAGATTAAATGAAACAGTGACTAAGAAAGGTATGTGAAAAGAGTATCATTTATTTTCCAACCACTCTAGTCACAGATTTCTGGCAGTGCCTTCTGCAATCCAGATTTATTCTCCTATTTTCCTTATACTAAGTTCAATTAACTTACTGCATGGAGTTCATGGACTCTGTGTGAAATAAAAACTATTTAATTATTCCTTTTAAAAATGCAATTAACACCTGCACTGCCCCTGGCTTGATGCATTATAGTAGTGAAGCACCACCATCCTCAAGAGTGTATAATTGAGAGACGATAAAGTGTCAATGTAATTTAGAATTAATAAACTCTGTCTTTACAACTTCATGAGAAGTTCGAAATAATTTTATGAAACTTTCAAGCATGTTTAAAAAAAGTGTGTACCAATAAGAAACTAACTGAAATTTTATTTCCGGTTTGAAAATCCCAGAACACTTCAAATGTAGAAGTGAGCACACTACTTTTACAGTAGAGCTGGATAGTATTTTTCGTAAACCTAGAAAAGACACCTCTGTAAGAAGTGTCACCTTGAAAGAAAAGCAGTTTTTATAGTTGATACATTAGCTGTAAATCAAGGAGATCTGTAATCATGAACCCCCTAGAGATCTACAAACAAGCCATTTGCAGAAGTCCTAGAGGATAATAAAACTTCAACAACAGTTTTTCAGGTCACTCACAGTTGGAATCTAATTTCCAACAATGCCAATGTATAAAAGTGCTCAAACATCTGTTTTCATCAAAATGATGGTGTTCACAGAGCTGTCTGCTGCCTCAGATGCTCACCTGCAATCTGTGCTGTTGCTATAGACTGCAACTCACATTCTTCCCAAGCCAAGTCCAAACATGCTGTCTGTACAAAGGGCATGGTTTGCTCTCTCCTATAAGAAAGAAGAGTAAATAAAGGTCAGCAGGGAATGCCTCTGACTTTTTCTGTACACCCTAAGCAGCCTTTTCTATCCACTCAGCTCTAACCTGGGAATCAAAAAGAACCTGGCACAGGGCAGAAAAAACTAGAAAAGAATAGTCAAGTGTAACCCTTTTCCTGGGTTATCTTGGGTGAGCCACTTTGTGTTTCACCGGACTTAACATTACCCACGAGGCCAGTGTAAGGACAAACATATTAAATATTGTCAAGCATGGGAATAGGGTCCACAAAGAGATCACATTTCCCTCTGACAGACTTGTTTCAAACCCTGTGAGTCAAACTGAGGAATATAAGGAAACTTAATAGTCAGAATGACCCAACATCCTCAAAGCAGATGGTTTAACATTTTTTTCTGAAACATAACTTTCCAGTAAATAACTATGCAACCCTTAGCAGTATGTTTTCTAAAACCTTATCACTGTCAGACACAATTTATTGTTCTTCTTATATGAGCTATTTAAAAACCAAATAGAATTATTTTTTCTTCTAAAAAACTGTCCTAGTGGTACTAATTTGTGGCTGAATCAATCACAATCCAATAATTACAGAAAACTAATTCTTATATTAGAAACTGAAGAGCCACAATACAGTTAACTATTGGTTCCAGTAACTCTCACAACCAAAAGAAGATAAAACACACTACAGAAGAAGATGAAACAATGACAAATGAAAAGATGCCTTTTTTTCCCTGGCATTTCTGAGGTTTAAAACACCTGAAATAAAGTTCATAGGATAAGTTCATTCATTCAGCCAGGATAAGTTGGTATCAGTTATTGTTGGAAAAATTTTACATTAGCTCTGTAGATTTTTCACTACTGTTATGCTGTGCACATTCTTCTCTTCATTAATATTTTCTTAATTAACTTTTATATTGAAAAGTGAAACTCAATTAGAATAAGTTATCTTTGTATAATCCTCCCACATCTTACCAAGAACAGAAGTATTTGGAAATATATTAACAATTTCTGAATCATACCTAAAATTAAAAACTATTTATGATTATTCATTTTCACTTTGAAATTCACATTCTTTACACAATATATTTTAGGCTACTTTCACGTCTAAATATATTTTTGTATGTGTTTTGCCTCTGGAAATATTATCCAAGTTGTAATATAACCCTGATGAATCCTTTATGGAAATGTCTTGCAGAACAAATTTGCTGTTAAAAAGTCACACTCAGAAGTTCATCTTTGAACTCTTCTGGTGTGATATAATCTCAGCTGAAAAAGCCATTTTAACTCTATTATTACCATTGTCAAATAAAATTTATGTACTTACAGACTAAAAAGATACATGAGATGACTCATAGCTTAGGAGCTCCTGTCATTGATCCCACTGGACACTTCTAATGAAGGGGTTTACAGCTCTGGATGAAAATGATTCCCAAGCAGAAGCAAAGATTGCATTATCACTTGCGGCACCAGCAAAACTGTAGGATTATGATGCAGATTCAGCCTAAAAAAGCAAACAAGGGAAAAATAAGTATTCCACAAATTCTTGGCATGCAAACCCTGAGTCCTGATAATCACTTTTATGGCAGCAGGCAAGTAATTTTCTTAATATTAAGGCTCTGATGGCTTTCCTTCCTTTGTCTGAACTCTGCTGCCTGACATTTTTCCCCTTCTCCAAACAAAATATTTGCAGGCTGGAAAACAGCCCTTCCACATGCAAAGAACTAGAAATGTCTGCAGACTGTTTTGTGTTAAAATAGTGTTTTCCTTCATACATGAAGACAATTATCGAAGACTACCTCTCTCTAAACCAACATACTTTTTAAAATTAAAGTACTAAGCTATTCAATTCTAAGTATGCATCATTTCAGAGAGTATTTAAATAGTTCTGTATCTGTTACATAAATGTTGAATTTGGAAGAATTAAAAACTAGCTGAATTACCACTCTGGTAAGCCTTGAAATGGAATTTTCTCTTTAACAGGAAGAGTACGGTACAAGAAGCATGGATATATTCCTGTAGTGTAGAAATTCCAGGGAACATTTGCTTTGCTGTCTTAGATGGTGCTGTTCTGCAACATGCATATAGATTCTTCAAATTTAGGAGAGTGTATTTGCACATGCATTCAGATTCTCTACTGTTAGGACTTGCACATGCATTCAGATTCTCTACCAATGCACACAGACTGAGGTCTCTGCCTCTGTGCTGATGAGGACAGGGGCATATCTTACCTGCCTTCTGCAAAGTTTTAATGCGATCAAATGACAGCATAGTTCCTTCCACTGCAGTTCTTTGATTTTGGCTATGATGGCTCTGCAGTCAGCAAAAGTGCTGAAGATTGTCTTATGGCTTTTGCAGTCCTTTTTCATCTTTCTTATTTCTGTTCCCTCACTGGGAGCAGAAGTCTTGTCATTAGAGGCAAAAGCAAAACCCTTAGCTTTCATTTAAGAGACAAAAAAATTAAATCACAAAAGACTAATAAAAACTGTTTAAAATATCAGGATTTTGGAATTACAAATAACACTTTTAGTCACATAGCTTTGTCCATTTTTTTCACCAAAGTCCCTTTTTCTCTTTCTAAAATAATAAATAAAGACTGAAGGAAAAAAATGTTCAAAGTAAAAGGACGCTGTCAGAGTTTCTAAAGTTTACGGAAGTTGGCTCATAAATGAATGGAGTAGTGTTTAGCTTGAATGACTTCTCTCCACCAGGAATATAATAAGAAGACTGAGGTCATTTGACTTGTTACTTATAATATGCTGCCTTATCTTCAGGTTTTATCTTCAGAATTACAAACCTATTTCCAAATTAAAAAAAAGAAAAAAAAATGGAGAAACTAAGTTTCCATCAACTACCTGAAAAAACCCCAACCAAACTACAAAACCCCCCAGCCCAGGAAAACCATTAAACAGGTAATTTGGATGAGAAAAAGTCTACCCTCTGTCACCTTACCCACAAGAAACAGAAAGCATTCACATGTTGATTGCATGATTGCAGGAGCCCCAAGTAGCTTAAATTCAATTACATAAGTAAGGCCTGGTTCTTCAGACAACTTAGTGCTTCTGCTTATCAGTGATAATTGAACAAGTACTGCAGCAGAATAGAGGATACTTTAATATACAGTTTATATTGCATATAAACTTCTCATTATTTTTTTGTTGTTGCCACAAAAGAGAAGCTGTTTCTAAAAGTCTGAATGGCTGGAAAATGGAAAATTCATGAAAGACTTATCAAAGGTGATCTTCATGCTGATGTTAAAGCAGTAGGTGAGACTCATCTGTGTGCCTTCAGCATAATTACAATTAGTGTAACTGTTCTCAATTTGAATTCAGTAATTGTTTTCCACTTGTATTCAGATCAGAGTTTGCTTTACTTTTTGCAGGTATATTACTGTAATGAAGGATACTCCTCCCTTGAAGTCTGGTCCTGTTTGAGACATTCAAAATATCTTGTACAAATTTTGAAGCACAGCTTGCAAAGCACACCCTGTGATGAGCTGGCATGCATTTGTACCACAATGAATGTTAATTCTACATTAAACTAACAGATTGTAGATGATTCTTACTTGTCTGTACATAATGTTGCCATTTAAATTGTGTTTTCAACAAAATAATCCTTTTTTTCATTACATTTTCCATTTTAAAAATTTAATTTTTGTTCAGATATCAGAAAGCAGGGACTGGTGGGCAGATAGAATTCTTTGCCAAAAATCTTGCTTGGTAGAATTTTTGAATGCCAGTTCCTTACGATGGTATGTTTGCCATGTGAACAAAGCCTTTACTGCGTAATCTACAACAGTGCACAGTAACAACTGATGATCTTGTATGATCAGTATTGACAATGTCAATAACTGGTACTGGCAGCAACCTAAGGTTTTCAAAAACTATGTTCCTAAAGCATTATAGCCCCAATTTTTGTTTCATATAAAGTTCTTATCTTAGAACACAACAATAAACATTTGATAAATGGTAGAATTCTCAATAGAGACAATATACTTAATCTTGCAAATTGCCTTCAAAGAGGTGGCAGGAGATATTTGGAATTACAGCCACTCAGCAGGATACAGACAGCATAGAGAAAGCAACTGCAGAATATGCAGATTGCATAATCTGGCCTGTAATTTTAAATCCAGACAAGACTTCTTCCTTAAAAGAGAGCAAGCAAAAGATAAATCTTTGGAGGAGACAATAAAATTCTGGTTTGTAGTCTTGTACTAGCACTCAGGCTATTACTTTGGTTCCAAGAAGCATGCACATTTTGCATTGTTTTTTAAAATGTTATTATAACCTGACTGCTACCACAGAATGGAGAACTCATTCCCCAATGCAGGTGTTGCATAACATCTATTTCAGCACATCCTTTCGATAGTGGTCCACAGATCAGAAACCTTTTATCTCCTGGCCTTGCAAAATTATTTCCTGGACAGCTTGAAAGATTTATTTCTAAAGTAATTCTAAATTGTGTCTCCTATTTACCACTGTTTATTTTCATGCTTTTACAATTAAAAATTTTATACCCATAAAAAAAGTCAAATCCAGCTAGAATCTAGTAAGGTCTTGATGATTCAGCTTCAGATACTGAAAGCTGCTAAGCACCATCCCTGAAACAAACTTCTACCTCAAGTGGTTTTCAGTTCATTTTGACTGTTTCCTTCTTTCTCAGAGTTCCTCTCACATACATGTTAGTTACCTTTTCACAATCAGAGTGGATTTTATAAAAAGCAAACCTCCAGCCACGAAAACTGCTGGATTGCATATGTTCTTTGGTTATTTTACTGTTTTAGTTATTAATAGAAATAAGTGAATGCTGAAGACTGGGTGTTGAGAACATAGGATTTGTTTGTTAGTGAAAAGGAGCTGCAAAAGTACAAATTACAATCTCTATTTTTATTCAGACAATAATCAACATATAATACCAATTTTCAGAGTTTCATTTACCTTCCTTTTGCCATGAAAGATTTCAGCAAAGATCTTCCATCTGAATAAACCAGCAATTTCCCTGTATCAGAGGTTTTATTAAATATAAGGGTTTTTTTATAAGCCAGAGTATGGTTCAACATAGGAATTCTTGTTCCAAAACAACTGTCACATTTGCCAAGTAATTACCATGTGAGAATAAGTCAAAGTTTCTCTATGGAAGTGAGAGAAAAATAATAGCTCAAGAGAGAAGAGGAAGATATGCTGGATGTTAATAAGTGGAGTACAATAGACTTGGTATGTAAAATTTAAATAAACTTTTCATGAAATATCTAATTACTAGCCAGACAATGTTTCCAAATACAAGCTAATATAATAGTTGATTCTTTCTTTAAATCTCCAAAATATTCTACTTTATGATTGTTACTTATGATTGTTATAATTTCTGAAACCTCTCACTCTTACGCTTTCAATGATCTACCAAATCCAGCTGTAGCTCGTAGGGAGTAGTCTAATACAAGCATATCATTATGCTAAGGCAAACTCTGGAGCATAAACCTTTAAAGGGCTGTTTGGTTTGCTTAGCATACACCCTCTCTAAATTCTGCTTCCTCTTTGCCTTCTTTCTGCCACTCTTCCTCCTGCCTTTGCCTTTCTCTTTACTTTTCAATTGCACTGTGGCTTCTCTATCTCATACCATGAGTATAGGAAAAAACAGCACCCTCAAGAGTAGTCTAGTAATTGTTTTGTTCCAATTCAGCATTAAGTAAGTGTGGGATGTACTATGAGCAGACAACAAAGCCTGCAGAAGAGCTTAGATGGAATCCTGCAAAGGTATTCATCATGTCTTCTGACTGCTCACCAAAGTTAACTTAATGGAAAAGATAGAAACCAGTCCTCTATAGCACTAAACGCCAAGACACTCAAAACAAATTGTCTCCATCAGAACCTCTACAGTTTCCACTGAGCAAGAACTGACAAAGCTACTGCTAGGTCCTAGATGGAACTGCTCTGGCAGATCCATTTGTGCCAGTGGGCAGTGTTCAGTCACACATTTCTACACAAACTTGCCACACACTAAGAAATCCAAATGGATTCCATGTGGATAAAAGCTGTCTCACCAAAAAGGTGTGTCATACCCAACCATTAAAACAAGGTAAATATGAAGTTTTCTCTTCAGCCATTCCAGGGAGAGCTAACTGTAACTATAAACCAATCCCTTCATATCTTCAGGTAGTTGACACGCCTCTCTGCCTCTCCTTCTCCTCCCCTTCTCTTCTCTCTCCCTTCCCTCACCCTCCCCCACCCCCAAGAGATAAGTCTCTTCAAGCCTAACTGGTTCAGATAAAACAGCTTTCAAGTGCCAGCCAATTTTTTTCCTATTAAAAGCTGAAGATCATCTACCATTCCTAAACAGCTTTATCTGAATTGGATTCTCTCTCTGAATCCCACTGCGCTGTGCAGTTTTAGCAGGCTGACAGATTAGCAAACATGGGGGGTTCAATCTCTCCTTGTAGCACGTTGTATCCAGAGTACTGTGGGAACATACAGCAAAGGGCCTAACCAAACAGCCCTGTTCCCAGTCTTTTGCCATAAGGTGTATTTACTGGGAGTTTTTATTAAAGAAAATTTTATTCTGAAGGATGTTGTACTGGTACTGAAAAATATGGATAAAAGCATGAACATGTGTAATGCTGGAAAATTGACATACAGGACATTTACTCCGCATAAACTCCTCCAGCTCTGCCAGCATGAGAGCTAAGATGATGTAGAGGCTTATTTGCAGTGAACCTTTTCTGCATCATTGATACAAACTTTTTATACAACTCAACCTTTGCATTAGCTGAAGTTGACAAGAAGGAAGAAGCAATAAGTACCCCATCACAAAGTTATTCTTTCAGAGAATGCCATCTTGCCAGATTCCATTTTGCACCATCAGAATTCAGTTTTTTACCAAGTAATGGACAGAAATGCATATAATGCATATATAAACATATATATGAGTAGGTTTATTAGGTGAGTACATATAAACACAGAAAAGAGTGTAAACAATTTCACTCAGCCATAATAAAAAACCCAAGAAACTTTTGCTAGAAATGGTTCTCCCTGGGCACTGCTGTACAAGCTGCGAGATTTAGAAAAAGGGATGCAAAGGAGCCGCAGCTCCTATACAGTATAACCCAGCTGCCCTGGAGCCAGTGACCCTCGAAGTTGGGTTCTCCAGCAGCTCACCAGCAGCTCACCAGCCAAAGGGCAGGGACAGCCTGGCTCTGCCCCAAGCAATCTTCTCCGGCCAAGAGCTGCCAGAGCCCTTTGCCGACGACGCTTGCTCCAGCCCAGGTGGTCCTGCTGCCACTGCCCCTTTTGGACAGAAATAAGTCCAGACCCAGTGTCCTGCACCATCAGCCTCCCGCTGCCCCGGGGGTCTCCCAGGAGGCTTAGGCACCAAGCCTCGGTCCAACTGGCCACCGGTGCACGCCCCCGCCCTTCCTCCGCCGCATAAAGCGCGGCCGGTCCACCACTGAGCACATCATTCCGCAGAGGTGAACGGTCGCGACACCAGCGCCTTCTGGGCGTTTTTTGTTTTTTTTTTTTTGCCTCTTGTTTTTTTTTTCCCTGACAGTGAATTGGGAGCAGGTTTGTTTTGCTTTTGGCCCCCGTCGTTGCTGGAGGAGCCGGCTCTCCTGCAGAGCCGCTCCGGCCCGCTTGAGGGTTCCTCAGGCGGTGCAGCCCGCGGGGTGTGGAGCCGGGCCGAGCCAGGGGAGCGCGGCGGGGGTGAGCACGGCGGGGACACCATGCCTGCCGCCTTCTCGGGGCGGCTGCTGCTGCTGCTCCTGTTCTGCACCAGCCTCTCGGGCGGGAGCCCTGCAGGTAAATGTAAACTCTCCCCGGGCCGGGGCCCCTCCACCCTCCGTGCCGCGCGAGCCGGAGTGAGGTGGAGCGCAGCACCGCCTGGGAGCGAAAGTCCTCCCTGCTCCGCAGCATCCCCCCGGCTCTCGGGGGGATGTAGCACTGCCCCGGCACGGCGGCGGCATTTCGGCCCTGCGTGTGGGAGCGGCTGAGGTGCTTCTTCTTCTCAGCGGCCCCGACCGTCTCCGGCACCCCTGCCTCCCTCAGTGTTCGGGGTTCCCGTGGGACAGCGGGGACCCGCTCTCGCTGTCCCCTGCCACCGGGGTGGTGGGCGGCGGCACACGGGCTGAGCTGCATCGGTTATGAGCTGTCCCGTAGCCTCCGTACCCCCTCCCTCACCAGCGGGAGGGTTCATTAGCTCACAGGTGCAGGACTGGGAAGATGAGCTGTTGTGTTTTACTGCTGTCCTGTCCTTACTGAGTAAAGACTTTAAGTCCCGGGGGGGGCAAGCCCACAGATTGATAGATGACATTACTAAAATATCAGTGTGCCTAGTGGGTAGTGAGGGATGCTCCTTGGGATTTTATATTGCGTTTTTAGACGTAGCATTTAAAATCCATGAAGAAAGTGGGACTTGAGCCTTCTGGGCCCCGTTCCTCCTCTAGTGGCTTTCAGCAGTTCATGAGTAGGCCAGCTGCTTCTCCGGAAATATGATCTTATTATCTTATTTCTAAAACTAGGGGATTTCTGTTAATCCTTTGTTTTTTGTACTTTTTTGTGGGGTTTTTTGGTTTTTGTTGTTTGTTTTGTTTGGGGTTTTTTTTTTGGTTTTTTTTTTTTTTTTTTTTTTTTGGGGGTTTTTTTTGAGGCGTTGTGGGGTAGTAGAGAATGGTGATAGAAGGAATTATCAGATTGCTGATGTTTGCTGTGCAGGGTGAGATTTTTAGAGCATGTATTGCAGAGGCTGAGTTGTGTCCTGTATATGTGTATATTGACAGTCATCTGTGAACATCAGTGCTGTGACTTGAATTCACTGTGAATTACCTGCATTTTCAGTGTGTGAAATACAAGCAGTTATGTTTTCTTCTGCCTCTGTTGCACATCCTAGTACTGAGAGGAGAAGTACTACTTCCTAGGTGATGGTAACTTCTGTAAAATTTCTAGTAGTTTCACATAATGAGATAGGAAACATACTTTGCACTTTTCAAGTATTGCTTAAAATGCATATTTATGTAAGCACACAGAGAAAAAAATTTACTTTGTAGTTCTTAGATCTTCTTTAAAATACATATGTATTTATGTGCACACACAACTTGAAGTCCTTTCTAACAGTTTACTTAGTTGAGAAGATTTTTAGTGTAAATGGTCTGATATTTGTAGGAGTGTGTGAGTCAGCATGTGGCTAATTGCCATAAGGTATTTATTTTTGATGGCTGCTACTGCCAAAAACTATACTTGATGGTGGCTGAAGCAATTTTAGGTAAAGCCTCTCATGAAAGAAACAAACAAATAAATGAATCAAACAGCAAAACCTTATTTGTGCATCCAAAACTTCCACAAATATACAATCTTCCTAAAGTGATAGATATCATCTGTCATTTTGAGCAGATACCAGAAATAAGCCACTAGTTTTACTACTTTTCATCTGTATTGAGTGAAGCTGTTGCTTTCCAGACTTCTATTAAATGTTATTGTAGCTGTATGAAGCAGATAGGGAGGCGTCATACTGTGATTTCCCTGATGATTTAAATGAAGAAAAAGTCTTCCATTGGTTATTAACTAAATGTGTATTAAACTAGTCCGGCACAGGAACTATCTACACAGCTGCAGCAAAGGGAGGTTCATGTCACCTGGAGAGAGATGAACTAAAAACTGTTGTCCAGTGAAGTCCATAAACTCTGTATGTTTTGGAGATGTGAGGGTTCTTCAACCAAGAGAAATGTTTGCAGCAAATGTAAGCAGAGGGAGCACTTCCTACACAAGCTGAGTTGCAAAAAGGTGGGTTATATAGTCTGCAGCTGGTCAGGCAGATGCTCCAAAAGTCCTATTAGATTTTTATTTTGAGATAATATCTTGAAGAATATATTTATTTTGTTGTTCTTATCTTAGTCATGTAACTGTTTAGTTAATTGTTTTGCAAAAATCTAAACTATTGGCATTACTTTGCGTTAAGTGTAATTTCTAACTATGTGTTACAGCATTGCTGTTCAGAGCTTGCAGCTTTGTTTGGTTACCTTTGGAGTTGTCTAATTTAGTTGCAGCAAGTACTGCCAGATTGATTTAGGAAAGGCAATCCCACCACACCTCATCTCTCAGCTTCTGGTCCTGAAGAAATCAAGGAGCTATGAGTGTAGAACACGCCTCATTCCTTACAGGCTTTGCTTCCAGGATGGGTTTTTCTAGTCTGACCTGAGGGAAGGCTTTAATGTTGATCCTCTGGTATCTCTGGGGCATTAGGATGTTCTGGTGGCTGGTTTTGGATGCTACTGAATGCTTGTGAACTTAAAAATAGTATGATTGATATTAAATTAAACAGTAGAATAAAGATGCTAAACCAAAATGTATTTCCAGTCTTTTCTTACTCAGCTGCTTTTTTAGGTGAAAGAGAGCAAATAGATTTTTAAGCCTGAAATTGCTCTGGCGATAGCAAGCGTGATACATCCATACTTTTTTCCCCCAAAATATTGGCTGCCATATGAAGCAGAGGTAAGGTACAAAACTAAATTAATGACATCATACCCTTGTCTATTCCTTCCTGCATGAAAATCAAGGAGATGAGAACTCTACAAGCTACCACACTATTGATTAAATCTAATGCCAAACAATTATAGGCTAAGGCATGCAGCCATGACTCAATAGTTTGAGAAGTTACTCCATGTGACTTGCTTACATCATTGCCTGGCTGGATGACACTAGTCATGCAGTGCTGGCTCATCTTGATCGCCAGTGCTGTTCAGCAAGTATATATGAGAGGAAGAGAGTGGTGCAATACTATCTGTGTTCTATGTAGTTTGACATGTGGACGGGTAAGATGAAAGATCTGGAAGCGGTGGTGACACAAAATAACACTACTTGATTGCTTTCACCTGGTACATGTATCAAGGAAGAAAGCCAAGATGAGAACCCTGTTAGTATGCAAACCACATTGCAGGTTATCCGCTTTCATTGCGGAGAGATAACAGAGCTGCTGTACAGCTTGGCACTGGCACCTTCTAAATTTATCATCTTTGGGGATTTTAATTAATATGCAGGTGATCCATGACATACTTAGAATGCCTCAAGATGCTGCAGATATAAAAATTCATAGACTTTTTTTCAGTTGTACTGTGAATATCAGAAAAATAATAGCTCTCTCTGCTCAATACCTCTGTCAAGCAAAGAATAAGACTTAATGACTGTCTGGGTCATAAGCCAGCACATCCTGAGAGCAGATTTCTTAAGTTTTTTTCTTGGGGGAAGGGCTGGGAGGGAAAAGCTGGCCCTGGAGCCAGTGAACTGATATGAAAAAGTATGGAAAAAATAAAAGGCCTGTTGTTAAGAACCACTAATGCTTAATTTTAAAAATCTTATCTTTTGACTACCATGTTTTACTCTTGATCCAAACTGGTTGAAGTACGATGGGCATATTGAGACAGCAGATGGTGCAAACCAGGCATGACTGTTATGAAGTAACTGTATGCTGGAGGTGCCAGTGGGAGAATCTATAGGTTGTCTATGCCTATAGGTGCTGAAATGGAATAGTAGTGTTAGTATTGCTCATTTGCAGGAAATGACAGAATGCTGACTTCACCTTTTGCTGAAGGCATGCAGTTCTCAAGTTTGAATGCACTTAAAATACAATGTAGGTTTTCACTGCTCACATTAGAGTTGGACTGGATCCTTGTGGGCCCCTTCCAATTCAGAATATTCTGTCATCTGTGCATGTTTGCTGTCTTGGATGTCCAGAAGAGTTCATCATCCCAATTCCCACCCCCACGCCCGACTTTAATTACAATTGCAAAACGCCATGTCCTTTTTTCCTCTTGTGACTAATGGCTGAATCACTTTCTCTGAGTGCTATGGCAGTAGAGTATGTCCTGGAATACCTTTGTCAGTGAAGATAGTTAGTACAAAATAAACACTAGTTCTGTCACCCAAATGTGGAAATAGAAAGGGGCGTGGAAACATTTCCATTCTTCTAAAACATCTAGGTATCTTGAATTCTTAATAGAAAGGTGGCACAGCTACTGAGCAACTCCTCTGCCTCTTCCTTTGCTGTTCTTTTGCCAGTCAAGAACACAAAGCCAACTACAGTCTTAACTTTTTCTTGTAAAAACTGTATTATAGGAGGAGGATCAGATTTGCAGTGATATTAAGGAAAATGGAAATAATTGTTAATATTAGATGTTGATGTTAATGTTTGATAGAGATGTCTTTTGGTTTGCTTACCTAGGTGCTAATGGAAAGAAAGGAAGGTTTGTTCACTGCATCACACTAGATTTGTGAGGTTGTAATGAAGTCCTTATTCTATTGGGAAATCTGCTAAATCAGTGTAAAAAATAATTGACGACTGTCAGTGGCATAATTGGTGTTTTAAATCTATGAACGAGACAGGATTTGAGTACAGTTTATATAAGTTGTTGGAACATTCTGAAGAATGGCTTTGACTGGCCATGGGCTAACTACAAGGAAAGAACTCTATACAGAAATTGGAGATCAAATAAATGTTGCCTCTGTTCTTCAATATTTCCATGCCTAAAGTGCGCTAAAGAACTAATGAAAGACAGTTCTTGCTCATTTTTTAATGTGCATGCTCAGAACTTGGGGAAAAAAATGGAGGAGAAGGGCTGAGGTGAGGACATTCAGCTAGAATTATTTTCATGAACTAGCTTTTTCTAACTCAAAATTTCTTTAAATTTATTTTTTTTTTTTTTTAGGTCCAGCTATGACAACACAAGATTCAACTCAGACTCACTCAAGTTTCTTGACTAAGATGCAAGCTGGACTTACTGAATCACCTGGTAATTGTTTTATTTCAGTACCTCTAAAACTATAGTACTTTTTCCTATTGATATTTGTTTATGATATGGAGTTTATATTTTCACACTCAAGTCTCTTGAAATAAGCTTGTGACTTTTTTTAAGAAACAGAAGTAGATATACCATTTAGGCCTTATAATGCCACTGCAAGAGCTTGAGCATTGTAATTATCTTCAGGACTTGAAAAAACTATGCAGCTGCCAGTTGTATGACCTGTTGTCCTTGGGGATATATGCCATAAAACCAGGCAATGACCCTGGAGGCTGGGTGTTGCCAGTCACGTGGGTTGAACCACCGCTACAGTTGGGCAGTGCCCAAACTAGTAGCCATTGAGGGGGGTTGTGTTTTAGCCTTTAGACCTGATTATTTTTAATATGAGAGCTCCATATGCCTGTGTGTTAGTCAAAGGTACAATAATACCCTTGCATCACTGTGCCTGCTAGCTTGGTTTATCTGTTTTCTTATTTATGGCTGTGTCAAAACCATCTGTTGTCCTTTATACCTTAATTGTAGTTTTGACAGGGAGCGGAGAATAAGTTCCAGGCAGGACAAGAAGCTAATGGTTGTTGATTCTACCTCTCCTTTCTCCATAAAGATCAGAGAATCAGAATTTCAGCACTGTCCCAAAGTTCATGTTGATTAGTGCAAGTAAAACATGAACTAAGTTATAATTATATGTGGACTCAACCAAGTTCTGACAAGTTATTTCATCTACAGGTTGGGATTTTTTTAAGATAATGGTATTTATGCAGTGTTCATCTTCAGACCTTTTTAACAGTGTGAGAACTAAGAGTGCAATAGCTAATAGATTCAGTAACTCTCTACATACATAAACACACAGAGACATATATGAAAGATAGAAAGTGTCTCATAATATGACCTCACCTGAATATTTATTTTCACTTGATATGTGAATGGAGGAAGAAAGTTAGTGTGAAAATCCTGCTCATGTGCAAGACATTTTAAAGGCTGTCTAGTTTTTTTGTGGCTGAATCTACCATATGAACTGGCACTGGTGCCTTCTGAATGTATCATAATGAGGGATTTTGATGAAAAAGCAGGTGATGCATGTACTAGGCTGACATAAATTCGGGTGATCCATGAAAACCCTGGCATGCTGCCTGAGTGTTTGTGCACACAGGCAGGCAAAGATCTGCCAGAACTTTTCAGCCTTGACATATTATTTCCTGGGTAAATACTTGGACAAGTTTACTTCTCCATGGGGGCAGAGATCAGGGCTTTTTGTGTTCTTGTCTAGAGCAATGGGGTTTACTCTCTACTGGTAGAGACAGCTTTGATTTCTCTGCTTAAAAAGCTGTTTTATACTACCACTTGAGACTGATGTCTGTCAACAGCACCAAATGGAATAGCCTGAAACTCTGTTCTTCCATACCAACCACATTAATATACAGGTTTATTTTTACTGAAACTGGTTGAAGCTTGAGGGAAAGTATGAAAATGCAGAAGGAGCAAGCCAGGCAGAAGGTTGATTGCCTGTGGCACAGAATTCCTTGTGCTGTGAGCTTGACAGGATGTTTTCTGAAACTGTCCAACAACTTGAAAGGCATGTGGTAACTCTCTTCAGATGCAAACCACTAGCAGGGACCTCCTTCATCACAGCCGTATCCTGTCATCTGTAGCTCAGAGGCATGTGTTTAAGAGCTTTACCTGGAAGTGCAGTATTTTATGCAAGGGAAAAGAAGGAATAATTTGGATGAGATCTAGGCTTTCAGAGGTGCTGTTTCTACTGCACAATGATCAATTTGGCCACCTAGTGCATTCAGTGAGAAGACTAAAACTGCAGCCCAGTTCCTCAGTCCTGTCAATTGCGATTGGGAATCTTTACAATTCATGAACAGGAGAGATAATCAAGCATCTTTTCTTCTACAAAAACTAGAATAATTTTCTCTTATAATACTGTTCAACTAGGCAGAATCAGTCTCTAATTACTGTTCATATATTTCTGCAGTGCATTATAAAACATCTGACAATAAAATTACTTTCCAAGCATGTAAAAGCACATGTGACTTAAAACATTTAGTGTATCTATTGGGGTGGTGGTGGTAAAATCTATTTCTTTTGTTTCATCACTTAGTTAAAAGAAGATTATTGTAGCTATTATATGTCATCTGTTAGAGCTGTAGATTATTAATTTGCTTTATTTCTCTGCTCTTGAAATGCATGAGCGCAGGTGATGGGAACAGACTGTGCTTAGAGTTGCTTTATAAAGCTCTGTAGAGCTTTATAAAAGATCTCATAGTCTCTGAAAAGTATGTGATCCACAGCCCTACCAAAAAGGAATTTTGGTGAGCATATTACACCTCATAAATATAGGTTTTGCTCACAAAAAAAAAAGAATATTTTTTAGCCAGGCATATGTCATTATATATATATATCCGTAATATCATGTTGATATCCTTTCTTTGTGGAAGTGCATTGCCTGCTGTATATTGGGAATTTTGAGGAGCAGTGAGAATCTTTGACCATTTTGTAGTGGATTGCAGGGTGTTCTTGCTTCTGCATTCATTAAAGCAGCACCTAGATTAGGTAGTCTACCTTGGACTTCCTGGCTGTGTTGTTAGATTGTAGTGGTTTTGGGAATGACAGCATTCTGTTGTTCCAGGGGTTTTTTTGGTTGGTGATGTGTTTTTTGGTGTGGTGATTGGTTTTGTTTTTTGGTCGGTTGGTGGTTTTTTTTTGTTTGTTTGCTTGTTTGTTTGTTTGTTGTTCGTTTGTCTTTTGGGGGGGGTTGGGTGTTTTATTTTGTTTGTTTGTTTTGTTTGGGGTTTTATGTTGTTTTTTTTGTGTTTGGTTTTTGTTTGGGTTTTTTGTTTTTGTTTCGGGTTTTTTTGGTTTTTTTTTTTTTGGTTGGGGTCTTTTGTTTGTTTGTTTTGGGTTTTAGGTTTTTAGAAAGTTTTTGTAAAACTTATTACTTTTTCATGAACTATTTAATATTGATGTAGCCCTATATGTAAGCTGTAGGTGGCTTTTTGAATCAGCCTGTGAAAAAGCTATGACATTTTCAGGCTATTGACATTTACAACTGCAACATTACAATAAAGCTAGAAACCACTGTGTAACACAGCATAATTGCTATAAAAGCAGCCCCACAACACTGCTGCTTTAAGATTATGTCTGCTAACACTGGTCTATAAAAGGATCTCCACAGTAGACAGCATTTGGCAAGGTCCGTTTTCTCCCTCTAAGATTGTTACCATTAATAATTGCAATACCATATTGATAATGCTATGTGATTACTTATATAGGGTAACATAACTTTGTTTTCCTCTAAACCTTGTGAGGTCCTGACATTGCCACAGAAGAGCTCAAGCCAGCAAGCAAGGGTGACGCTGCCTCAGAGTATGAGATAGTCATATTTCGTGAGTGTGTTATTTTTTGTTTTCCAATTATTTTATATCAAATATGTGTATATGCAATCATTTGTATGAGTTGTAGAAGCATCTAGAATGGCAAGTTCTTGATAAAGTGAAGATATTGACAGTGAACATGTGATGAGTAAAAGATAAGTACATTTATACTGTTATTAACTATTGTGTTCTAATAATAATTATTTTGCAGTGGAGAACTAGATTCCTATTTTTATTAAAACTACAAGTAAAACCAATTCATAACTCTCTCCAAATCAACTGAAATGAATAGGTTTTTGGTGGTAGTGAGTCCACTTGGAGAGACCATGTAAGCTAGGGTACTTGCTTAACAGCAGGTGTTAGCTTAGCAACATTGCAGGAGTTAAAGCATGAAGAACAGGAAAAATAAAACTTCCTAAAGTACATGTGAAGTCCCCAGCTGGCAAATAATATTCTAGAATTAATTTCTTGAATGGTTGGAAAAAGTGCTCTAACTGAAGTATCTCTGGACGATTTGCAAAGTACTGATGTGATATTTTAAAGACGTAATTTTGCAGCATTTATGCTGCATTTTCTTCTAGCAGGAAACTTAAGGTACTATCTGTTTCCTGTTGTATGCGCACTCTTGGTGCAGGGATGTCCCAGCCATCAGTCTTCCTATTGGTTAATCTTCAACACCATCAGATTTTATGTTCCATTCATTTTAAGGATGGATTTAATTTTAAAATAATTGCAAAAGGGACAGATACTATTTTTTGTTGGTAAAATTAGTCTGACTGTAAAACATTTGCTGCTGTGAAACTAATTCCATTTGTTAAACTACTTTGATCATAAACAACCTCAACAAGCTGAGTTAGGTTTGACTCATTTATTGGCCTAATATCTCTAATAAATGAGTTTCAGTAACTGACTTTGCTCTGCAATGGAAGACTGAGGTGTTGTACTTCTAAATTTATCCCCAGCTCAACAGGTCTGAAGTATTTTGGCTGGGACTTGCAGTTCTGGACATGCTGTTATTCAGGTTGTAAATGTCTGCCAGACCCAGTAAAGTTCACTTATTCTGTATTTGGCGCTTTCAGTTCAGAGAGACTTCACTGCTGCTTAGGTATGACTTCATTACTATCTCAGTGAGCTGTGCTTTAAAACTTCATCTTCTTTTGGAAAGAATGTGAGCTGTGCAATACAACTACAATTTTTTGAGCGCCAAATACTACTGGGTAGGTCTAGGATTGAAGTGAGGGATGGATAAATTTTCTTGGAGTATTCAGATGAATGAACACACTGCTGTCTGGAAGGCATGACAGAAAAGGCCAGTTATGAAATAAAATGTCAGTGCTAACAGGTACAGTATCTAAACTGTTTTCTTATAAAAGCTTTCTATGGAACAGAGAAGATACTTGCTGTTTATATCTGCTTTTTGGTTATGTTTATTTTATGCTTATAAACCTATGCTCAAGAAAAGCAAAAAACGGACAGGTTTTTCTACAGTATTGGAATATTTTCCCATTGTAATTCTACTGACTTGCCAAGGAGGCAGAGGCTGTGCTAAATGGGTTTAAGATGGTTTGATTTCTGTTTGAGTAACTGTAGCATAAAAGACCTGATCCAACAGTGTTAAGGTTGTGGATTTTATCAACAGATTTCATAGCAATAGGGTATACCTGTGATCTCACAGTATCATAAAAATCTGGAACTGGCTAAAATCCAGATGTTTATAGATATTTATGTCTTAATTATTTTTTATTGAAATTAGTTTTATAATTTACTATATACCTATTAAGTACTTAATATTTTTCATTTGGATTAAATTATGTAAAAGCTTAAGTCTCTCTCTTAAATCTGTCTTGGTTTCAGTGAAATGAGTATTTATGTTTCTATATTAGAGCCCTCTAGGAAATTTATATACAAAATAAAGTGTGGTTTTTGTTTTTATTTTTTAAAGGATATGTATTTCAACTCAGTTATGACTTAAGAAAATTACTGTGAAACTCTGGTTTTGCTGGGCATTTTTTTTTGCCCTGGAGAGTGTAAAGAACACCTATATCCACCTGTAATCCTCTATATGTAAACACAACTTTTGAATTTTTTTTTTGCCCTGAATGAGGAAATTTGTTTCTTCATTAAATGTTGTTAAACTTCTTATAGGTCTGTCTCACACTCGGCTGGAAAAAAGTATCTCTTTGCCCAATGCAACTGAAGTTGAACTTACATGCAAATTAGATGAGCGTTCTCATTTGAAAAATCCTCAAGTGACTTGGAAAAAGGGAAGTGAAACAATCAGTCACACCAGTAAAACTCAGAACAGCTGGAGCATTGAGTAAGTAGCATTGTTTACACTGTGATGTGCAGATTCTAATGAGTTACCATGTTTATATATGCTGCCCAATGCTAGTAAAGTATATATTGGAAAAGAGTACAATGCAAAGATTAGTCAACATAATGAAGCTGCAGTAAAGAAGAAGTGTTGCAGGTGCCTCAAGCCTGGAGGAGCAGCTCCTGTTCTTCCTCTAGTGCTTGAAAAACAAAGTTAGTTTGTTTTATTTTGGTTTTTTTAAGAACATAGAATAAAGAAACAGTTCCTTGAAGTCCAGTAATTCTGTTCAGTAAGTAAAATAATAATCAGTTTGAGATTAAAATATTTTAGCAATTTTTCTTTCCATTTCCTCATTTTCCACATGCTGTTTTCCACCTCATTGCTGCTTTGCAGAAGTCTGGAAGGCATCAGTGGCCTTTTCCTTTCCTTCATAATTAACAAAAGGTAGAAGTGATTTACAGTAAAGATATTTTGAAGGTTTTCCTAAGTGTTTCATACCTCTACAGAGACTCAAAAAAATGTTGTAGAAGCCTTTCTACAATTGATACAAGTTATTATTGTTCTCTAGAATTAGGCCATTTACACATTTTAACTGGTAGGTCTCCAGTTGATTTCTGTATAGCTTTAACAGCAGTAATACTTATATAAAATTCCTATTGTATAAAATATAACTATCATTTTTCTGATATACACAGAAAATCTGTATACACAGCCATGTAAATTTTTGTCTGAGTGCCAGTAAAATGTATAGTTTGCCGGGGAGATGCTGAACTTCATTAGATGGAAGCTCTTTTCAACTATTTTTTGTGTTGAAGAGATTACTTCAATGGTTTGTTCTTCCTGAAGCCCTACATAGGATTTGCTTCACAGTTCACATGGTGAACACATGTCTAATTTGGTAACTTGTAGATAATGCTGTTTAAAGGTGGCCACCTTCTGTTAGCACAAAGGGTGAAAATAGTATTTATGTTCTGAGGTACGCTTGTGCTCTTCTGTTCTCTTGAAAGTTTTGCATTGTTTCTGCGTTGCACTAAACCTGAATCCTAGTGTTTCAGTGATGGTATGTTCTCTGATCCATTACTAATCCTTACAGTTTTCTTTAGAATGCTACTTAGCAGTCACTCATAGTAGTACAACAAGAAAATATACACAAAAAGACTAAATTGGTGATTTTCTTTTTTACTTTTAAGAGTGACAATCTCAGATAGCAGTCAGCTGGGAAGTTACAGTTGTATTCTGAAAGGTGAAGTAGAAATCAGTGCTACGTTTCATTTGCAAGGTAATTTAATTAATTTGTATTTATTTTAAATTTTTGTTTCAGCTGACCACTGCAAAGCTGTATTAATATTGTTTTCTGGATAGTATGGACATTGCAATTTGATAAATATGGCTAATATTGCCAGGCTAAGTGAGAATAACATAACTGTCAAAGTAATTTCTGTAGCATGGAGGGAAGAATTTTGAACCAAAAACTAAAAGCCTTTTAAAAAAAATTTCTAATAACCAAAGGAGCTACAAGTCTACTTTTTTACCCTTATTGATGAACTGATTTCCCCTTCCCTCTCCATCTGTACAGCAGAAGTGAATCCTCTTCACCTTCTGGGGCATGAGAGTAAAGGATGGTATCTAAGATAAATTTCTTCAAAAAGCAGAGTCAATAATTTGAAAGTTTGGCATGAGGTTTGGTGTTAAAAGCGAAGTAAGGATGGCTAAAATGAATACAGGATTTTTTAAATTTCATTTGTTTTTCTGAAACACTATATTAATTGCTTTAGTGTGTCTTTTACTCTGTAATAGTATAAGAATAACACTTAGATGAACAATGATGATGTGTACTTCATTGGGCAGTATGAGTACCCTTTCTTCTCTTTTGTGTTCTCTTCTCCAATAATGTTACCCTGGAAAGTAGTAGGTGAAATCCAGTTACATGGAAGATGTGTGGAAATGAAATTTAATCAAGCTGCTGATCTGGTGAATAACTCTAATGGGAGTTACTCCCTTCTCTGTTCCCAGCATCTATATTTTGTAAAGAGCAAGGCAAGCATTTCATCTGTGAAGGCTGATGCATGAGAGATTCTTCCTGAACACAGGCTCTGAGAAACCCTAACTCTTAAAATCATTACCCTAACGTCAGCTCAACTAACCAGTGGGGCTCCCTAATTCTGCAGCTGCAAGATGCCTTTGTTCAGTGGGATATCTGGTAATAGGACTTGAGGAGACTTCGTGCAAGTTCAAATTTCGAATGTTGATACCTGCTTTCAGACCTTCAGCCAGGAGAGACTAGCTTGCAGTACTGAATAAAGACAAAATTGTAGTTTATTCAGGCCTTTTAATCTCTAAAAAATAATTATGTATTTTTCTTGTCAACATGTGGGTAAGGTTTAGTTGAATAGCTAACTAAGTCTGTGTAGATGGAAAGAAGTCCAAGGAGACCTTTTATTTTTTTTTTGTAAGTACACAATAACTATTACAGTAAGGGCAGCAATGACTCAATTGGAAAGTCATTTTTTCCAGAACAGTGTATAGAACTGGTTGATTTATAATAAGAAGATGGGAGAATTGCTTCATGATGGTTGAATGCTGCCACTTCAGATGCCATAAAAAGTACTGGCTTGATGCTTTTTAAGATTTATGCAAGAGTGAAGGAAATGGGAAAGAGAAGTGCTTGAATCTTCCAGTCAATAATGCAGGGAGAATGATTCTCAAACTGAAAGATGAGTAATGTGTTGGTATAGACTCAGTGGCTGAAGTCATCACTGCTGTAACTAACTGCAATAGCTTTTCCACTAGGCAGTTTGGGATTATTGGATGTGTTACCTCTCCTCTTGTTCCCCCTTGGTTCCTGGCCTGGCATAACCCTTCAGATTTTAAGGAGTTTTGTTTTTACTCAGGTTTGCAGAAAAAAATGAGATATTTACAGAAAGTTCAAGTTAGTAAACACAGAGGACATTCATGGGTATTATAAAATGTTGTGAAGTGCTGCTAGCTTCTAAAAGGGTAGAACAGATTAATTTTTTTGCCCTTTGTTCAGGGATCCTTAAGCAGCTTTTGAGATACGTGCACCATGAAATAGCTCTAGTTTTTAATGCAGTGTGGAATTATGACTGGTGTACATGGTGGTGCTGACACCTGTCCATTTGTCTCATCAAAAGTTGGCTTTGGCTTTGTCTGTGCAGCAGAAGTATTTTGTCACCAAATCTGGTGTGATCTACTTTCAAAATTTCCTGTGACAATCCTTGCATGCATTAAGTATTAACAACTGTTCCAGAGCCAGATCCCAGAACTCATAGTGGATATTTGTATACTTAACCATGGGTAATGTGGTCATATGTATTGCTGGCATGCCATTAGCTTTGCTTTGCCACTGGTCAGCATGACAAAATCTCTTTGCCACACAAGCTTGTTGTGCTGGGTATATTGGTTTTTTATCCCAATCTGCTTGCTTCCTCTTCTCTAAATTGCAAGGGAGATTGCAGCAATGATTAGTGAGGTCATCCCTTTTAATGACAGCAAAGAAGACACTCTGCCAATACTCTTCACAAAGATAACGTTTAATGATTAAAACATCCACATGGAGTGAGTGAACTTCACTAGTAAAGAGTCTTGATGTATGGTGCAGCAAATTCTGAGACTGAAAACAGTGTTCTTATTAACAAGTTGGTTTCATATGTATTCCTGGACAGGAAACTTAAGTTTGAATACACATGAGAAGTGGAATTTTTTGGGGTAAAAATATAATTTGTGCCCAGCCAGTTGAGAAAGGGAAAGGACAAGAGCAAACTTAGCTCGTATTAAATTGTTCATCATAACTGCTGAAAGCAAATGCTTGTCTATTTAGTCTAGTGTGATCAGTAGAATCTAAAGTATGTACTGGATCTGTATTTACAAAGTAGAGCAATGAAACTTGAAGTAAAATTTAAAATAAATGGATCTGAGGAAATGTATTGGTAAACATCCAAATAGTGGGAATGGGTGGGGAAGGGGAAATACATACTTCAGCATAATATATTTGCTAAGATCTAACAGTATCTGTGGGATAGTCCCAATACATTCAATAGCCTTTCTGGGCATGTGCTTTCAGAAGCTTGTGGGGCACCTGCTGTTACAATGGCAAGGACAAGTAGCTCTGAAGTTAAACTGATGTCTTGTTTCTTGCTGGCTGTATTCTGTCTTCAGTAAGATTGGACCAAAAGTCAGTCCTTTTTTTTTGGCATGCACCCAAAAGTCATTGCTTCAGCTCAGAAAGTGTTTGCAACTACAAATCTTTTACCAATCTGCAGTTTTTCTTAGTTACAGAAAAGTTCTCCGTACATACAATTTGCCAGATACCATTATGTAGTCATGTTGTGGCTGGAATAGTCTTCTAACAGTATCTGCAGATTGAGTGAAATTGCAGGAAAATTACATCTGTTTCTAGTGTCCTAGAACTGAAGCATGTAGCTTGCAGCTGTGAAGGAAGGGAAAGCCGAAATGGGCAAGGGTGGAAATCACAGTCTGTTTTTTTTGTTTGTTTGTCTGGGTTTTTTTTTATTTGTTTTTTTCTTCTACTTGATATTTGGTATTAATTGGCAACTTTCAAGATCACACAGCAACTGAGAACAGGATTCCTCTAGTCTTCTGCACAGATTATATATCTGAAATATCAGCGTGAAATTACTTCTCATTTACATCATGTTATCAATGATAGAATCATGAGGGTTTTAAGTGGAAAAAGTGGAGTACTATAAATTAATACCTAAACTTACTATTTTGTAACTCTAATCAAAATCTCTCACTTGATGAACTTTTTTCCTCCTTGTTCTTAGTACCACAGATTGATGGAAAAGAAAAACCCATAATCACTTACAAAGGAGATAAAGCTGTATTGGTTTGTAAAACTGATCATACTCCCACGTCTTGGACCTGGTATATGGCCAATGGAACTGAGCTGGTAAGGTCTCCATCTGTTGGCCAAGCAAAACAGTGTGACAAATAATAAGTACAGATAGTTTGTAAAGTATAATGACTCTTTATTGCAAGCTTTACAAACTGCATTTCCATTAACTAATGTAAGTCTCTGTATGGAAATAGAAAAAAAAAAAATCTGTGACATTTACAAGTATTCATTGTTACAGGGATGTAGTTTTTTGCTCTGGTTTGTGTGATGTTTCTTTTTCAAAAAGGCCCTGCCATACTCCTACATAAACAAATCAGGTGAGTCTTGAAGACTTGTTTTTACTGTATTTATACTGGTTATACGGCTCAAATCTTGCCACTGTATACAAAAATAATCTTGCTGCAGGACATGCTTTCACCTGTAAGATGTTACTTCCTCCAGGTTCAAGTAATTCTATTTCCTAGCCTTATGACCTATCTAGGAAGCATAGCTTCCTAAAACACTTTGTTTTAGCCCTCTTCTAAGGGCAGCACTCTCAACTGAGACAAGGTAAATAGATCTGTCTCCTTTATACTGCTGGAGATTAGCACTGACTTGTAAGAGTATCAGCATATTCCCCAGTGAAGCAGAGTTCCCTCTTCCACTTCCTTGAAAGTGCATGTTTTGTGCTGTGGTGAAACTTGTGCATTAGATCTGGCAGCTGAGGATGCCTTTGTCATTGGAGAATCAATAGAGCCAACGGTACCTTTTATCTGCTCTTAAATAAACTAAAACAGGTCAGACAATTTGGCCACTGAAAGTTTGTATTTTCCTCCAGTGAGTCTAGAGGGAACTCAGATGTCCAGCTAAGTAAATCCTTCCCTTTAAGGTGGGCTAATTATTCTTCAAGACTGCTTCTTGTTTCTAAGTCATTGTACGTATCTATACAGAACCGTATGTTGATGCTGCTATTTGAATAAACACCATTTCATTACATTAGTAAGACTTGCATTGTATTTTTTTAAGGTTCCCATTGATGCATCTTTGCAGAAAGAGAAGTTTCAAATTAAGAAACCATCCAACCATGCATCCCATCTGACGATACTCAAGCTTACCAAGGAAGATAGTGGTGTATATTGGTGTGAAGCTGCTTTTCCATTAGGGAGCAGTAAAATGAGGTTTGAACTTAGAGTTCTGTCCATCATGGAACCTCTCAAACCCTTTCTAGCAGTTGTGGCTGAAGTTGTTATTCTCGTAACTACTATTTTCCTTTATGAGTCCTATTCGAAAAAGAAAGGAAATGATTCAGGTAAGCTTTGGTGGGTATTTTTGTTTGGTTGGTCGGTTTGGGTTTTTTTTTAAAAATTAATTTCCAGCTTTCTGTTGAAATTAAAGCCAAAGATAGAAATGTATGACCAATAATACTTTATATATGAAGTTCAATGTCATTTTCATTTCTGCATTTCTGATAAACTAATTTCTTCTAAAATACTGCATTATTTTAGATCTTTAAATCTTTTCCATGAATCTTGAGTCAAATGCAAAGAGCTTTCCATAAGCAACACTTACCCATAAAGTGTTTGATATAGTCCTGACTTTTTTTCCTTACAATACAAGGGAATCCAGAGGCTATATTTTTTGGGGGAATGCTTAGGAATTGGAGCAGTTCTTACCAACCTTGATGGGAGGGATTTCTTTAAAGAAATTTAGTAAGAAGGAAAAATGCATGTGTCTAATACTTCCATACATGCATGTTATCATTATTTTAAAATACAGAAATATATAAACCTATATACATAACATAATTTGTATTAAAATCAGAATAATAAAACTTTATCAAAATAAGCTTTTTCACAAATTTGGAGGTAATTCCCTTGAATAGATAAACAAGGTAATTTGAAATAGAAATTTAAGAAAACTAATGAAATGAAAAAGTAAGATTTTTTTTTTTTGTTCTGATGAAACCGTGACTGAATGTACTAAACAAGAAATCTTCTGTTGTTTATTGAGACTTTGTATAAATATACCTTCTGTTCTGCAGAAGAAGAAAGAGAGTTTCAGCAAACTGAGCAACTGTAAGTAAAAAATTTCTATACTGTAGTTCAATATTTGTTCTAATGTGTACTGGTTTTGTACAAAATTACACTTGTTGATGTCATTGGTAAGGGGGATGATGGTGAATGTGACAGTACAGTTAATTCTTTTCTTTAAGGCTTCCTAATTCTGGAGTGAGCAGAACACTATTTTCTATTTGGCACTTAATTTTGAGATTGAGATTTTTATTTTTTTTTAGTATTATTTTACCTTCATTTTTGTGAGAGCACCATGTGTCCTCATTATATGCTGATTCTAGAGGAGTATAACTGGCAAGGAAATAACTTCAGGTGTAAATGTAAGAGAAGAGGGTTTGAATTTTTTTCAAAATATTTTTGTCTGTATTATACATTTCTCTCCCTTACATGTGGTCAAAGCCCTAACTCTCATAGGTAAGCGTGTAGTTGCTGGGGTGTTGGGAGCTGGCA
The DNA here is from genome assembly GCA_013400915.1 of Pardalotus punctatus. Taxonomy (NCBI): domain Eukaryota; kingdom Metazoa; phylum Chordata; class Aves; order Passeriformes; family Pardalotidae; genus Pardalotus; species Pardalotus punctatus. The sequence goes on along the minus strand of VZTX01021631.1, from coordinate 5,633 downwards.
TTGTTGGTTGTTTTGGGGAATAACTCCAACCTCTTAGAAGGTTTCACACTGTGCTGGTAGCTTAGGCTCCCTGGACTGCACTTCTGGAATCAAAGGAGCAGGTGTAGGCACTTCTATTGCTGTTTGAGGGTCTGTGCTCCCATGTTGGCTCCCCTGTGCTTAGGATCATGTATTTCTATAGACTTGCTTGCTAAAATATGCTATACTTATCTCTATGCCTGTCCTCTTGATACGTGGTTCCCTTACATAGCCTGTTTACCTCTTAAAATGGGAGGAAATTTGCCTAGCAGTTCCTCATTTTGGATGTGTCCAGTCTGCTCTAATTTTTGTCCCCTCTATCCCTTCTCTCCTCTTGTAGGAGAGAAGGGATCCTGGTTTTTTTTCTGAGTAGCTGTCTTTCACTCCTTTAATTTTTTTCTTTTTTGCTGCAGCGGCCTTCTGTGTTTCCCTGTGTTGTATTCATTTTCTCATTCCTTTTTTCAGTGCTAGCTGAAAATACAATCTGGTGCTTTTCCACTTATCTGAACAGACTTAAAGCTCTAATTCAATTACAATATAAATTGGGAGTACGTCTTGGGAATATAATATGCTATTATACTGCTGACTGTTTGGGGATGTGTCTTGGGTTGAAAATTTAGTAATTGTCTTTATTGCACAGCCCTGCATCTCATAAACATGCTGAAAATACTAGGACGGTAACACAGAATAGTGCACTAGAATAATGTTTTTATGCTTGTGGGGTGTGGTTCTGTTCAGCTGCTTCATCTTTTTTGTGGAATTATTAGATAAACACATATGAGGAAAATCTATTTAACTACGTACTTCCCTGATTTCAAGAACTGAAAGTTATTTCAGCTATTGACTCTTTAGAAGATGGATTTGTGTACCAGAGAGTGGCTCCAACGGAATGCATCTGGTCTGTTATGTCAAGGGATGACTAATACAGCTGTATGTGGTTGATGAGGCTATAATTAAATGTCACGTCCAACAGTATATTTAGATGGGAGCCTAGTGAATCACAAACTTTTTTTTTAGCAAGAGAACTTTTAATTCAAGTCTTTATTGTGATCCATAGCATAATAGCTAGTTGCAGTTATTCCAGAAAGAGCAATCATAGGACTGTTTCATCTCGTGTTCTGAGGAGGTTGAGCTGTATGTTTATTGCTTGTGTATTATTTGAGTATTCACTTTATATGCAAATTTTATATATTGAATTAAATAATAGCACAGCAGTCATTTGGGAATGTTGTTATTGTTCTAAGTTCTGCCCAGAATTTTGTGGAATTTTTGGCAGAGACTGAGTTGAGTCTTTACTACTGAGTTGAAGGGCTTCAAGAGTCAGTATTTTGATTGCTTAATTTCTTTTAATCTTTTTTCTTAACTTCACATACCAAAAGACAAAAACAAATGCATTTGAGATATACTCTGTGACTGGATTGTGGAACTGGAATGATTGTGCTATCTTACAAGTTGAGTTTTGGAATTTAAACTCTTTTTCTTATAGTAAATCAGAAGAAGAAATTTCTGGGGAACAGTAGTTTTAAGCAGAGAATAATTTAATCTGGTTCCTTGAAAGGTAAGTAAGAGATGAAACTGAGACCAGAGTTTACTTTTCTCTTGAGCAGCCTAATATTAGGACAAAGAAATCCTCTGTGCCATCCCAATCTTTTTTTAATGTGGGAGAAACATAGTAGTTAAACCATTGTTCAGATAAAGTAAGATACAGTCAAACAATAAAGCAAGTCCATGTTGTTTTAACTCAATCCTGTTGTCATCATCATTATGATTTACTATTTGTTAACCTATGCAGTCTTTAAAATGCAACCCAAGTTAATCTGCTTAAGTCCTGATAATGAAAGAATCCAGTGAATGCCAGGGTAGGTGCTGAGATGCACAAGTGCTGCTGTGTTCAAAATCCTGCTCTTTCTGACTGTATTTTGAGTGTCAAGGGAGATGATGGAGGAAGGATCCCAGTGTAATAGGAAGTGGGGAATATGACACTACTGGAGAGATGAAGCACAAGGGATTACAGGAGTCTGGGAAAGAAGACTGATCTTAATAGATGGTGCTTGAAAGGACTAGTTATGGAATAAGGAAGTAGATGGTGTGTTAGCCCCATGAAAGCTAGATAATGAACTTCCTGATTCTCTACCCTCTTTACAGTCTAATTATAGGCTGTTTCTACTTATGCCATCTGGAAATGCTTGTCAGAGGATGGTCTGTCAGTTGAGGACCGATCCTACACACACTTGTTTCCCTTCTGCATCTGGCACCTCAACCTCTGATCCGTAGATGAAAGGTGTGAATGACTTTGCATTAATGTCACTGCTGGTTCATCCTCACCACAAGCCATCCACCTGAGTAAAGATTGTTGCTATGCCCTTTGTTTTAAAGAACAGAAGGACGACATGTCAGCTAGAGTTCACATAAAAAGAGTAACAACTCAGGAAATGATCCAGAACAAAGAATTTCCAAGATTATATTGTCACTGTTTCTCTTAGTTTTAATCCCAGCTGGCAGCTCAGCCCCATGCAGCCACTTGCTTGCTCTCTCTGATGGGTTGGGGGGGGGGAGAATCAGATGGTAAACATTGGTGAGCTCAGGGGCTGAGACACAGTTTAACAGAAGAAAGCAAAGTCTGAACACAGTAGCAAAACAAAGGATTCATTCACTATTTCTCATGAGCAGGCAGGTGTTTAGCCATCTCCAGGGAAAAAGGGCTTCATCATACTCCATGTGTAATAGCTGCTTTGGTTAATTGGAAAAAAAAGCTATGTCTCTGAATGTGTGTCCCTTCACCTTCTTCCCTGAGCTTTACATGCTGAGCATGATGCCCTAGGGGATGGAATATCCCTGTGATGTGCTGGGGGCAGGCGCTCTGTGTCACCTCTCAGCTCCTTGTATCCCCCACAGCCTCCTTGCTGGTGAGGAGAGTGGAAGCTCTTGTGACTGTGTAAGGACTGATCAGCAACATGTAAAACACTCCTGTCCTACCAACACTGTTTCCAGTGAAAATCCAAACCTAGCCCTGTACCAGCTGCTGTGGAAAAAAATTAACTTTATCCCAGTCAAAACCAGCACACAAGGATTTATGTCATGCTCCATCTGAGGTTCCATTGTTATAAATTTATTTTGACACACAGCGCTCAGTCAATAAATAAGAATTCTTCTCTGAGAATCATCTGCTTTGTCTTTTTTTTTGGATAAACAGTATCAAAAGTTCTAATATCTTAACATAATAAATGCCCATTGCTCTCTGTAACTCCCTGAAAGGAGGCTGTATTAAGGTGGGGATAGGTATCTTCTTTCAAGTAACAAAACAGGAGGAAGTGGCCTCAAGTTGCATCAGAGGATGTTTAGATTGGATATTAGGAAAACTTTTCTTAACTGACAGGGTGGTGGGGCATTGGAACAGGCTGCCTGGGCAAGTAATGGAATCCTCAACCCTGGGCATGCTCAGAAGGTGTTGGAAGCATGTGGCACTTAGGACAATGGTTTCCTGCTAAACGTGGTGGTGCTGAGTTAACAGTTGGACTTGATGGTCTTAGAGGTCTTTTCTAACCTAAACAATTCTATGACTTGATTTGCAAATTGGACCGTTTAAAAAAAAATTTACCTATTAACTAGAATGACATTTACTTTCAAAGAAATATGGGGAAATACTAAGCAGCCAGACAACTGAATTCATATTATAATGGAATGTGTTTATTCTTTTTCATTGCAGGAGATTTAAGCCAACGGAAGTTGAGATCATCACAAAGCTCCAGACGATGTATGCACCTACACATTTTAAACATTCACTATGTTTTGAAGTAAAATCCTCTACACCTGAGAAATAAGATGGTTTAAAAATAGCTCTGAAACTACTCATTTTATACAGATGATAATAAGATGTACTGCATTTAGACCTTTATCTGTAACATTGTTTATCTTTTTACTACTAGTAGGTGTTTTTTTACATGATTAGGTTTACTGTTGATTTATGATTGGTCTGTTCAATTTTTGTCTACTAAATTTGAACTAGTGTTGTATTCCCTGAATAAATGGTCAATATAATGGGCATAAACCCTACTTTTTTTGGTCCAGCTACCACAAAGAGTTCTTTTGAGAAGTGTGTTGTTTATGTTCAAAACGTTCCTACTGCAGTTGCTGTATAATCTTAGCCTTGAATGGAACAAAAACTCAGTAACTTAAAAAAAAAAAAAACCCAAAACTCTAGGCAGTGATTTTTTAGTTGTTATTTTTTTCCACTTCATTCAAGCCAGGAGATACCCAGTAAGATCCAAAATAATTCTGAAGGTATTTCCTTCAAACAGCAGTTGGAGCTAGGTGTAAGGATCCACAAAATTAGTTTTAATAACAGAACTTTAATCTCTAATAATTGACTTACATGGGCAGACTGAGTGTAACAATTACAACTGTTTGGCAAATCTTGTCTTCAAAGATCAAAACCTTTTCTTGCAAGAGGGGATATTTTACTGGGTTTTAAACCAGCAAAAGCCTTACCCATTTCTCAGAGGAAAAGATTGAAATCTGCAAAAGAACCCTGAAGGGTTGTTTCCTAATGCTTCAAGCTGTTTCACTGCAAATTCTTCCTGCGTTAGGTCCAAAGAAGACACAAGCAGCTGCAAGACCAAATTCCTAGTGAAGATGAACAAATATTAGCAGAGCTTCCAAAGCAGGGGTTCAAATAGTGCTGTATTAATATTTCTTTAGTATGGAAACCTATGCATTACCTGGCGGTGGATCAACATGATTGATGGGCTGTAGGTCCTTTGGCACACGTAATCGTGGGGAAGAGAGGGAAAACCCAACAGTACTGATGTTGCTACTAGACTCAGCATCCATGTGCCTCTAACTCTTTTTCAGCCAAAGAAAGTGAGGTTTATATGCTGCCTTTTAAATTGTGCCTCAGAACTTTTGAATGGTGACTCCTGAGCAATGAAAACTGAAAAGAGACCTATTGGTAGCTTAAGGATAGGGGAAGTTTTTGAGACAAGTAGTCCCCTAAGTGTTGAGCTACCCAGCACATGTAGGTGGGTAACCACACTTAGCCATGTGACTCAGTTCTAGCTGGAACCTCCCTCAAAACAGGAAGGTACAGATAGTGAGGAAGCATCCAGCTGAGAATAGTGTAGAGACATGGGAAGGAGCTGCATATTGATATTCTGTAGGGGTCCTGAGGGACAGAGAGCAGAAGCTGAGATGACTTGCACTTAAGACATGTACAGGGAAGACTGAATACAAATCTGCAGGAGCAACCATGTTTTCAGTTGTACCACTCAAGGGTATGTAGATAGTTGCATTCAGCAGCTGAAAACAATCTGCCATTGCTGAACACTTGGACAGACAAAAGCACAAAGCCATGTGAGGTGTCTAATAAGAGAACTAGAAGTTTCATGTTGCTGCCCGCTTGACCGCCCGGATGGTCAGCGTGCAGGACAAGGAACACACATGCCCTGGCAGGAGGCCGCTTTGTGTGTCCCTGATGTCAGGATCTTAGGCTCCTGCTCTGGGAGCTGTCTGCCAGGACCTTGGCTGAGCACAGCAGCAGGTGATGACAATGTAGAGAGATGCAGAGACGAGGGGGGTTCTGTTGCCCCAGCGACTGAGCCTTTATTCCCAAAGAGGAA